>CM077505.1:4967032-5301182 GCA_039654745.1 Houttuynia cordata
GAATCATATCGAATTTGAAGATAAAAAACCGGCTGATACAATGATAGGGAAGAATTTTTTAGTTCATGTATGAGGAGAATCATATGGTATAATGCTGCTTTCATGGGCCTGTGGACTCATTCAAGACTTGCAAAAAATGGAAATAAACAAATGGATAGTTTTTGTAGTCTTTCAAGCCTTGGAGACATGAGAGTTGGAGAATATGGGATTTCCAGGTCGGTGGATTATGCCTTCAAATTTCAATGCATGTGCAGCTTCCCCTATTTTATTTCAATTCATATCCATCCATTCACATCTTACAAAGTAGTCCATGTATTCCGGCCCATGTTCTACTCTTCTATTCAATATTTCTACCTCGACCTTTGTCTTTTTGTTTCTGCCATGAAAGCACATAGGAGTGTCGTTGCAAGTTAAACTAATTCATCATTTGGTAAAAAAAACAAAAAAAAAATTCATCAGTTGGTGATTGCATGAGGCCCGGCCGGCTCATTATGTTAGCGTGTAAACGGGCATCGTGCGCCATCAGATTCAATATGAATCACCTGCCTGACCTCTGGATTCACACAGCATCGTTGGATCCTCCCTGGCACATGCCCAGGCGCATGAACTGATTAACTTTTCCTAATTATTTGTTTGTTTAAGACCATATGTTAATGATCAACATGCAAACTTTTGTCCATTCTTGGAAAGTTTGGCATATGTTTTGACATTAAAGAGATCTTTTTTCCTAGGTGATGGTGATCAATAATGTAATTGCTCAGGAAGTGATATAACACAATTACTACATTCCTATTCAGGAATCTAAATTGAAGATGATCATTCTGATCGGGCCATTCTTATGGGCCTCTTTCGTTAAAAATGAAAAAAGGGAGATACTTGTTGTTACGTTTTGAAGATAATTATAATGGTAATTAACTCTTAGTTTCAGTACTTTTGTTACTCCTATTCCTATTATAATTTCTATTCAGTCATTCTTCTTTTTAGAAAAAAGAAATGATATTATACATAACCCCATATATTGTCAGCTTTTTACCACGAAAATAAGCTTACATTGTCCCTAATAGCACTCTTAGTCTCTCTCCGTGGAAAATACTTGTTGTGAGCTATCTCTAAGTGCATGCATTGATCGCATGGCTTTGGCAGGTGATTTAGGCCCACCCTACCCTAATTACTGCACATCGCCAGCCTGATATCCATCCCTCCATCGATGCTCTAGCATGCGTTACACGCATGAGTTAACCAAGACGCAAAGGAAGCATTTATCTGCATCTGGGTTGTCCGCCAACTTACCGTAAATACAAGCCGTCAATCATCAGGATCGATGGCACACACGCATTAACTGTGCACTCCAGCAAAAAACACTTACGGAAAGCGCACAGTTTATCTGTGTGTGCTGTCGACGGCTCCCATATGATAGCTTGGAGGCAGATAAAAAACAGTTGATCCATGTGCGTCTTCAATTCAGATGATCAACGACTTCCATATAATGGCAAATAGCTTGGAGGAAGATAAAAAAAAATGCTTTCAATTCAGATGATCAACGACTTTCATATGATGGCAAATAGCTTGGAGGAAGATAACAAAATGCTTTCGGACTCCAAAACTAATCTTCCATTAAACTGGTCAGTCAGCGTCTCCTGCAACTCTCTATCACTGGCCGTACAGAAAAAAAGGAGAGGACACACGTTTCTCAGTTGGGTGGTCGCGGCCGTGGCACTACGGAGTACAACCTGGCCCTTTTCTTTTTGACCTTTCAGAATTAACATTTTCGCCTTTTTCTATTAAAAAAATAAAAGGCTGAAAATGGGAGGGCCCACCAGGGGAGCAGGCTTTTCAGCGTACTTCCCAAGGCATTTGACACGTCACTTTCGTGGGTCATTCCCACTACCGCGGCGCCATGTTTATGACTCCCTGGCCACACGTCATTTGACACGTCATTACTGAGATGAAAACTAAAACTACGGTTTTACCAAACAATGTAAAATTACAACTGCCAATTTCTTTCTTTTTGATATATTTCTTTTCTTTTCTAATTGAATGTTTAACTATATATCAAAAAAAAAATTTGAATGTTAACCAATTTGGCTATGGATTACCTCTAGAATCGGAAGACTTTGAGGTCCGCTGGAGGCCCCATTACCCGGAGCATTCGAGCAAAAAACATTTGTTTGCTAGAGTGCATAGTACATGGGGGATCCTGACGATCGGTGGCTCCCGTGTGATGGAGGATATCACACGGAGGATATCTTGACTAACATCGTATAAGTGGAGCAAAAATGCTTCCCTAAAAGTCCCATTTATATGTGACCCAGCTCATGCTTGTTGGCCCAGTCCAATGCATGGAATGTAATATCGCAATATGCAATATATCGCCGATATATCGGTATCGGAGCCTCCCGATACATCGATACAAACTAATATTATTTTTTTGACAATTTTTTTTTAAAAGAAAAAAAACAACTTCCCGTTTGTTTCCCATCATAATATGCATTTTTATGCATATTTTGAAATCTATGCTTTATCTAAATTGGTATAACTCATTTTAGAAGTTAGATTGTAAAAAATATGGTAAAAATTAATTTTTGACCACCGATATTTTTTTACACAATATCTCAGATATATCTCTAATATTTTATCTGTTTGGTCGACCGATGTTTTACCAATATCCGATACGGAATTCTTTGATCCAATGGTACACTTAACACAAGAGGAAACTAGGTTTGAATAGTGCTCTGCCTATTCTACCTCTGATAGAGGGGAAGAAAGAGAGGCGAGGAGCAACTAGGGCTTCTAATGAATGGCCAAGTTCTGAAATTTTGATGGCTAGTGGAAACTATTTTTATCTGATACCCATTTTAAGTGGCTAAAGGAGTTTTAAGGGTGTTAAATGTGTAAAACTCCTCTACTGAAGAGAGAGAGAGGGGGGGGGGGGGGGGGGGGGGGCGCTGGATAGTTCCTTAAAACGTCCTTTTTCGATAAACATCATGTGCCAGCCAAGGACAAAATGGTTATAACAAATATATTACTTCATACTTGAGTTATACCAAAAATATTTCAAAAAAAAAGATACCAAAAAAATTCTTCATATCAAAGAGTTCTTCAAAGCATAGAATTCCGTATCGGATATCGGTATCGTATCGGTCGACTTAGGAGACAAAATATCGGAGATATATCGGAGATATTTGTAAAAAAATATCGGTAGTTAAAAACTAGTTTTTACCATATAATTTCATAATCTAGCTTCTAAAATGAGTTATACTAATTTAGACAAAGCATAGATTTTAAAATATGCATATTAGGATGGGAAACAAGTGGGAAAGTTATTTTTTTCCCCTTTTTTTAAAATTTTTTTTTTTCGAATTTTTTTTTCCGAAAATATTATTTTATTATAAAATAGCGATATATCGGTCCGAAACCGATATATCGGCGATATTTGAAAAAAAAAACAAAAAAATGATATTTATCCATCTCGTTTTATCGGATGGGGCCCGATATCGATATATCGGCGATATATCGCCGATATGGAATTCCAAGCCTCAAAGTGTTTCTTTGAAAATATTTTTTATAAAAAATTATTTAAAAAAAAAAACTATTTTTTTACTTCATACCTTGCGAGTTACTGCGGAAGTTAAGGTCGTTCCATTTGCACATGGATTGGATGTCAGAAAGAACCAATAGTTTTTCTCTCTTTTTTTCAGATATCGATTAAATATAGAGATGCAAACAATTTTTAAGGCATTTATCTACCATGTTACATGTAGGCAACTTTGGCTAGAACTCCAACCACCCTTCTACCATCCAAAAAAGAACTATCCAGCCCCTCCAACCCTTTCCCTTTTTTCGTTCCATGTGGTTGGTTTCGGCCTAGCACCAAAGTTTCTTTTCTCCCTACATCAGCCAACAACGCCCATTACCAAATTGAACAAGAATGGTGAATTTATGACAAGAAAATCAATGGCATAGGTCATATATTATGACTTAGATGCCATTCAGTGATTCTTAATCTCCTCATGATCGTAACCCTAATTAAGCACTCTTAATTAATATGCAAAAATCCCCGATGTCAGGCATCAATGGTTTGTGGTCACTCAGCTTTGATCGATGCTATTATTCAAATCTGCATTAGTAAATTATTAATCAACATAAGAGGCTAGGAATGAGAAATTAGATAATTTGATTAAGACACCTAATGTGGGTCCTCCACCACATGGGAGCTTTGCCACTTCCTAATTATCCATTTGATTAGATACCCGTTACCAACTCCTTTACAACGTAAATATAGCACAAAGCATGGGCATTTTTGTATTACTTCCCCTATATAAACCCCATCAACCGTCTCCTCCGCCTTC
This sequence comes from Houttuynia cordata, assembly GCA_039654745.1. NCBI lineage: Eukaryota > Viridiplantae > Streptophyta > Magnoliopsida > Piperales > Saururaceae > Houttuynia > Houttuynia cordata. The sequence continues at coordinate 4,971,382 of CM077505.1, forward strand.
CCCCGCTTCCTCCCTCCTCATCCAGTCCTTAGACCGAACCCGGCCCAGAAAAATTATTTTCCTCCGGAAAATGTCCGGCGGCCTCGGCAAATGCAGCAAGATCCGGCACATTGTCCGGCTCCGGCAAATGCTGAGGAGGTGGCGATGCAAGGCCTCCTCAGCGGCAGCATCGGGTGGCATACCATCGGACGTGCCGGCCGGGCACATCGCGGTATGTGTCGGGTCCAGCTCACGCCGGTTCGTGGTCCGGGCCACTCACCTGAACCACCCGGTCTTCAAGGAGCTGCTCAGTGAGGCCGAGGAGGAGTACGGGTTCGCCAATCAGCCCGGCCCGCTGGCCATCCCATGCGACGAGCTGGTCTTCGAGGAGGTCCTCCGGTTCGTCTCTAGGCCCGACTCCGGTTCAGCCCGGTTCGCTGCCACTGATGACTTCCGGAGGTGCGCTGCCCCTGCCAGTGGCCTCGACTGGTGGCCCGAGTCCAGACCGCTCCTCTACGACAAGTTCGTCTGGTGAGACCAACTTGGCGTTGCCCGAGTCGACTCGCTGAACCGGAGCAAATGATGGTGCAATTTATTTTTATTTTTTTTTATAACTAGGGGTGTCCGAGCCCTCAAAGAGTCCTTAGGCCCGCAACTGGCCTTTTAGATCACCGTATTCTGCCACCAATCCTCTCGCACATATAAATCAGGATATAGCCGTGGATGGGCAGCCAATGGAGTGTTATCTTATTATTGTGAGTATGAGCGATTTTTACTTCTCTGAGGTGAGACATGGAGATGGCAAGAGGGACTTTTGTCCGAGTCATCCCGAGTTTATTGTCCAACTCAGAGAAGAATTACTGAGTTACAACTAGAATGACTAAACAATGTAAATGACATAAGAGAGTGATGAAGCGAATTGCTGCTCTTGCTCTTGGTTATTTTGTAAATGTTTAAGCTATTTATGTTTACCACTAACTGATTTACATATTTCTGTCATTTGCTGAAGCTCCACAATTTTTTGCTTCTGCTTTTTCATTTATTTTAACAATATTTGTCTGATGGTTGATCACGTGAACTTTATCTTCATAAGCATTTATATTATGATATATTTTGGAATTTTTAAAAAAGAAACATCCAAGTTCTATAGATTGCAAACCTTGATTCCAGTAGTTCTGACTGTAGGAAAGATTGACATTGGTTGAAATACTATTTTCTAAACATCAAATGTTCCGTTTATCTCAAAAAAAAAACATCAAATGTTCTGTGTTAATTATTTTGTCTTTGGTGTTAATTATATGATAGAGTTGTGCAAGGATGACCATATCGGATGCTCTATTCAATAGATTGCAGGCGATATAGCCAGAAAATATCGGTTGGGGTCGGCCGATACTCTCACACACATAATTTTTCAATCATTGACATATTTCTAATAGTAGTTCTACTTGTTCTTTATACAGGTCAAATGTGATAACTAATAATGAAAAATATAATATAGTTCGCTCTTATTTTAATCCAGGTTTTGTATTCAAGTGAATAAATCTAAAGGGCAAAAGCCTACAAGAAATAATGAAAAGTTGAACAAGTTGTAATTTATATATGCCATACGTGGGGTTGGATAACATGGTGGAGCAAATTTTGGCCCTAGTCTAATATATGTTCCCTTTCTATGCAAGCTTATGCGGTCACACATTAAAGTTTAAGAAGAATCGCAAACTGCAGATGTCATAAGTTGTATAACTGGAATGTACACTAGGTTTAAATACACTTTGTTTTACAACTTATTTGATGATTCTGAATTATTTGAAATTTTATTCAACGCTTTATGGATATACTTAGGGTTATTCATGCTTATATATGGGAAGTAGTAAGTGTACTCCTTGTATAAAAAAAGTGTACTCCTAAAATCTGTAGTTTATAGCATACATTTTAAATATCATTAACTTATAATTTTAACTTACAAAAACAAGTATGATTATATTAGTGCTTTCGAAGTCATCTCCACTTGTTAATCATTAAAAATGTAAACTAAACTTAAAAAATCAGGCTAAATGGCAAATAACGATTGTGGCATCGGGATTGCACGGTATGTATGGTGAATACTACTCTGACATACTAGGATTGGACAATACGTATCAGGTTTGTACAAGGTGATACTATACGACAACTTGATATGGCCTAATTCCAACTTCTTTACCATCATTTTCATTAGCCTTATCGCAATTGTATTTATGGGCTTACAGTCAACTTTGGTCTAAATAATTGATACCATACACCACTATGAGTAACTTATCTACATTGATCTTTTCTTTCATATGGAAATGAAGCCACCAAAGACCAAACCCTACAAAATTTAGGTGGTATATGGTAGATCATTTATTGACCACATTACTTCAATGGAGGATAAAAGGGGCAAAAGTGGCTAAAGAAGCTAATGCACTTCATTGGGCATCTAGGCTAAAATAGCAATAGCAAGCTTAGGTATAGGGGATGGCCGGTGACATGTCTATTACATTTGAATTAGTGAAACAAAATTGATAGTCAGAATCATATTATGCACCAATAGGAAAAGATATGACCACTCAAGAGCAATGTGGCCCGCCACTTCAGCATCTCAGGCGACAAAAATATTTCTGAGTGAGTAGTCTAGGTCAAGATTCCACAATAAGGCAGTCCCAATTGATCAGCATTCCACTGCAGGGATTGTACACTCACATGGGGCTCTGCCCTGCATGCTGGCCTTTTCCACAACGTCAACAAAGTGCACATGTAAGTGTACGGGCTGTTGATGGTGCGTCTCGGACTAGTATGAATGAATGCTCGTTGGCTTCTTTACCTTTGTAGATTGAACTATAGTTATTTTGATTGTAGCATGGAATAAAAGAAACAAGTCCGAAATCCCCATGTTGTGAAATTTTTTTCTTTGGATGAGGGGTGTCCAAGTCCTTAAAATGGCAGGGCAACCGGTCTCTTAGAGCCGCATATCGCCCATTGCCTCGTGAAGGTACAAGGCTCACCTACTATATGGGCAAAGACTTTGAGGTCTGCCTAGAGGATGTCTGCCAGGATATTCTCCATTAACAAGAGACGTTGATTATCAGTAGTTTGCTAGAGCGTACAATACACACCATCGATCATCATGGTAGACATCCTCCAAGTGGACTAAAAAAATTCTTCTCACACATACCCAAGATATGAACCCAGGTGCGAGGCCAACATGGGGCTCAAACTCAGAACCTCCGCCTTAGAAAGTGTGTACCTGGTCATCTCACCAACTCTATGCAAAGTAAAAAGAGAAAAATTCCAAAAAATGGTGACAACTTAACTAGGCTCTTATTCTTCTGGTATAGGGCTTTTGCTGCAATTTTAGAGTTTGTAATAGCAATCAATTTGGTATAGTGAAAAATGCTGTCTACACGGGATGACCTAGAGGCTGTCAAGCTGGTCATGAATAGACCCAACAAATCGACCACGTAGTATTAATCTAAGAATATAAATAGGATTTTTCTTTTGTGAAAAATTTAAATGAGACTTGTGAGCAAGTAATCTCAAGCCGTTGGATCTTGATCTGACGGTTACAAGGGTAGGTGTTGATTCACTCTCACCAACCACTGATTTGACAACTGCCGTCGGACCAAAAGTCGACGGCTCAAGATGACTTGGCTCATATATGTAAACTAGAGTATTTTCTGTTTTAGTATACCAATAATAGTTCGGGGCTAGCCCCCACTTACCGAGCAAAACAAAAAATAATTAGGGTGGCATGAGCAGTGAACCGGCATGAACAGAATAGTGATAAGCAATGCTGAACAGTCCAAGTGCAATAGAGAATTTCAAATTAATTAGCTAGAAGCAAAGCAGGCCCTGTCATTATCAAGGAATTTGCCGATATGTAGATATTGGGCCCCACCTGATAAAACGAGATGGGTAAATATCGTTTTTTCTATTTTTTTCAAATATCGATACGGTTTTTTACCTATATATCGCCATTTTAAAAAATAAAATATTTTCAAAAAAATTTTAAAAAAATTTTAAAAAAAAAACTTTCCCTATTGTTTCCCATCCTAATATGCATATTTTTAAATCTATGCTTTGTTTAAATTAGTATAACTCATTTTAGAAGTTAGGTTGTGAAAATATAGAATAAAAAATAGTTTTTGACCACCGATATTTTTACAAATATCTCTGATATATCTCCGATATTTTGCCTCTTAAGTTTACCGATATTTTACGGAACGGAATTCCTTAGTCATTATACCATTGACATAAAATAAAGTTTTGCTTTGATGAAAGACTAAATTGATTTTGTTCCTGATGCTGTTACAGTGGAAAGTTGTCGGAAGAGAAAGATTGCGACGCCTATGAAAGACACTAGGAAGACTAGGTGATGATTCTAGTCCCCTCATAATTATTCCTGTTTAAGTAGTAGTCTGGTGGCAAAATTCAAGTACAATATAGAGATGAAATGTCAAAGGTCTCAAGGTGATACTTAACTAATTAGCTTGTGAGTGGTAAAAGATTGGTGAGGCTCAGAAATATAGTATAGTATTGATGAATAAGTTATCTGGCTTACATAAGCTGTTTAACTAAAGCCGTTTGTGGATGCTAGCTATGCCACAGACACTCAGTCGCTCCAACTTCCAAGGATTACCAACGGCATAAACTATGTATGATTATCATCTTTTAATTGAAGATGTCACAATGATACCCAAACGCAGTGGGATTTAACCTCAGTGACTTCTAATATATATAGTGTCTTAGTCGGGGAACTTGGGTTATGTTCATGAATGAATTTAAGAAGACTCAACACTCTAAAAAAGAAAAAGAAGAGAATAAAGAAAAGATTGTTTAGCAACGTTTAATATCACATCATGTTTTGCCGTTATACACTAAATCAACAATCACAAAGTTCTTTAGCGTGATTAAACAGCAATGGGTTATAAACTAATAGTGGGCCATTGCAATCGCAGTAAGTGTTTCAATCATACACAAGATGAGAGGATTAAATAAGTAATCCGTCCCTTTCATGGGGTACATTGGAATGGCTGTTTCCTTACTTGGGATAAAGCCACGCCGGCGGCCGCCTTAGTTTCAAATGCATTTGAACCGCAGTTCTTTCTTCCTCATTGGATTGAACGTCCCCCCTCTTTAAGAAGCTTCAACATGGAGTCAGCCAGAAAGAAAGAATCTATTTCATTCATTAGTATCCTGTAGATTTCTGAATTGAGAGCCCCGAGACTTTAAGAAATCAAAAACTTGATAGCTAGGCTTGGCTCACAGCCTATTATTTATATTACAGAATTTTGAAATTTTGATGCCGTAAAGTTGATCCATCATCCTTTTAACCACGAGAAATTATCCAGTAGAACCTTTCTATGGGACAGCTGGTAGATAGGCCCATTGGATGTTTAACACATTTTAGGGGCTGCTAACTGTCAAAATCTGAGTATCTGATTCGTTATTTGTTACATTATCCTAACAGAGTTGCTTTATCAACATCCAAAAATAAAAGATTTGCTTTATCAACATCCCGAAAAAAAAAATTGCTTTATCTGGACTAAGGGTCCAGTTCAGATCTCTCTGTCCCCTGGTTGGTTTTGTACTTGTATCTGCTTGTTTAAGGGGCCCCAGGTTCACCTTCTTGACACATAAATGTCTTAATGGGTTCTCATCCTCAATCGTCTGTTATATCATTTGTTACGAGGATCCAAGGTAGCCCTGATTGACGAGAAGTTATTAGGTGTGCGCACTTGATTTCATGTTCAGCACCAATTGGTGATTGACACGCAATCCAATTTATGGGCCCTCAGGTTAACTATGGAGATCGTCTCAATCACCCTTTGGTGGTGAGCATGAGTTTCGATCAGGTGGCGTACCTAATAATTTCTCTTGATTGACGGGTTTTCTAACTATTGAAAAGCCACTTGTGAAAGGTGAACCAGCATTCTAATGCAAGTAATTTCAGTTATCTGCATTTTACGTTCGACTATAGTTTGAAATTTCGTAGGATAGTGAACAATGTTCATGAGAGTTCTTTCACTTTACAAAGTTTGGCGCATGAGAATAAAATGGACGTGATATATGTTAATGCTCCCCAAACTTTATGTTAATAATAATTCCGGATGGAGTGAGTATAAGAGAAAGGGTACCCAAAAGTTTAACATAAAAAAAAACATAACCCAAAAGTTCAATCGTCACGAAAGATATGTTTAGCATTCTCTTAGGCTAAACCTAGTAAAAATTTAGATTTTCGTTTCTTAACAGCTCAAGTTGTTGGGAAACCCGTTGGCTGGGAAACTTTGCTCTTGACCATTTTGGTTGCTGTTGCGGGAGTCCACACCGCCTTTTCTCACTTATACTATTAAATGACCGTGTTGGGCAAGCCTTCCCTAGAATGTGTAGTTGTTAGGTAAGCGCCATTCGGGGCACACTTTTCTGAAAAAAAAAGTGGTGGGGAAATTTATTTTAGTGTAGATACGACAACAAGCTGGCATGCTAGCGTGGTGTCGATCAACATAGACACACAACACGAGTGCGGGCCTTGGGGCCCTGTTAAACTCATTAAAACCGACTCGGTATCGTAAAATGACCGAGGCCGTACTTGTGTTGTATGTCTCTATCCGATTGGTGATCGACACGATACTAGCATGCCAGCTTGGTGTCGTATCTACACCGAAAAATTTCGCCCATTTATGGGCCTGCTCTTCTCTCTTAATTTCACAGGCTGGGCATTTTGGTTTCTACTGGGCCTGTTTGGTTAGCACAAAAAGAAAACAAAATCACAACAAACTCTTGTCGTCCTCCAATTTTCCCGCCTCTTCTGTCGCTGCCTTCGACGGTTTCGCTGCCTCCGCCATCGCCGCCGGAATTTCCATGTCCGCCGGCCTTCTCCGTGAGACAATGGCGAAGATTACGACGATTTCCGCCTTCCTCCTCCTTTACTCCTTTGCCGCAATTCTCCCCGCAACGATCTTCCATGCGGCGGAGGCGGCGGGCGACACGAATAGCGTTTTCAGCCCCTGCGATGACGCGGTGGTGGCGCGCTCCGATGGGTTTAGTTTTGGCCTCGCCTTCGCCGGTCGGGAGGCCTTCTTCGCCCCCGTCGGCGAGGGCCTGGACATCGTAGCGCTCTCCCCTTGCGATCGCCGCCTTAATCTCGCCGAGTCCGCGCAACTTGCCGTCTTTCGCACCAAGGTCGATGAGATATCGCTCCTCACCGTCAACACCACCGAATCCCCGCTCCGCCCGGTGAGCATTCTCTACCTAGTTTCAATTATAAAACCTTTGTAGTTGCCTTGAAATCTTCTTTATTACTTCGTATTTGATATTGTATGGTTCATGGAGCTTTCTTCGTATAGGGTTCATAACCAATTTGGGGTTTTCCCATTTTTGTTTGGTTGGCTCGTGTATAGCCTATTATTGCAATGCATGATCTTACTCTGTAGTTTTTAAGGATCTATCTGTATATGTTCTGCAATGCCCTGTCAGAAAGTTGCAATTCAGGGGCGTTCCGCAGCGGCACAATGCAGTTTTATTTGGGAAGTTAGGATAGATTTGGAAAAAGGAGGAATTCGGTGCTAAACTTAAGGCAATCACAAGAATATATAGAATAAGTATCCAACTAAAAAGCTAAAAACAAAGAAATTTTCATTCGACAATAGAAAAAAACAAGGTTTATGCAATAGGAGGTAAAAACTAATTAGCCAGCCTTAGTGATTGCCTATTTTTCTCTGGTATGTAGGCGGAAAGCTGATGGTTTTTATGATATAATTCGTATTATTCAGGTAAAAGTCATAAATGTCGTAAATTTTGAAAATTGAAAGAGTATTTGTACAAAAAAACAAGTATTGTTAATAATTACTATTACTGTCTTAAGGATAATCTCTGTGTACCTTTGCAAATATGATAAAGAAATTTCTTAATGATCGAATCAAGCAAATCACTCTGTCTTTAAGACAGAATTCGCCTTCTTTACGGTGCTTAGGACTCTTGGGCGTCTGCCTCCCAGGATAAGACAATCAACCACGTACTGTAAGAGCACCTCTAACACAGTACATGCAGCGAACCAACAATATGTATGCTCCCACAAAAACAGTAGAAGGAAGAAGACGAAATCCAGAATTATCTGTAATGCAGAAACCGTTTTTCATGATTTTATAGGAAATCCCGTAGAAGACACCCTTTCCCGTTCAAACGGATGCGTCCATCCGTTAACGGTCACATTCTAAGTGAAAAGAAAACTAGACCCAATAAAACCAAAACAAATGAATTTGTCCCAAAATAATTATCTTGTTAACCCAACCCAACCCGGCCGGACGGCGGCGCGCATGCGGGGTTAACCCACCTAGGTGCATGGGTCCAACATGTCTCTCCCCCACAATAGTGGGGTGGCCTAAAGGCCTAACTTGAAAGGCCAAACTTGTACCTTATATACCAATAATATCACCTTTTTCTAGGCGATGTGGGACTATTCACTCCTTCAACCAATCCACATGTGTGATTCTCATTCAAAACAAAGTGGGCTCTATGCCCACTTCTAACAAGTATTGAGTGTGTCTCTAGTAAGATTTACAGTTTCCATCTACTTCTCAGATAAGCAAAGGCTTATACAAATTTTATGAGTGCAGTTGCTGCTCTCTTTAAACCAAGGAAATAGTAGTGCAAAAAAGATCTTCAGGAGGACCCTTTTGCCTCATGTTTCTGTAGAAACACATGAGAAAATCTGAAAAGTCTTGAGCTTTTTGACATCTATGATAGTGTTCAACATGCCGAGAATAAAATGCAAGATTTCTTTGAGTAGGAACAATGGTTTAAGAGGTATGAAGTAGGCTCAGAGTCTGCTTTAAGATGATTTAGTGAGGAGCATTCTTTTTCTCTGCAAATGGTCAATAGCATGCAGAACGTCATGAAGGAGCCAAGCAATGAAAGAGGATCTATTTTCTTTCTAATATAAGATGATGGCATTGAAGTATGATAATTGTGCCGAATCAGTTTTGTCCATTGCAGCTTAGACAAAGGAAATCAAATGGAATCATAGGTTGAACAAAAGGAAAATTACCCAGAGGTGGGAAGCCAGATCACTTCTTCTTCCGGCTGAAGGTTGGCCAGGAGTGGATGTTGGTACCGGATAACAGCTGCCCTCCTAGATTCCCTTGTGTGTCAAGATTTTTTTTTTGAGTAGTTGTGTGTCAAGAATTGAACCATCATTTGATTGGCGAATAGCAAATGCTCATCGACTGGCTTTGTAGTTGTGAGATAAGTCAGTGGCCATATTTCTAAAGGGTCTGCCTGCAAACAAGTATGAATGCCATCCCCAATTATGATAACGAATGTGAGATATACGGATCCCGAGCATCTAGGAAATGCAACTGGAGGCAAAAGAGGATGCTTGGTTATCTGGAATCACCTAGATTGTGAAAGTTAAAAGGTAAAATGAATGGATTTACTAAACCCTTCAGGACCTCCCTATAGGACATTTCTGAACTTGCTAAGCCAATTATGAACCATTACCAGGTTTCACGAAGCTCTAATCCACCTTCTTCTTAGGGCTTCTTGTCTGTTCTAAATGAAAATTGGTGTTTTAAGTATAAATATACATATTGCATGTAATTTGTTGATTTTTATCTGGTATATCACAAAAAAGTAGATTTTTTTTTGCATTGTTTCATCCAATGACTGCTCCAGTTAAAAAAAATTGTTCAAGGCTCCTGTGCGGTAAATGACAGGCATGAAATTACAATATGGCAAAGCAAGCTCTGTTAATCGCAGTTTCCTTATTTTTTGTTATTTCTGGGAATGTGTCAATGTGATATTGGAACGTGAAACATGTCTAGGTGATGTTTGAGCATGCCACTGATGCTAGAGTAGTATTCTGGAACTGCACATTTTGAATTGATTAAAAAAATACTGAGAACTGATCTTTATTGCTTTTTTTTTCTTGTAATTATTAGCCCTCGCTTGGAGATATTCTGGTTATACCTAAAAACAATTTGCTCTCATCGTTTGTGGTTGACTTTTCCTATTAATTTCTGTTACTGCACATTATAAACAACCTTATTATAATAAGAATTAGGCAAGATACAAGTCTGTGAGTTGCTTTGCTGATAAGTCTTTTGCTAGTTAAGTTAAGCTAACCTTTTACCAGTGAATTATGAAATTGGTCAATCTATCTTTGAGTAGCTCAACCTACCATTGGAGGATATGTTGCACATCTTATTAACTTAGAAATGGCTTGTAAATAAACTTAATGATTACCAGAAAGGATGTAAGTGATGAATAATTCATTCTCAGAAGTAGGTAGGAGTTAAAAAATTATTATTTGTAAGCTGGTGTTGAACAGGAAGTTTTGCTGCTTGTGCACTGGTTTGCCACTTCACATAGGGATGAGATGTTTGTAATGTGTCTAACAATCTTTTGAGATTAAGTAGTGATGCAGGATGCATACCTAAGAAGGCTGAACGTTTTTCTGAAAAAAATGGGAATAGATCATAAACTCCGATAATTGATTCAAGTCAAATTGTGCTGATTTTGTACCAAAAAAAGAAATGCTGATTTAGGGCTGATTCCCCCTGAGTATATGCTTATTGGAGTATGATAGAGTATGATACTTAATGAACCGATTTTCAACGAGCCAAGTATTTGAAAATTATCTTTGCATGCGATGATTGGTTAAAACTCTTCTCCTTGCTGTGGTACGGGAAGTGTTGTCCTGTTTACTCAATTGCATTAAATTTTTATTCTGTATCACAACATTGTCATTTGGTAACCCTTCTGATGGAGGGAGATTTTCTACGTATGGAAATAATTCAAATGTGAGTTGTGGTTTGCAGGAAATTGTTGGTAGCTACATGGTTGCCTTTGCGGGTAGGATGTATGCTGCTAGGTCCATCCCAACCTTTGTTGCGAATGAAACATACACCATAACAAGTTTTACATTGGTGAGAATCCAAGAGAAGCCGTTAGGAATGCATTGATGCAGTTTCTTTTCAGTAACTTCTCTTACATTTCTTTGTTCCTTTAATGCCTTAGGTACTTGAGTTCAAGAAGGGCATCCTGCAGAACTTGTACTGGAAAAGAGATTCATGTGCATCATGTTCAGGGAACTCCGCATTTGTTTGCCTCAACAATGCTGATTGTGCTATGAGGACATCAAGCTGTAAAACAAGCGGTGGGAGTGCAGACTGTAGCCTTGGGATTCAAGTTGCATTTTCCGGCACCGATAAGCATGATGCTGTATTCAATTCATGGTATGAAGTGTCAAATCTTCGGCAGTACTCCCTCTATGGTCTGTACTCCGATCTCAGGGATTCTCTGTCGTCAGAGTACAACAAATTTGTCTAATTGATGCTGATTTCTTTATTTTTTTCAAATTTGTTTTTGCATATCAAGTTTCAGGTTCTATTGAGCTCACATTCTTTTTTTCCTTTTTTTGATTACTAACACATTCTTGTTTCTGTTTGCCTCTGAGGTGTCCTTTCGTTTTGTGCATGTGTAAATCCTTTTGTGTGACAACTTATTCTTTATGATTCAAAAATCAAAGGTTCCTATTATAAACTGAATGTCCCGATGAACAAATTGAGCAAGTAGCAACACATGAATCTTAAAACAACGTAAACATTGGTGACTAAGACGGAGTTCGTAGCTTCTTCGTCTTGTCCCAGAAATACGATTTTCCAGCTCTTAAAAAATTCAATTTTCTTGGGCATATATGCTTACCAGGCTTTATGGCTCATTACAGAACGTAAAAATTATCAAGCGTCAAGGCTTACGAGTGTCTTTTTTGGCTGTAATTGCATTAGGATTCTTATGTTATGTTAGACTTAATTCATACTAAGTGTGATCTTTAATTTTTAAAATGAAGTACCTCAAGTAGGTGGTGCAAATCTTTTTCGTTTTGGGTCCAAGGTGATACTAATCTTGATTTCATGATTTTTTAACTATATTTTTATCTGGAATAGTTGCCACATTATACGTGATTATTTAAACTCCTTGCAACTAGTGCTAGAATATGTAAAGGATAAAATTACAAATGAATGATAGTTTATAAGCGTAATGCTACATGCACATGTGCCCCAAACAACTCGTGCCCCCATTTACCAAAAAAAAAAAGACAACTCCCACAGTCATTCTCATCCATGACCCTGATTCCCGGAGATCGAGTATCCATGAAGAAATACAAGAAATGTGGATACTTTCCATGCACTTCTTACTCTTCTTGTGTTTGACAGATTAAGTAGATATATCATTTTCCTTACCCTATGACAATCTAGTATCTCTCCTGTTTGCTACCAGTACAAATCCTAATTGCATATAATTTCCCAATACTAACTTCTGTGTTTCGCCCCACTAAGGACAATTTCAGTGCTGTTCATGGGCTCCTGCAACTGCCAGGCCCACTAAAGGACAGTGATAGCCCTACATCAGATTTCTTATATATTTCCATACACAGCTGATGTGTAATTACCATACACATCAGCTGTGTATGGAAATATGTAGGAAATCTTATATACAAATATCGTTTTCCCCCACTAAAAAAGAGGTAGAATAGCAAATTTATGTACAAAATCGATATAGATAAAGCCCATTGCGAGCATGACTCGGAGAGAAGTAGCCGGTCCACATTCCTCGGTCCCATGTTGACCGCTTTCTATGCGGTATTCTAAAATACCTCCTTTTTACTTCAATGGATATTTCTTTCCAATGGAAGATAAGAGTACATTTTTAAAAATTTTAGATGATTGAACATACATGTCCTTTTTTGTGTACCTGTAAAATCGTTTTGTCATGTTTTGTTCTTAAAGATCAGAAACCAAGGCCTTTTGTATATATATATATATATATATATATATATATATATATGAGATGAGTTTACATGAGATCGTTCTCATATAAGGAGCATGAGGCCAATTTTTATTGCCGTTAGATTCTGATTGGAGGGTAGGTATCAAATTAGTGGATAGGTGAGTGTGTCACATCAAAGAATGGGTGAGACCATTATGGATATTTGTAGCCATCAGATCAAGATCCAATGGCTATGATTCAAAGTAGCCTCATATAAGCAATATGAGAGCGATCTCATTTAAACTTTTCCCTATATATATATATATATATATATATATATATATATATATATATATATATATATATATATATATATATATATATATATAGGACGGTTTACATGAGATCGCTCTCATATAAGGAGCATGAGGCCAATCTTTTGGCTCGTTGGATTTCAATCCGAAGGTGGGTATCAAATCTGTGGGTATGTGAGTTCCTTGTAGCTATTTGTAGTCGTCATATCAAGATCTAACGGTTAAAACTTAAACTGGCCTCACATAAGCCAAATGAGATAGGAATCAACAACCCAAAAGATTGGCCTCATACTCCTTATATGTGGAAAAAATTTAAATAAGATCCCTCTCATATAGCTTATATGAGGCCAGTTCATATCATAGCCGTTGGATCTTGATATGATGGCTACAAGGGTGAGTGACGGTTCACGCTCACCTACCCAGTGATTTGATACTCGTCGTCGGATCAGAATCCAACCACTTAAAAGATTGGCCTTGTAACATCCAGAAAATTAGTAAGTATTTTAAAACCAAAATTTGACCCTCTTAACGATTGATTTAGTCGTGTTGTGCCATGTGCAATTTAAAGTTGGTGAGAAGAGCTTTCCAACGCCACCTATTATGTGCGATTTGGAGTTCGGGGTAAAAAGATATGAGAAATTGAATTTGATTAAACGTGACAGCGATCGATCGCCATAAGAGTCGATCGATCGGCAAGCTGAGCCGATCGACGCCTTACCAAACCGATCGATCGTAGTTACTGTGATTTGTGAATATTGTGTTTCGCGTAAAACGATCGATCGGCAGTAATAGTGATCGATCGGCAGTAGCGCGTAGTGTTAAAGTAGTGCATACGACGATCGATCGCCGTATTGCTGATCGATCGCCGGTCGCGGTTTGCGTTTTCTAGAAGTATTTTTGGGGTGGATTTGCTTGGGAAAGATACCAAATCCCAATTGGACTTGTTTTGCACGTCTCTAGGGGGATTGTGAAGCCTTCCCATTAGTTGAAAGTGTCCATAATTTGGAAGATTAGTTTGAGAATGGATTCTCCCCCAACTCTATATAAACCCTAGAGAATTAGCTTGTGCTAACCCTAGAACATCCAGAGAGTTTTCCCTTCTCCTTCCCACGTTCACCCATCTCCTTGGAGGCTTGTTCTTGTGGGAGTTTGCAAGAGCTTGGAGCGGGAGACTTGGAAGAAACGGAAGAGACGAGAGGCGCGTAGAAAGGCGAAATCTTTGAAGGATTAAGTAGGATGGTTTTTCCCCTCTTCTCTCTTTTGATTATATCTGCTTTTGACAAGTGTTTTGATTCAACACCTTAGTTATTGTTTGGATTCTTGCGAGATGATTGAGTTATGTTCCTATTTCTATGCGTAGTGCATCGTAAATCATATGTGCATTCATGTTTCACTTCTAGATGGGAATTCGCATCTAAAGTCTAATGCTTTATTAATTTTTCAGAGACTAAAGGTTCTGTTATTGTTTGGTTGATGAATTTCCACGTTGAGTTTGTACCTTTAAGGTGCGTCTTACATTAATTGTCTTATTTGGGGTGTATTAATGTTTACAAACTATGTCATCTATATAATAATACAAGAAAGAAGTGAACTTTAGTAATTTCAGATAATTCTAGGTTCTGTAATTGGTCTAAGAGGGGAGTATATGTTCTTTTAATGATGTATTATTATTTATATTGTGTTATTAAGTAAGATAATCAAGTTAAATGAAGAATCTTAATCTCGGCCAGAACTGTTTCTGTGCTAACAGTTAGTGGTAAATAATTCATAACTAATTCAAATAAAATCATAAAAATATAAAATCAGTGGGGTTAGAAACTAGACTCACGAAGGTATTATCAGTAAAAATTTCAGAGGTTAACTCTTACTGTACATAGCACAGTAGCCGTCGTAAGAGGACTATTGTGCAGGAGACAGTGAGCAGAATCTGAGAGAAAACACTAAGTATACAAATAACATCATGTAATATGATATGATAACAATTAATATGTTAATAACAGTAATTGGACTATATGCTTATAAAGTATTACAGTAAGAGTTGGGTTAGATGTAATTCAATTATGAGGGTTAATCCTTTGAGCAAGTAATTCATAACTATCTATTTTAAAAGCGTTGATGTCGGTTTGATATTCTACTTGGAATTCAAATCATCTAACATTCTTTGATTTCTTATTTCTGATATTGGTATTATAAACTCTAATGCGAATGATGAATTCCTATCTAGGGCTGAGCATGAAAGGTATGTATGGATTGTATGTTACTCCTTGTGTGAGTTGTCTTATTATTCTATGCTACTCCAATGAGTGAGTTATGTGTTGACCAAAGACTTTGATGCTTCTATCCATACTTCTTGAGAGAGTCTATCATGGTAAGAGATACCTTATGATCTTAGAGTGTTGTGACCTCTATTCCTTTGAGATATTGCTCATATTGATTACATGATTGTTTCTTCCACTGGAGACCTTGCGAGACTCTCCCTATGGTGGTTTCATAGTATGCTCAATTATGCCATTGCTAGATCTTGCGAGGTCACTTATAATTATGAAATTGCGATTCCATATTGCCCGAAGGGAGGCACTATACGTACGTTAGATTGTGGACATTACGGAAGATCCTCAGTCTCCGCCCATCGTGTCCGTAAGCACTGGTGGGGCTAGCATCCTAGACGCATGGCAGGGTTCCACGAGAGAACCCCTAGGGTGGTTCTGGTATGTTTAGTCACTTGCGAGCGACTGGTTCAGCGAGCAGAAATTGCAACTCCTTTCACTTTCGATGTCTGGAGCCTTTGATATGATTATTATTCTCTCCTTACTCATATGTGTAGTAGGAGCCTTATTGATGTTTTCCTTACTTGCGAGTTGGAATTGTTGTCGACTAACCTTGCAGGTGTATAGACCTCAGTTCAGTTTAGATGTTGTGAGATGTTCACCATCCCCTGTTATTCATATTCTCTTCATACTGCTTGTTTTCATTCAGTGGGTTTTTACATCCTACTGAGTGATTCTATGAAATACTCATGCATCCTCTGACGCATGCGCAAATGGAAATTGAGATCAGGAAGTGCAGTAGTGGAATGGCGGGTTGCAGGCGCCGAGAAGAGTTTAAAAATGCTTTAGTTGTTTGCTTTGCTTTTTATTGATGCTTATGACATTATTGGCAATTGTGTGCCATAGACTTATAGGTTTATTTTATTTTGACTTTTAAAAATAGATTATTATTAAGTAAATTCATTTCATAGTATTCATTGATGTCTATTATTGTATTACACTGATTGCGGGCATAATCGGTTACACGTCCTTTTGAGATGATTGTAATCGTTTTGGAAATCGACTGTTTGGTCGCGTGCCCAGGATCTCTGCCTCGAAATGTATCTCATTGATTGGCTTCTGCACTCCGATCGAGGTATGAGATTTCGGGGCGTGACAGGCCTCGTGCTCCTTATATGAGAACAATCTCATATAAACCGATCTCTCTCTCTCTCTCTCTCTCTATATATATATATATATATATGATGGGGTGATTACCATTATTGTGTCTTTCTATATGTGGGTGCTAGCTTTTCGACGATCTTTTTGGTTTCGTGCATAAGGGGCTCTTGTTGTACTTTGTTTATGTTTAGTAGATAAGACTCTGTGTTTGCTTGAAAAAATGAAAAAAAGTTCAATAAGAAGAAGCAACACATAAGCCTTAATGTTCGTGAATAAGGCAGAGTAGGTTAATTTTTTCATCTTGTGGTCATATATGCACACTTCATTTCCTATTTGTGAATGTATGAAGATATAATCCGCGAGAGATACTCTTATGTACGTCAGCACAACTTCGGGGCAGAACCTAAATTAGGCAGGATAGCTTTACTTTCCTTATTAGGGCTAGTTCCTTTTTCATTGATATGTAATAAGGTCTGATTGGAAATCGTATTATGTAACGGGCTGATTGGGAATCATATCATGTAACAGGCTAGACTGTCTTAATTTACGGCCCATCAGCTGGGCCACTAGCTGGCGCCCTCCCTAGGAGACGCTCCCTTCTTGTTATAAGGGGGTCTTCTCCCTCTTTTGGAGTTTATGCAATTTGACAAGTTTATCTATCTTCCTTCGTTCTTCCTCTATTCTTCTCTTTCGTTGATCCGATACCTTATGATTCTGCTGAGTCACAACATTGGTATCAGAGCTGTTACGATCGGACATGCCTCCTCATAAGCAGCCAACCATGGCCGCCGAAGGCCAACCTGAGCCGGAGATCAAGACCGCGGTTGATAGCCCAAAGGCCACAGACGGAAAGACTATGGTAGAGGTACTATTCGCATTGGTGACTCTACAGACCCAGGTCCAGCACCTCACTCTGGCGCTTGCCAAGAAGACAGGCGGCCAAACAGTAGGCCTTCTCTCCACGCCACCACCCATTTCAGCCGAGATGGATGAACCGTCTAACAACCTGGGGTCCCATGTTTATGGCAGTCATGCACCATTTGCAGCAATGACGTAGTCACATCCTCACGGAGTTCGCTTTGGGTCTTTTCGTCCAGCCCCGGAAGGGGGCCGTATGGGCTATGAGCTAGAGGACAAATGGGGAGACTACTCAGGACATCGCAAAGGGTCGCGGGGTGGGGCTGAACCTCGGTTGGCTTGTCTCTAGTTTCCTGCTACAACGGATACGATGACCCAATGGAGTGGCTCTATAAGGCGGAAAAAAATTTCGCCTATCAGGGAACGAATTCGGAGGCAGAACGACTGCGCATTGCAGCGTTCCATTTAGATGGTGAAGCATCGGTGTGGTTCCAGAGTTATGAGAAAGAAGTCCGCTATCCAACCTGAGCTTCTTTTGCCGATGAGATTTGTGTCCAATTTGGTTCCAATGAGTTCCAGGACTTTAATGAAATGCTATCTAGCTTGTGTCAGACCACCATGGTGAAAGCCTACTACTCAGAATTCATGAAGATTGCCAACCGTTTACCAGACTGGCCGATGGCGGTCTTAGTGGGTACATTCAAGCGCGGGCTCAAACCTGAAATTTATGATGGAATGCGCCACTTTCCCTGCCACACAATGAGGGATGTCGTGCGTCACGCACGAATCAAAGGAGGAGAAGCTTACTCGTCAGCGTCGGGGAGGCCAAGAGCTGCTCTGACACTAAAAACTTTGTCACGCCCTAGCACTGCCCGACACGAGCCGAACCCGATCAAGAGCCGGACCAGCGCACGGGGGCGACGGTATAAAAGAGATAGCGGAAGACTTATGCTCCACATACGGGTGGTCCATCTAACAGAGTTACGCAATCCTTTGAGCAAGAGTAAATAAGTAAGATAAAAGTGGAGTTTAACTCTAAACAAATCCACAAGTTTTAAACCCACATACTAATAATCCTGATGACGGGATATTGATTTCACCATAGATCTGATGCCGGGAACTGCACCGATATCGAAGGCACCATATCGGATGACACCTGCCGAATTGAAAGAGTTGAAAGAACAGCTACAGGAATTGTTGGAGAAACGTCTGATTCGACCTAGTGTATCTCCGTGGGGAGCACCAGTCTTGTTCGTAAAGAAGAAAGACGGATCCATGAGATTGTGTATAGACTACCGGATGCTAAATCAGGTGACAATAAAGAATAAGTATCCATTACTGAGGATCGACGACTTATTTGCTCAACTGCAGTCAGCAAGAGTGTTCTCGAGAATCGATTTGCGGTCCGAATACCATCAGTTGAGGATCAAGGAGGAAGACATCTCCAAGACAGCATTCCGAACCAGATACGGATATTATGAGTTTCTGGTGATGCCATTTGGTCTGACCAATGCCCCTACAGCATTTATGGATATGATGAACAGAATCTTCAAGGCATTGTTAGATCAGTTCGTGATCGTGTTCGTGGATGATATATTGGTCTACTCAGCGAGTCAGGAAGAACACCGAAGACACTTAGCTCAAGTGTTACAGATTTTGCGAGAGAACCAGTTATATGCTAAGTTCAGCAAGTGCGAGTTCTGGTTGGACAAACTAAACTTTTTGGGGCATGTCATATCGAATGATGGAGTTTCGGTGGATCCAACGAAGGTGGAAGCCGTTCTTCACTGGGAACAACCGAAGAGCGTGACCGAGATCAGAAGTTTCTTGGGATTGACAGGTTATTATCGGAGATTCATTGAAGGATTTTCCAGTTTAGCTTTGCCAATGACCAAGTTAACAAGGAAGGGAGTGAAATTCAACTGGAACAACGATTGTGAAAAGAGCTTTCAGGAACTGAAGAGAAGATTGACTTCCGCACCGATTCTGAAACTTCCATCAGGATCTGGTGGGTTTGTCATTTATAGCGATGCCTCAAAATGCGGCTTGGGTTGTGTACTGATGCAGAATGGACATGTAGTGGCGTATGCGTCGAGACAACTAAAGATTCATGAGCAGAATTATCCAACTCATGACCTGGAACTGGCAGCAATGGTGTTTGCTTTAAAGATTTGGAGGCACTATCTATATGGTGAAACTTCCGAAGTGTTCACTGATCACAAAAGTCTGAAATACATCTTTTCTCAGAAGGACCTGAATATGAGACAGAGACGGTAGTTGGAGTATTTGAAGGACTATGACTTCTCTATCCATTACCATCCAGGTAAGGTGAATGTGGTTGCAGATGCACTAAGCAGGAAGACAGGAATAGTGGCGCATATGATGGTGCAAGAATGGCGAATGATGGAGGATTTGGGAATGTGTAACTTGGAATGGCCGACTACTAAGAGAGCGTCATTTCTAGGAAATATATCGGTAAGATCGATGATATATGAGAAGGTGCTGGAGGCACAAAAGAATAATCCACAGTTGCAGAAGCTGTTGGAAAAGACAGATTTCACTAAAGGAATAGATGGAAGCATCCTATTTAAAGGAAGGTTAGTAGTACCAAAGGATGTGGAGCTGAGACAAGAACTTCTCCATGAGGCGCATCACTCACAGTATGCGATTCATCTAGGGAGCACAAAGTTATACCAGGACTTGAAGAGGAACTTCTGGTGGAATGGAATGAAGCGAGATATTGGAAGGTTTGTCTCCAAATGTTTGACATGTCTGCAGGTGAAGGCTGGACATCAGTGACCGGCGGGTTTGTTACAACCGTTGGAGATTCCACAGTGGAAATGGGATCATATCACAATGGATTTCGTGGTAGCATTACCGAAGACTCAGAGGTAGAATGATGCAATTTGGGTGATCGTGGATCGACTTACTATGACAGCACATTTTCTGCCGATTCGATGGAAGCAGAACCCAGAGAGTTTAGCTGAGCTGTATATCAGAGAAATAGTAAGACTGCATGGCACATCGATATCGATTGTATCTGATCAAGATCCAAGGTTCACATCCAGAACTTGGAAAGGTATTCAGGAAGCGTTAGGTACTAAGCTCAGTTTTAGTATAGCTTTTCATCCACAGAGCGACGGACAGTCAGAAAGGACAATACAGACTTTAGAAGACATGCTCATAGCGTGTGCTATCGATTGGAAGGGCAATTGGGACGATCATCTACCACTGATCGAATTCGCCTATAACAACAGTTACCATTCTAGACCATTCTAGTATTGGAATGGCACCGTTCGAAGCACTGTATGGAAGACCATGCAGATCGTCCACCTGTTGGACAGAGATCGGAGAAAGTCAAGTGATGAAGTCAGAATTAGTTCAGCACTGTGCAGAGAAGGTGAAACAGATTCAGCAAAGGTTACAGACAGCGCAAAGCAGACAGAAGAGTTATGCAGATTGCCGAAGACGGGAACTGGAGTTTAAGGAAGGAGACAATGTGTTCTTGAAGGTTTCTCCGTCAAAGGGAGTTATGAGGTTTGGTAAAAAGGGGAAATTAAGTCCGAGATTCGTAGGACCATTTGAGATCTTGGAACAGGTTAGGCCAGTTGCTTACAGGTTGGCCTTACCCCCACAGTTAGCAGATGTGCACAACACATTCCACGTGTCTATGTTGAGAAAGTATGTGCCGGATACATCACACGTGTTAGACTACACGACTATGGAACTAGAAGCAGACTTATCTTTTCCGATGAAGCCCATCAAAATACTGGATAAGAAGGATCAGGTGCTGCGAAGAAAGATAATATCGTTGGTGAAAATTTTGTGGCAAAACTAGCACTCCGAGGAAATGACTTGGGAAACCGAAGATGAGATGAAGAAGTCCTACCCTCAACTCTTTGATGAATAATTGCGGCATTTCGGGGACGAAATGTTCTTTAAGGAGGGGAGGATGTAGCGACCGTAAATTTTATATTAATAAAGTGAAATTTTATTGCTCAAAGGGAGTAATTTTGAATTCTAGAAAAAACTCTTTAAAATTGAAGAATTTAAAATTTTTCCGTCAGACCGATCGATCGCCTTCATATGGCATCGATCGGGAGATGATCGATCGCTTTTGTAAGGCATCGATCGCAGGACGATCGATCACGTATACGGACCGATCGATCGCCGGTGGTTTTGCGTTTCCCGAGGCAATTCCGTTGG
The DNA here is from genome assembly GCA_039654745.1 of Houttuynia cordata. Classification (NCBI taxonomy): domain Eukaryota; kingdom Viridiplantae; phylum Streptophyta; class Magnoliopsida; order Piperales; family Saururaceae; genus Houttuynia; species Houttuynia cordata. Next base: position 4,992,947 of record CM077505.1, read on the forward strand.
GAAACTTCTTGGGCTGATCTTGGGGGATTTCTTGGAGGCGTGTCATGCTTGACTTGCTCTGTTTAAGGGATCTAAACGTGGTAATTGAGTTGGTGTCAAAACCCTAATTGATATCCAATTGGGAATCAAGATAATGGTAGATTTAATTAGCCTAATTAAAGTATATTGTGAGATGTGTATGGGACGCCCTTTTGGGCTGATTGAAGGGGCCTTCTTTGCATATAAATGGCGCCAAGAGGGTGTAGGGGTTAAACCTTTAGGGTTTACTTTTACTTGGTAAGTTACATAAGTAAATTGGTAAGTATTTGAGAGGAGATAAAATTCTACCTTAATGCAATCAAATCAGAATAATTTTGTGGTTAGAGGAGATCTCGATCTGGTGGTTTGGAGGGGCTGGGATTGCCCTTGGCCCTTGGATGAAGTGGAGATGGACGGTGGAGATCATAGAGCATGATATATATAAACCTTATGTGAGAGGGCCGGCCATCCCTTTTGGGAACCGGCAACCCTCTCTCTCTCTCTCTCCCTTTTCTTGGTAATTCTTCTCCCCTACCACGTCCTCCCCCTTCCCTCTCAACCATCAGTAGGCCTCTCCTCGCGGTGTGTGCAAGAGGTGTGCATTGGTTCGTGTGGAGATCGCAAGGAAGCGGGTTTTAATTCAAACCGGTTGACGTGCAATTAGTACCGGTTCAAAGGTAAGATGCTCTTTTTCTCACAGCATGCTTTCATTAAAGGTTTGATCTTTATATGGAGTACCACGTTCTGATGTTGTGTGTAACATGAGTGACCATATTGTCCTGGATTAATTGCTCTATTTCCTGAGATCTATTCAGTTATTGATATACCGATTGATTTCTTGATGTGAATCTCTCATGCACAATTCGATCAAGACATCCCTGAAAGTATGTGTTAATTTCGGTTCATGTGAGTCATATATCTGATGTCTATCAATGAGTGTCATTCTCTGATTTGTGTAGATAAGGGTCTGTTTATGAAAAATTGTCTCTTTTCTTGTTGTATGTCACCCGATCTCACATTCTTTATGTATTGACCTAATCGATCCATTAATTGGTGTAACTCTTGTGTTTCTCATCCAAAAGCAGCAAGCTTTTAGAAGTAATTCCACTGGTTTGGTGCGTCCTTATGAGTCACAAGTCGTACTTCGTGGTGTTGTTCTGTGTCCTAATAAAGCTGTCTACTTTATGTAGTGTTTGCCCTAATTGATATAGTATATAGGTAATAAGACTATCTAAAAGAGATTAAGGGATGTATTAGCAAGATGAAAGTGAAAATCTTTATGGATCGTTGCTCGTGGACCCTAAGACCACTGTTATTAGGTCTGACCAGGAGCCGAGGTGTCCTGGAAAAGTTGTCTAGTTTGCGGGTTAATGAATCATTAAGGCTAAGATGTAAAACAGTGTTAAAAAGGGACTATTAGGCAGACTAATACATAAGTAATGGTCTGACCAGAAGCTAATAAAGGCCTAATGTGATAGGGTTTTGAGTCTGAAAGACTTTAGTTATGATTAGAATTAGTAACAACAAGTGAAAATTGGATTATTACTTAGTATAGTGCTCTCGGCTAGGTTGTACCCTGCACCAACAGACAGCATTCAAAAATTCATAACTAATTGTAAAAAATTCAGAAAATTATTCCGTAAATTGGGTAATGATCTACAGACACAGTGCCGTCTTCCATAAAAATTTCAGGGACTGTTAGGTTCTGTGTAGACTGGGGAAAATCCGGGAATGTGGCAGTTGTGTCCATAATAGTGTCCTTTCGCAGTTATAAATAAAACACTATGCTAAGACTACAGATATGTATATATATTATATAACACAAGGAGGGTACTATGGCATAAGAATTCCAGAGGGTACTTATGATAGTATCATGTGTGGAGTATTGTCTCTATTCCAAATGTCGTGGTCATCAATGTCTTTGCTCGCGGTGCCTAACATCGTGCATCTTCGACCTCATGAAACCCTGATGTTAGATTAGGGTTATTCTTTCCAATTCTACCATTAAAGCTTTTGAGAGACATCGATTTTAGAAGTCTTGTGAACCAGGGATGATCTTGATTGTAATAGTGCTTGGTGATGATGTTGACAGAGTCTATATCGAGGAGTTCAGTTTTGAGTCAGCTCGTGCATAGGCACAGACCGGTTGTTGGTTAATCTCTTGAGAGTTCATCATTGTTAAATGCTGAGAATTCCATTGTACTCCTTCGAGAGTCTAATTTCTGAAATTGTTAATTCATGAGAATACCCTTGTTTGTGGTTAGACAAATCCAGTTCCATGTAAACTGTTTCTCTACTGAGAGTTTTGTTGAACACTCTTAGATTGGATCATAGTATGCTCACGAGCCATAGCTAGACCCATGGTGGTCTCCGATGATTATGAACCTCTGTAGTTCAGCCGATGACGGCAACGTGTGTGCTTTCGATTGTTAGACATTACGGAAGGTCTACAATCTCCGCCCATTGTGCCCGTAAGCACCGATGGGGCCAGCATCCCTAGACGCATGGCCGGGTTCCTACGTAGAACCTCTAGGATGTTCTGGTATTGAAGTCCATAGAGGAAGTGGACTGATCAGAGAGAAGAAATTGTCATCTTTGACACATTGGTTGTCTAGATCAGATATTTTGCTTATCTCCTTACTCTTTGGAAGTCGGGAGTCATATTGATTATTGTGATTTATTCCACCCTGATCAACGAGATATTTTGGGTGCTGTATCTTTTCCTGGTAAGTATCACCTGCGTTATGATTATCCTGAGTTATCAGACCTGCTTATTATTGATTCATTTATTGCCTATTTCTACTGTGAGTTTTTCTAGCATCCTATTGAGTATTTCCTCTGGAATACTCACGCATCTTCTGATGCAGGGATTAAGGCTGAAGAGGTGTGATCAGCATATTCGTGACATGGAGGTTGGTGATCGTAAAGTCGTGAAGACTGGATAGCGTAGTAGTTATTTTGTTATTGTTGGATTTTTGGTTTATGGTTATTCCGTGGCATGCGTGTCACTTATTTAATTATTCGCTTTCGTGGGAATACTTGAAAAGCGTAAGATAGTTAGAATGTTTAGTTATTTCATTTATGTAGTAATTGAACATTTGTTTACGTCATATTGATTCTGCTATTCCCGTGTATGTATATGGGATTTATAGTGATGAATCAAGTATTCGGTCCGTCCCAGATTTGTGACCCTATTACCTTCATTGGTTTATCGCTTCCGCATATTTTGGGGTTAGAAATTTGGGGCGTGACACATGTGATCGAGGAACTACTTGATGAGCTGGCCGAAGCTATTGTCTTTAGCAAACTTGACTTACGATCCGAGTACCACCAAATCCGGATGCAACCGTCTGATGTCCACAAGACTGCATTCCGTACTCATGATGGGCATTTCGAGTTCCTGGTCATGCCATTTGGGCTGACAAATGCCCCCGCCACATTCCAAGCTTAATGAATGACATATTCCGACCATTTGTCCTGGTCTTCTTTGACGATATTCTCATCCACAACACTTCATGGGAGGAGCACTTGGCACACCTCAAGTCGGTTTTCTCGATCTTGCATGCAAATCCTCTATTTCTGAAATGTTTGAAGTGTTCTTTTGGCAATCCACAGATGGAATATTTGGGACATATCATATCCCGCGATGGCGTGGCCACTGATCCGTCTAAGGTTACGACCATGTTGTCATGGCCGACGCATCAGTGTGTCAAGGCATTGCAGGGGTTCTTGGAGTTTTACTGGCTACTACTGCCGCTTCATCAATCAGTATGGATTAATTGCTGGGCCACTCACGACCTTGCTTAAAAAGGGGGCGTTCACCTGGACTAAGGAGGCGCAGACGGCCTTTGACAAGCTGAAGCAGGCCATGGCCATGGCGCCCGTATTGATTCTGCCGGATTTCAGCCTTCCATTTGTGGTTGAGACAGCCGCTTCAAATACCGGTCTTGGGGCTATCCTACTGAAGAAGGAAAGACCAATTGCCTTTTTCAGCCAGTCATTATCAGGCCGTTCACTATCCTTATCTGCCTATGAAAGGGAAATGCTGGCTATCGTACACGCAGTGACTAAGTGACGACCGTACCTCTTAGGCCATCTTCTCATCCGCACTGGCCATCAGCCTCTGAAGTATTTATTAGAGCAGTGTGTATCTACCCCTTCACAGCAAAGGTGGGTCAGCAAATTACTGGGCTATGACTATGAGATCGCATATAAGAAAGGCACAGAAAACACCGTTGCGGATGCACTGTCTCGACGGCCCACAGAGGAAATGTGTATGGCACTATCCGGGCCCCACTGCCCATTTATTCCGAAATTGTGACGCACATACTTGGAGGACCCCTCGACAAAGGAGCTAGTCACCCGCATTCAGAAGGAACCCATGGCTGAACCCTTAGTTGCATGGCGTGATGAGCTTTTATTCTGGAGGGGACGCCTATGGATGCCCAACTATTCTGATTTGCACCACCGTATCTTATCCCATTTCTATGCCACACCATTTGCTGGTTGCGAAGGTTCATTTCAAACATATAAACAGATGAGTCAGAGCTTTTTATGGCAGGGTCTACGGCGAGCAGTACAGAACTATGTCACGGCATGTGACACTTGTCAGCGGGCAAAGTCGGCGACCACTGCACCAGCCGGCCTCCTTCAGCCCCTTCCCATCCCTGATAAAATTTGGGAGGATGTCTCCATGGATTTCGTAGAGGCCTTGCCAGTGGTCCAGGGGAAATCGGTTATCTTGGTGGTGGTGGACCGGTTATCCAAATATGCCCATTTTGTGCCTTGAGTCACCCCTTTAAGGCTCGCACGGTTGCTAAAATTTATGTGAAAGAAGTCGCCAAACTGCATGGCATGCCACAGACTATTGTCTCCGACAGAGATCGAGTTTCATTTCTAACTTTTGGCGCGGATTCTTCGCTCTGCAGGGTACGAAGTTACACATGAGCACGGCATATCACCCACAGACAGACGATCAGACAGAGGTAGTAAACAGATGCTTGGAGCAATACTTACGTTGTTTCGTGCGAGATCAACCTCGTCGATGGCTCCAGCTGCTACCATGGGCCGAGTGGTTGTATAACACAGTATATCACACTCGTGCCGGCTTCCCATGTGCCTATTTGTCCTGTATGATCGCCCTCCTCCTACGGTGCTTTCCTATGTGCCTCATCGATCTTCTATTGCCGAGGTTGACTACATTATTTCAAGCGGAGTTGGTCTATGTCTATGTCCTGCCTCAGCGCCAGACTTCATTATTTCAAGCGGAGCAGCCCAAACTCGCGCCCCGTTGCCATGGCCCTTATAATGTTGTTGAGCGCATTGGCTGGGTGGTGTATCAGTTAGCATTACCACTAGGATCATTGGTGCACCTTGTATTCCATGTCTCGTATCTCCGCCGTTTCGTGGGGGACTCAAATCTGGTTGCTGACAGTGCACCTCCGCCCCTCATGGGGCCTGCGGATTTTGAGGAGCCTACTCTTGCGTCTATTCTTGACAAGCGCAGCGTACGTCGCTCTCGCCGAATTGTGATCGAGGTATTGGTCGCTTGGCGTGGTCAACCATTGAAGGATGCAACGTGGATGCTGGAAGACGACTTCTTGACGCGTTTTCCGTTTTGGACGCCTTGAGGACAAGGTGACAGCGGAGTGTGGTGGAGTGTTGTGTACATCAGCACAACTTCGGGGCAGAACCTAAATTAGGCAGGATATGTTTACTTTCCTTAGTAGGGCTAGTTCGTTTTTCATTGATATGTAATAAGGCCTGATTGGAAATTGTATCATGTAACGGGTTGATTGAGAATCGTATCATGTAACGGGCTGGACTGTCTTAATTTACGGCCCATCACCTAGGCCACTAGCTGGCACGCCTCTCTAGGAAACTTGCCCTTCTTGTTATAAGGGGTCTTCTCCCTCTTTGGAGTTTATGTAATTTGACAAGTTTCTCTATATTCCTTCGTTCTTCCTCTATTATTCTCTTTCGTTGATCCGATACCTTGTGATCTGCTGGGTATGCTTTTCAACCCTTCAAGTTTTCAACTTTCTAGGCTATATATGCTTACCAGGCTATACAAGTCTATTTGTTTATAAAATGTACATTTATATTCTAAATTTCGACGTGGAAATTATCCGCATTATGGATTCCTTTGTAGAAATAAGTGCATCAGCAATATCATTTTATTAGACCATTTAAGAAGTTCTTCACTTTGTGATGATTTGACTATATTGGTGATTTCAGAAAGGGCAGCTGTATTACTAAGCAAAGTCAATGTAACATGTTGTATCTGGACCTCATGGTTTTCATTGCCAACATGACTGTTGAACAACTCCATGCCCTTCCGTCATTCTCATCCATGAGCCCTGATTCCCGGAGATAGAGTGTTCATAAAGCAAGACAAGAAAGTTGGGCGCTTCTTTCTCTTCTTGTCTTTGACAGATAAGAAGCGTATGTCTTTTATCATGTCCTCTGGCAATCTAGAATGTCTCTTATTTGCTGGTACAAAGTCCGCTTTTATATACTTTTAAGGTGTGGATTACAGCTCCTAATATATTCCTTTTGACCCAATCTGCTGATATTAAACTTTTAAATATTGCTTATAGGCTGTTTTGAGACATCAAAACTAGAGAGAAAGCCCATTGCCAAATGCCGACATGATTATTAAACAAGTCACAAGTCTGCATGACTCTGATCCCGGAGTAAGAGTATTCGTGAAGAAATGCAAAAATCACTCCCTTTCCTCTTATTACTCTTTCTGCCTTTGACAGATACGAAGATTTCCTCTGGCAAGCTATACCATGCTCCTTCTTTTACAAGTATAAAAGGTTTAGGTTAGTTCTCCTACTCATATACTATTCCTTTTGACCACCTCTAGCAGCTCCTCTTTTCTTCTCCTACTCATAGCTGGCAGTTGGCACCCAAGTCATTTTTGTTCTATTTCATTTGGATCTTTGGACATGAAAGAGTTAAAAAAAAGCACCATGTGCACGCAACAGCAAGTGGAACTGGAACAGCATTACAGAACCTTCAATTCTTTGCTGGCCTCCTTTCACTTCCATCTTTCCTTGTCCCCATGGTTGGATGCCCTTCTTTCATCAGAATGTCGGTGCTCATTTTTATCCCCTTCATGTTCTTTCTACTTTGCTGATATACTTTTTACGCAGGAAAAAGTTAACATGAGCAACGGCGCAAGCGCTTCGGTGCGAGCAAAGCACCACAAGCCATCGGTTTCGATCTGACGGCAAGTATCAAATCAAACTAGCCTGCTCCTGATTTAACACCCGCTGTTGGACCAAAATTTAACGGCTTGTGGTGCATGGCTCGGATGGACGGTGTGTGAGCTGTGTCGCATACTAATGGAACTCTTTTTATATGATGGCTACTGCAAAAATCTGCCATGTTTCTTGTGTCGTGATCAAGACAGAGCTCCAGATATGGTGAACATTAGGACCCTATTAATCAATAACCTAGTGGAGATTGGCTTTGATTGGCCAGCATGCAGTTACCTGATTTTATTTTGGCACCAAAGTTAATTAGCTAATTTGACTATGGTGGAGCTTGCCTTTGGACCTAATTCCAATCTTATGTCACCAACAATATTAATGAAGTCCACCATAAGTGTGTAATAAATAATGGCTTGAATAAGTAAGAAAAGGATTGAGGGGAGAGTTCATGAGCCATGTGGCATGTTGACATTGCTTGTTTTTTTAGAAATAGGAGATGATTAAGTATAAAATAGATCTATTTTAAGATCTACACTACAATAATTAAGCATGAAGTTGCATGCAGTCTATCCTATTCATACTATGAAGTTTCAGTATATGGGCCTTTTATTAAATATGATAGTAATGGCATCAACAATGAAAAGAAAGTTCTAACCAACCTTCTATACAATTTGCATGAAAAAGACATTCCACTGATTAAGCTTGTATAGAAGTCTTAAGCTTTATTAAGTAGTTCATGATAAGCTTTGAATCCATGGTCCATGCCGAGGACCTACAATTTGTTCAATACCAAATGAGATAAAAAAGGGCCGGTATGCAAGTCATGATGTTTTTAACAATATTGGTTTATGATTTTATGTTTTTTTATATCAAGTTACTAGGCAAAAGACAAGAACGATATTGCGGGGTCAAGTGATAAAATCATATCAATATTTAGTGGGGCTTATCTTAAATGGAAGATAACCTGATGATGAACTCTTTGGCAAAAGGTTGAAAACTTAGAATCTTACAGCTCTTTTTTATCTTCTGTTACTATTTGTGATCCATCAACCTAATGAAATTTTCTTTTATGAATTATTATAATTGAAAACTGTACAATTGCATTAATTAACATCAATTTTTATGGTGCCAAAATAGCATCATTTTTGTTAAGAGCCATTGCACCAATAAATTGCTGAGGCTATTTACATTAGCTCCATTAAAGCTCTGTAATTGATGCGGTCCTAGCCTCCTAGGGGATGAAAGACGGTCCGGTTCAACTTCAACAGAACCTGAACCAAGCTCAAGTAGGGTTGGTTCTAAAAAAAGAACCATATGAATCACGATTTAGGGGCTGTTTGGGGCATGATTAATAGCAAGGATGTTTTGCTACATTGTAGCATCCATGTTTTTTTCTTATCCAGCTGAAACACCTCAGATCATGTTTCAGTTGGACAGGGAAAAAATATGGATGCTACAGTAGATCTGAAAAATCCACTGTGGATATTTGCTTATAATCACGCCCCAAACGGCCCCCTTAGTTAACAAATAACTTCATTTTTAAAAATAAGTTTGAGTATATATTACTCGTGAAGAGACCGTTAGCCTTGTCGATCCTCAATATTCTAAAGAAGAGCAATGGGAAGCTAAATCTTGAGTGATTCATATGCTTTCTTTCAAATATTGCCAAAAGATTGTGTTAAGACGTTGGATACAAAGACAGAAATTACGCAAACAAAGTTGCAGCTAAATTGGTCGATTACAACCATACATGTCATGTTACAATCGCTCGACCCCTTGAAGAAGCTTTCCTCCATTTCCTCCATGTAATTAAGCTGAGAACTCTTGTTCAGGTTCGGTTTAAAATTAAAGGATTGGGCCGGTCTAAATAAAATAAATCCAACCCGGTTCTCAGTTCTCACCCGTAAACCTCGGCTACGGACGAAGATGCCATCGTCCACGCGTCAGACTACGATTCGTAAATCACCACTGGGTCCCACTTGGCCGAACTACCTTGGACATCGCGCCAAAAAGGAATAAGGAACAGCCCGTGCGAGTGGCCAATCATAGCCGCGCGAGTAGCGATAAAGCGACGTACGCGCAAAAGGTAGGGCCCGCAGGAGCAGAGGGACAGCGTGGCAGGGCAGTCCTTTGAACGTGTCGGCGCAATTTTACCCACGTGCCCCCTGTTTTAGGACGATATTGCCCCTTACGTATTTAAGGTTTTCTTCTTTTTCTTCTTCTTTACGTTGCATATTAGTATAATTCTTGTGTGCTTTAAATTGAACTAACATCAATGTTTACCTCTCCATCCTCGCCATCCCACCAACACCTATTGCTTCTCCATTCTTAATGTTTCCACATAGTTAAAAGCTAACTCTTCCCTGTGGAATCTATGGAAATTGGCGGATTTGCACATTTGGCCATGGATAAAGGAGACCATACATTCATCAAAAAAAGAAGTCCCCACCCTACATTTCCTCTTCCCATCTAAGATATGCATGTATTTTGTTCTAAATTTGTCATTAGAGCATCTTTGTATTATAACTGACATGAAAACATAAAATGTATCTTTCTTTGGCCATATATCCCCTGAAATTTCATATATTATTATGAAATTTATCTATTTTTATTTTCTATTATAAAGTTGAGGGCTGAAAAGAAGCTATATATATATATATATACGTGAAGAGTACGTAGTGACCATGATTTTATTCATTTACCTGGTTTTGGCTTCAAAATTTAACCAGTGCCCAAGTTGAACATGTGGTGTAAAAAGTGTTGTTATAGTCACATTGATATGCTTTTACATTTTATTAGACGTCTCCGAAGAGATGTTATACTTCTACAATCTATCATTTGACAAATAAGAATATTGATATATGTCCAACATATTGCAAGCCATTGGATTGAGATTGCCATCAATTGAACAATGACAACTACTCCCCTAGTCACTTTTAATAGATATAAATTTTTTCAAATGAACTAATTTTCAGTGTATTTGAAAAAAACTGTATCTATTAAAAGTGACATGAGGGAGCACATGTTTTGTTTTGTTGGTATAGAAAGCAACTATATTTTCCTCCGTACGCGGGTTCTTCCACTTGTTCCTCGTTCTTTCATCTCTTATTGAATGAAAGATAATATAGTATTCACACACAAATTTTTCAAACCAAACTGACGTGTGTTTACAGCTTGTTTGTGAGCCAATTACTCTAATAACCCATAATACTTAGATCATGGTCAATACCTTACTCTATTTGCACGAGGTTTGCAACTAGGATTTCGGCTGTCCAACTTCTTACACTGCCAAGACTTACATGTGTCTGATTGTTTATTTTTTCGTAAAAGTCATGAAGTCTATTTGATGTTTTTTTGGTAATTATGTTTTGATGTTTCTTATACGCATAGTATATAAAAATATATCTTATAACAAAAAATAAAATAAAATATCTCTTTTTAAGAACGTAATGTAGTCACTTCGAGGAGAAATTTTTGCGTGTCCATGGCACACTACTCCACGACGCCATGTAGCCACTAATCTCCGAAATTGAAACAACTCGGCCCCAAATGCCTAGGCATAAAAGTGACGTGGCCATGCAATTGTACCCAATGATTTCTCCATTATAACGGCAACCAAAAGAGTTCACTGGTTTCTTTTATCATGAATGGACATCCGACACTCTTTTGCCAAAAAATTAAAATTAATTAGGGCATGTTGGGCACTCTCTTTGATTTTTTTTTTAAGGTTTATTATTAAAATTAAAATACCACATCAATTCTTTCTTCTTTTTTAAAAGAGAGGGTTAAGATAGAAAGTGACTTTTCCTTTGGAACTCAAACAAAGAGCCCCCTAATCTACCACCTTTTATAAGAAAAATAACCTTTTTTTACCGACCAAAATACTTCATGTAGACATGTAGTACACTCCAAAGTAATGTAAATTCTCACATTGTTGTTCATTCACAATTAATCATCGTAATTTCTTCCCAGTCTACGGTGGACAGTCTGCTGCCAAAGCCTCAGTCTGACACATGATCACATTAGTCTTATCAAAACTTCCTAGAAACTTTCAATGAAAGCCACGGTCTACTCCCTCCTCAGTCAGGCAGGCTCTGCAGCCTGCAGCCATTATCCTGCAGCTCAGCAGCAGTCTTTGTTTTTTTGTCACATAGCTCATCGGCAGTCTGCACTACAGCTCTTGGATGTGTAAAACGGTCCACAGAACAGGACATGTTTGTCCTTCTCTCATTTCCCATTGCCCCTCCTTCTCCACGCTTGTCCTTCTCCCCATAAATTAATAACATCTCCTTTTCCTTCCCAACTCCCTGCTCCTAACGCACTTTACCATTTTACCCCCCTTACATGTACAGCACAAAAATTCTATTATTACACCAACTTCCTTCCATGGTTCCACTTCCACCTTCTGGCCTTCTCTCTCTGTGGAAGGTGGAAGGTCTTGGCAGTTCACACAACACCTGAAGAGTGGTCTCAGACAATCTGCTCTTCCTCTGCAAATCCTGGGCTTCTCTTAGGTCTCCCAATCATTTGCTAGATTTCTCTCTTTTTGTTCTGCATCTTCAGGTATATATTTTGCAGAGTTATCTCACTAGTGTTTGTTTATTCACTCTGTGCTGTGCCAGTCTATAAGCTTGCAGTTTTCCTATATTGGTTTATGATTTTGGCAATGCATATAATTCTCAAATGTGTTTTTGAAATTAATATATCTGGTAACTTTTTTTTTTCATTTTTCTGTTTTCTCTGTCTACTGTGTTAGCCTCTCCCTTCTGTTTTAGTGTATTTCTTGAGCCAAAATTTTCTGGCATTTTAAGTTTCTGTTATGTTGTGTTGATTCCAGACGAATTTGAGAGATTAATGGCGTGGGAATTCAAGTTTCTTGTAGTGGACATGGCTGGATTTGCTAAGAGATAGGAGTGTATTTTAAAGCATTTTATTTCATTTTGATATGTTTTTGGTGGGAGTTCATGTGTTCTTTTTCTTTCCGGGTTTGATTTTGATGGTAATTGCATTTTAGAAGGCCTTCGGTAGGTGAGAATTTTTTTTGAAGGGAAGGATGGTGAAAATGAAATATAACTTTTTTCACATTTTCACATTTCTTTAGCTTGAAGGTAATGTCTGTGGATTGGCATTGTCTTTGATTTGGAGAAAATGTAGACCTAAACCTGTGACAAAATTCAGACATGAACTTGAATATAAATTTGTTTGATGACCTGATAATGTGTGGTATTCTGAGGTATACAAATGGCTGTTATGGAGGTCACCAGCAAAACAGAATGTAAATTAAGACTCTTTCATGGAGTCTGGGCTACAAAGGAAACAGTCAATGCAATTGGTTTTTATTAGTGTAGTTGGATCGTATATATCATTTTTGTGGAAAGAGCAAATTATTAATCTTAAATATCTAGTAAAGGTTGTTACATTCCATCAATTGCACTAGTTATGAACTTAATGTAGAACAAAATCTGAGATGTGCATTTGGTCTTACGTAACTATTGTTTGTACCCTTTTTGTTTTTTGAGAACTCATGAATATACTCGTGTACACAAGCTTACTTTTTGACTTAACTTTTTGGCTCATTCAAGCGGATGGTTTTGAGAACCATATTGATTTTCCCCTCTACTTATTAAGGATCCAAAAAAGTTCACACTATTTCAATATTATGTTGCTATTACATCGTATTCAGTTTGCTGTGGAACCAATTCTACAACATTTATTCATGAACATTATGGCAGGTTTTTTTATTGCGTGCACGATTATCCTTTTCCACATATCCTGTAAATTTGTCACTCTATTCTCTCTGCAAGTGGTTATACTTCAATATGGACCGGCGCAGCTGGCTTTGGAAGAAAAAAACATCTGAAAAAGTAATTGCTACAACTGATTCTAATGTAGCCTTGGTGAATGCAGCTACTACTCAAGTTGAAGAGGTATTTATCGGATCTGTGTTATATAGTTGTGCTTACTATTATACTTAATTAGCTGTTGATGTGTAATTGAGTATTTTGATTTCTTAAAGCTGGCTTGTGTTGGCAGGAGAATGTTAAGAAAATAAAATACATTCAAATTACTGAGGAATCATATGGTCATCTTATTGAATTGGAAGATCAAGTCAAGATATTAAACCAAAAGCTGACTTCAGCCCTTTCAGAGAGTACCACAAAGGATGATCTTGTAAAACAGCATACCAAGGTTGCTGAAGATGCTGTCTCAGGTGATTGTTTCTTGGATACTTTATGAATCTCCTCTAAAAAGCAAGTCTTGCAATACTGCACAGCTTCTTATCATCATGGTAAAAAAAATGTATGGTGGTAAACTTTGAAAAATTTCGGAAACTTAAAAGTTAGAGGGATGAGAAAGGAGAAAACAGAGGTGGAGCATTAGCCAAAAATGGTCACGGATATTCATGCAGATTTTAGCTTTCATTTTGTGTATCCAAGGTTAAACATGGAAAAAAGATTAAAGTCGTCGGGGGAGTAGTAAGGCCTAAACAAAAAAGATGGTCATGTTATACGCACCTGGTTAGGGCCAACCCAAGGTTTAGGTGTAAAAAGGGAAAATAAAATTTTAATTTATCCGCTTAAAGGGAGACACTCTTTCAGGGTAAGAGGTAGTAGCCTCCTACAGGTGGCTTTTGCTTCGATATATTACAGCTTAAGGTTGCCTTCTTATTAGCCAAGATAAAATTGCAGAAAGAAAAAGGTAGTTATTGTGGAATAAACTAATTATGTGGCTTGTTCCTAATAGTATTATTATTACGATTAAAGTGGAAATCATATCTCAGTCGTTGGCCCTATATACGTAACGAGTGTAACATACTTATATGACCCCGCATTCAAATTTGAAATCCAAACTAGACAGGAAAGTAAAAAGAACTACAGTTCCTTTCTAATTCATGAATTGGGAGAAAACTCATTTCGGGGCCATGGCACTACACCATATCATTTAATCTTATATGATGGTGCTCAGTGACTCTTGTCCTTCGTTGCACCTCATTGACTATGTTGGAGGATGTTAACCATGAAAAAAATGGTTTGAAGTCGAGTAAGTGACTTTCCTTCCCTCCTACGAGGAGCACTCAGAATCTGTTTAACAAAATGATATACTTAGTGCCTGTTAGGCGAAACTTGTTTTAACACATCTTCTGTTTGTTGCAGGTTGGGAGAAGGCTGAAGCTGAAGCTGTAGCTCTGAAAAATCAACTTGAATCTGTCACACTCCTAAGGCTCACTGCTGAAGATCGTGCAATCCATCTAGATGGTGCTCTGAAAGAATGCATGAGACAAATACGAAATGTGAAAGAAGAAGGTGAGCAAAAACTACATGATGTAGTATTTGCAAGGACCAAACAGTGGGAAAAAGTTAACGCAGATCTTGAGGCTAAAATAGCTGGTTTAGACCAAGAGATCCTAAAAGCATCGGGCGAAAACACTGCACTTTCGAGATCGTTACACGAAAGGTCTAACATGTTAATGAAGATTACTGATGAAAAAGCTCAAGCAGATGCTCAGATTGAAGTCCTAAAGAGCAATATTCAGTCATGTGAGAGAGAAATAAGTTCATTGAACTATGAACTTCATGTAGTTTCTAAGGAGCTTGAGATAAGAAATGAAGAAAAAAATATGAGTTTACGTTCAGCAGAAGTTGCCAATAAGCATCACCTGGAGGGTGCCAAAAAGATAGCAAAGCTAGAAGCTGAGTGTCAAAGACTGCGTGGACTTGTTAGAAAGAAATTGCCAGGACCTGCTGCTTTGGCACAGATGAAACTAGAAGTTGATAACTTGGGCCGGGATTATATGGAGCCTAGAGTACGCAGATCTCCATCAAAAAGTTCAATTCCACAGATGAACCATTCCTCTGAACTTGAAAGTGTCCAGCAGATTTATAAAGAAAATGAATTTCTCAATGCCCGTTTAACAGCAATGGAGGAAGAGACAAAGCTGCTTAAAGAGGTTCTTGCAAAGCGTAATAGTGAACTTCAAACATCTAGAAATATTTGTGCTGAAACTACAAGTAAACTGCATATTTTGGAGGTTCAGTTGCAGGCTGTATACCAGCAGAAAGGCCTTACAAAACTAAACCTGGAGATTCCTATTGAAGCTTCACTTAGTCAAAATGCAAGCGATCCACCAAGCCTCACTTCCATGTCTGATAATGGAACCGACGAAAATACAGGTGTTGGCGACTCATGGGCCTTGATCTCAGAGTTATCCCAGTTTAAGAAAGAGAAGAATGTCAAAGGTATCAAGACTGAAAAATCTAATTCCGTAGAATTGATGGATGATTTTCTAGAGATGGAGAGGCTTGCTTGTTTGTCCCCCCAATCCAGTGGTATTGCATCTGTTGCTGATGACGGTACTGCCATGACACTTGAAAAAGATGAGCACTCATCGGATGATATTGCCAGTGGGGCACCTGAGCCATCTTCCAGTGAGAACTCTTCATCTATGGGGTCTGGAAAAGATCAAATTACTTTCGAAAATATTCAGTCGAGAATAATGTCATTTTTTGAATCCAATGTCAAGGAGTTTGATGTATATAAGGTATTGGCAGATATGAGAAAGCTTTTGCAGGATATACAAGATGGTTTACCTAGTCATTCAGTGAGATGTGCTTCTGAAGAGAATGTGAACAATGAGGCTTCTTTAGATTGTGATAACAGGATTTGTAATGTAGCCAATCAAAGTTTGAACCCGAAATTGGCAGAAGCCATCGCTCACATTCTTGATTTTGTGAAATCAATTGGAAAGGAATTAAAGAAAGATGCAGATGGTGATAATGTTGAGCTCGGATTAACTGGAAAGATTGGAGAGTTTGTTGGGTCAATTAATAGTGAATTATCTGGCCAATTCGATCTGAAAATTTTTATTATCGAACTATCTCATGTTCTGGGTTATGCTTCCAAATTAGGCTTCAAGTTTCTCAGTGGTAAGGGTGATGACGGAGAGATTAATAGCTCTGTCTGTGTAGATAAACTAACCTTACTAGAAAATACAGTAGGCAAGCCTACCCAATCAGAGGAGAATTCAGTTGAGTCTGGCCTTGCTACTCGGTCATCTTTGAATTCTAATATTCTTCAAGAAGGTCGGTTGAGCTCCGGCTTTGAGGCAAAGGGAGGTTTGTTTGATTTCTCAGTGGAAGACTTCGAAAATTTGAAACGTGAGAAGGATTATATGATGATTAATTTAACAAGATGTAATGAGGATTTAGAACAAAAGAGATTGCAATTGGAGGAAAAGGAAAAAGTTCTCATGGAACTAAAGGCAAAGTTGGCATCCAGTGAGAAATCAAATGGTTTGGCCGAAACACAACTGAAATGTATGGCGGAATCGTACAAGTCGCTTGAAACTCGTTCTGTTGAATTAGAATCTGAGCTAAATCTTTTGCGTACAAGAGCAGAAACTTTAGAGATTGAGCTTCAAGAAGAGAAGTGTAGCCATAAAGATGCTTTGTCCAAATGTGAGGACTTGGAGATGAAATGCAAAAATCTGGAAGTCCGAATCAAAGATCTTGAATCCATATGCCAGGAAAATGAAATCAAATGCCGAAATTCTGCGGAGCAGATTAAGAGGTAAGCATATATTTGACATTAACATGATGTTGCTACTATTCAAAAGGCTTCTGTAAGTGTGGCACGGATTTCTTACTGTGAGAAGCCCTCTTTAAAGCAGATGTTTTGCTGACCTAATAATGGACATGGAGCAAAGTTTTTATTTGATTATTAGTGTAACTATAACTTTGAGTGGTATAAATTAAATCTTAAATAGGAATGGGCATCAAATGTTTTTGTTCTTAAACCTAAACTGAATTCCTTGTTGGACTGCTTCTAAAGTTCTCAGAAGGTTTCAAGAAAGCTTGTTCACCATTTGATTGCTTCTACTTTATTACAGAAATGAGAATTGCTCAACGCCGACTGCCGACTCTGATAAGACCAAGCAGGTAAAGATTGTATTATTTAGTATCGTAATCTAAGCTTAATTATCACCCTTTTTAGTGCTTGTCATATTGATGATACCACTTTCCTTTCTCTCTAAAATGGTTTAACAATATGCGAACAATATTCTATGTCTTTGGTCAATTGGTTTAACCTAATCATTTGTACTTGTGTCACAGGAGAGAGAGATAGCAGCCGCAGCTGAGAAGCTGGCAGAGTGTCAGGAGACAATCCTTCTTCTTGGCAAGCACTTGAAGTCATTGGGCTCCCCAGCAGATACTAGAGATTCACCAACCAATAAGAAGCACCAAATTGATGTAAACTTCCAAGAGAATGAACCAAGTCCCAGTGTACTGAACCGACATGCTGCCGGCTCGCAAGATTTGGATCATGAAGAGTTGGAGAGGAACTCAATCAATACGCAGAGGTCCGGTGGTGAGTCCCCTTTGAATGTATATAATGCCCCCAAGAGCCCATCAAATATGATTGGAAGTCCAATGCTTAGATCTCCAATCAACTTGAAACACCAGAAGAACAGTGACAACAGGTCACTCTCTCTCTCCGACGCCATGACCCCAGAGAAACATGAGCGTGGATTTAGCAGGTTTTTTTCGAAGGGAAAGGGATCGTCTCATTGAGCGATGGCAGAGCCAATTCAAGCAAATTATGAATTCCCCTCACCTGTTTATTCTGGCAGAGCCAATCAGGGAAATAACAAATGAAGTTCATTGGCGATGGTTCTCTGTAATGTTTGATAAGTGTTCAGTCAAGTTTGAGTGGAAAAAACTAGGAAATTTCCCATGAAGTCAAGGATTCTGATAGGTGAATGGTTCTTTCCATAATAACACAACCAGTGAGATGTATAGTTTAAATGGATTATATGAAATATGCAGTCCTGTTCGATCACAATCTTAGTGATGCAAAAATTTTGTGTAAAAATGAAAAAAAGTATTGTCGCAAGTATGAAGCTCAGATGGACGACTCCGAACACTGTTGTGATCATGCTTATTTTGTTAGATATTATGCACTATTGCTTTTTGCTCCTAAATCATTTCACTTATAAAGAAGGTGAGAGTACAAATACAATGCACAGCCTGAAGGGGAAACAAAATGAAGCAAAAGTTGTATTTTTTGGGCATGCAAAACCTACCCAATATTATTTCCCTGTCCTACATTTATTGGTTTATGTGGTCGATTTTTCCAGCCACGCAGCTGGACTTAGAGGGTGTTGAGCAAAAGAAGTCTCAAACAAACCTCACACAAGCAACTTGAACTCTTCGGCACGAGCTCAAGCTTGGCCCAGCTCAAACTGGCTGAGCCTAGTGAGACTATTTTTTAGAATTCAAACATGAATTTGAAAATATAATTAAATATATTTTACATGTAAAATAGAATTCTCTCCACTATTGCCTGATTCATCCTCTCTGCCCACGTGTGTGTCGAAGAATTAACATTCTAGACTTCACTCGTTAAAAATACAAAAAGTGACAGGAACTACAAAAATGTGTAGCTGGGCTTGAATCAAGCTAACCCAGAATACTAGTCTGAAGTCGATGCACAGGCCAGTTGCTCCAACAGGATTCTCCTTCACTGAACGCACCAACATTTGGTCATACATGATAATAGATCTGAATCATTATCATCATCATATGCCTTATACCAGCTGGATTATATACCATGTTTGACTCTTATTGGATTCAAAATGGTACAAAATCCATACACTATGTTTCTTTGTATGAATTTTGTACCATTTTAAATCCGATAATCAATCTTAATGTTGCAAAAAAGTGATGATAGATCTGAAAAATGCATTATCAAACTCTCTAAGCCAGTGGATCCACAACTTTCAATACAATGAAATTGTCTTAACCTCAAGAATTAACTATGTAATATGGTTGCATTGGTTTGGATGGAGAAAATAAAATCCAACAATCTGAAATTTAAGCATTGAAATTTACATATAGCAAGAGCATATCCAATCCATTTAATCAATGAAGAGTGAATATAAAATATTCTGCTAAAATGGGAGATATACCTCGTTTCACAGATTGAGACTCATGCATTATATGTAACTATGTATTGAGATTTGAGAGTTTGAGACCCATGCATTATATGTAACTATGTACAGAGATACATGTGCCAGAAATCTTCATTACTACCATTCGATGAAAAAAGTCTAAATAAACAAGATGAATCAATGAATTCAGGTATGAACATTTACAAACAGGAGGAAATATGTTCACGATTTTATTTCTATTATATTTTTAGAGCCCAGTGTCCCTCTTTTCTCTTCACAATACTCAAAATTTTGAGTTTCAAACATAATATGGACAAAAAATAACAAATAAAAAAATACAAAATGTAGATACTATCTCAGCGGAAAATTTTCTCCAAAGAAAACTCTGGAAGTGGCAGGAATTAGAACACCAAAAAATAATTCAGTTAAGGCTCTGCAAAATTGCATTCAAGATGAAAAAAAGCATATATAGATCTGGGCAGTTTTTTCTTTCTTTTTTGCTGGCCAAAATTGTTTAGGGAGACAAATGAAGGACAACTACATGTGTTTATGGAGCCATAAGCCCTTCAATTGTATACACCAGAGACTCTGCCCAATCAACTTTAAACAGCAGGGTCTGAAGAGTCTTCATCACGTCATAACCTGGATCGAGCTTCCGTTGCCAACCCTGTAAACAACATAACATCACTTCACACTCAGATATTTAAAACATGACCACCTACATAGATTTGAGTAAACTGGCTATCATTTATTACATATCTAGGACGAGTACTTTTTTTCTTTTTTTTCCTCAATACCAGATAAATGCACTTATCTGCATAAATCAGTTCATTTGAAAAAAACTGTATCAATTAAAAGTGACCGGAGGAGTATCTATATTATATGTAAAAAAATGCATATTAAATTACTAATTATATTATTCATACACCAAGCGGCAATATTCCAGTTTGATCCATCACTAAATAATTTTTTTTCCGAAAGTTCCACTAACCAAATCTCAGAGCAAGCCAGGGTGCAACACAGAGACCCGACCTATAAAGTTAAACCAGATGATGTAAAAACATGACCCTTTTCAGCTTATATCATATTTTAAATTACAAATTCAAACCACAAACAATAATAAAGAGTTAAAACGAAGGTACAGTTAACCAATCCCTTATTCGACAAAACCATTAAGGAGTAACTCTAATAAGTTTCCAAGCTATTGTGGAACTCATCAGCAAATAGATCCGTGATAACCATAAGAAAGTGCTAGGATTCATCGAAGAATCAAAATATGAGCAAAAGAGCATCAACGTCTAGAGCAGGCATGAAACTTTATCCAGTAACAAGTTAACAGACAGTATAAACTTTATTTCAAATGAACATATACTTCCAAGAGAAAAGACAATGGAAAACAAGTGTATAAGAAAATTATTATCAAAACGTAGAACAAAATATAGAATTACCTCTAGTACCAATGTAGTCACCATCACCGTGCAAACATTCCCATCGATGTTAACTTTGTGCCGCCGGACTTGCTCAAGCAATTGATGCATACATTCAGCAGGATGTACAAGATCACCTTCTGGGGTGCCCCAAAAGGAAAATGATTTCTCCATTTCCTATTACATACGTTTCAACACATTAAAAATATTAAGTGCACAAGCAATGAAGCTAATACGGAAATCCAAGTGAATGTAAAAAAAAATTCAATATTACGTTAACATAGCAAGTTAAAGCACAAAAGCTTGGTGGTGCTTTTCAAAGGTCCAACAATTTCCAACAGTGAAGTCTCTAGAATGACAAGTGTACCTCAATAAAAGCCTCTGGATTTGGACAGTTCTGCTGTTTGGATAATCTCAAAGTGCAATTGGCAGCTGTTCTTCCATCTCTTAAAGCAACGGCCTTGAAAAACTCTATTAAATTCAACCGATCACTTTTAGAAAGTTCAGCCGTCATTCCAACGTCAAGAAAAACAACATGAGGCCTGGATTTGAAAAGTTTCTTTCCAGAACGCTTTGTCTGAGGTACTCGAACAAGAATGTTCCCAGGATGCATATCAGCATGGATAAAGTTATCTACCTGCAAAAAAAATGGAATTTATTACACTCCACATATATCTAAGTTTTGACATACGTCTTCCAAGAAATTTGGTAACAAAATTAGTTACAAAAAACTTGAGCATTTGAATTTTTGTTCATAACCAATGACCAACAAGCAAGCAACAGTTGCTTTGTTTTGAGCTACAAAGGTAACATTATCCTCAAGAAAGGCTCTTTCACTGAAAGTATTAGATAACTCACTTAAAGCAGTTGTCATTGGAATTGATTGGACTTTGCACAACTCAAAGGACATTGTTCAAAGATAGCCAAAACCCTAGTTCCCTTTACATAGCTATTTCCAAATCATTAATCGGAGGGATGAACCAATACTGCGTATATAGATACTAGACAAGTAGCCTCTACAGGGGCTCAAAATCTTAAAGTGGATTCGCACTGAACAATCAATGCATATCAAAACCCTCCTCCATATGTAGTCATTTGCAAGGAAGGAACACAACAAAAAATGAGAGCATAATTTAATACGAAGTTAGATAACAGCAGGATTTCAAAAGCTAAAGCTGATGGCAAATGGAATACCAATGCTAATTGAAAATCATCAGGACGATAAAGAAAATGTACCAGCAGGATATGATATGTTACGAGATCAGATTTAATTTCTCTTAAAGTTACACAAATAAATTTTACTAGTACTTCAGTGAAAGACATATATGCAGGCTTACCAGAAGCATTTTAAGAAGTGCATGGGTCCCAATGTGAGCAAGGGCACTTTTGATTCTAGCATTTCCTTCAAGCTCTTCTACATAATGCGCAACACTTTCTCCAAGCTCATAAGTCTCCACCAAAACTGCAGGATGCACAAGAGGGTACAGAGGTTTTGGGAACGATACATCTTTCCATCTTCGAAAATTATAAATGAATCGACTCAAATGTGCTGCTTCCCTCGAAAGATCAACTTGTGACATCATAAAAACTGCAAACTGTTGCACACTTTCATCGAGTCTCAACCACCTCAGGGTGGGCAGGAAGTTTGAAATCCTGGCCACCACATTAATTATAGCAAAATCCCTCCGAATAGATTCCCCAACACCTGGATGTCTAACTTTGACAGCAACTGTAATGGGTTTAACTTTTTGCCCAGGGTACCTAAATCTCAGTGAAGCCCGATGAACCTGGGCAACACTTCCAGAAGCTACAGGTTCCTCCTCAAAATCTTCAAAGATATCTGATAGTTTCCGCCCAAATGCTTTTTCAATAGTTTTCTTACTGTAAGAAAAGCTATGAGCAGGGGCTTTTGTATGGAGTTTAGTGAGCTCAGTGCATAGATCTCTTGGAAAAAGATCTGGACGTGTTGCAGCCCATTGACCCCATTTAATGAAAGCAGGACCAGCTTTCTCAAGAGTGAGACGAACAACATAAAGCCATGTTTTCCTGAACCCAGGACCACAAGAATCCGCAAATGGAGCCATAACTATAGCTGGTGAGAACAAAATAGCTAAATAGAAGGCCCTTAACAAAAGAATAAAACCTTCTATTGCTGAAAAAAAGAAAGAAGTTACAAATATATGACTATCTTGAGCTCGCATGTAGAGAGTATCTTTTACTGGAAAGAATTCTGAATCTGCCCAAGCCCTCTCAGTCCACGCCATTTCTCCTAAGATCAATGCAAAAATGCTAGGGAGTAAGTGCGATCTTGTGCAAGCCAAACTTACAGCACCAGCCATCTTACTTACTGTAGAGAAAGCTGGACTTCTGTCACAGCATACACGGGAGAGCTTTTTCCAAGCAAGTTGAGCATGCTGGGCCATTGAATTATCCACAAAGGGATTCCTGGTATATCTGGCCTTAAATAGACTCTCCTTTGTCTTATAAGCAGCATATGTGAAACATCCTCGGGTAGGAACTTTGCACTGTGAATATAATCCGCATAAGGAGGTAGGATGTCTGACTGTAGTAAATGCCCCATGGTTTCCAGCAACTGGATTGGTGGGTTTCAGGTTTAATGAAGATAACCTGCCAAATCTCTTAGCAACGCTAAATGCCAATAATCTACAGAAAAAGAACTGTTGTCAATTTCTTACCTGAATCCATTAAATGATTCAAATCAGCATCTATCTAAACCTAGATAACCATAATTAAGATATAGACTTACAGTTGAATCACGCAAAAGTAAAGTAAGTATAACTTCACAAACAAATTCCTTAAATTCCTTACTCCTCTGAGCTTAATGTATATGTTTACATATTTTGTTGATACATACTCTTTAGAGGGTTGCGTCAGGAAGGGCATCCGGCGTAAAAACTTGCCACTATGTTTCTTTGTATGGATTTTGTACCATTTTGACTCCGATAAGAGTCAAATGCGGTATATAATCTATGCCGCTGACCTCAGATAGCTGGGATAAGGCGTATGATGATGATGATGATGATGATGATGATGATGTTTCTTTGTATGGATTTTGTACCATTTCGATTCCAATAAGAGTCAAACACGGGTATATAATCCATGCCGCCAACCCCAGATAGCTGGGATAAGGCGTATGATGACGATGACGATACTCTTAGGGAGGCATTCATATCTCAAGCAGGCTGCTTTACCTTAACCATCTACCACACACAATCTACCTCACAGTTCAATAGTTCCCACTGTAGAGCCACTAGCTAAGCTCCTAAATCACACAACACGCAGAAATGTAAGGGATTTGAGGTAATCTGAAAGACGTGAAGAGTACAAATCGGTTTCTTTGCTCAAACCCCCACAACAACATCAATTTTTACAGCTCTGAAAGATCAAAATTCACAAACCAACTCTCTTCAACCTAAAACCTATCCAAATAACACGACAAGAAAATAAAATGAAAACATCAACAAGCAGAGAGATTCAGATTGACTTAATTTCGCTGTATGGTGACTTGTTTAACCATCTTCCACACAATACCCACCTCACAGCTCAGCATTCCACTTTAGAGCAACTAGCTGAGCTCCTAAATCACAAAACACCCAGAAATGTAAGAAATTGAGGCAAACCCAACAAAAACAACCCTGATACATCAATTTACACAGCTCTAAAAGATCAAACTCACCAAACCAATCCTGTTTGAACCTAAAACCCAGGAAAATATTACAAGAAATAAATAAAAAAATCAGCAAGCAGAGGGAGAGATGCGCTGGCCATCTCCGCAAACAGATTAAATACTTGTAAGCTCTTAATTAACAACACCTAGAAATGCAAGAAATTGAGGCAAACCCCTACAAAACACCTATTTCCAAAGCGCTCAAAGATCTCCACAAACCAATCCATTTCAAACCCAAAACCTATCAAAATTAAACAACAAGTCATTCGGAAAAAAAAACAGCAACAAATAGAGGGAGAGACACACCGTCCATCTCCGCAAACAGATTAAAGAGCTGTAAGCTCCTAAATCACACAACACAATATGTATAACTCTGTAATATCAACCACCTAGCCACTCGCTAATCTCCTCAATCACAAAATACTCAGAAATGTGATAAATTGAGGCAAAACCCAACAACAAGCAACCCTGAAAAACCAATTTCCACAACTCTCAAAGATCAAACTCCACAAACCAATCCTTTCAAACCCAAAACCCATAAAAAATAACACGAGAAGAAATTATTTTAAAAAAATATCAACAAGCAGAGGGATTCATTCAATTTAACTGTCTGACAACTTCTTCAACCATCTTCCACACAATATCCACCTCATAGCTCAATATTCCGCTTTAGAGCCACTAGCTAAGCTCCTAAATCACACAAAACTAAAAACAAAATTAAGAAATTGAGGCAAATCCCCACAACAAGCAACCCTGAAACATCAATTTAAGATATCGAGCTTCATAGCTCAATTAAATTAGCCGTCTGGCAGCTACTGTAACCATATTCGACACAATATCTACCACATAGCTCAATAGTCCACTTTACAGGC
The DNA here is from genome assembly GCA_039654745.1 of Houttuynia cordata. Classification (NCBI taxonomy): domain Eukaryota; kingdom Viridiplantae; phylum Streptophyta; class Magnoliopsida; order Piperales; family Saururaceae; genus Houttuynia; species Houttuynia cordata. The sequence goes on from CM077505.1 coordinate 5,018,119, forward strand.
ACTAACTAAGTTCCCAAATCATAAAACACAAAGAAATTTAACAAATTGAGGTAATCTAAAACACGCGAAGAATGCAAATCAATCCCGGCGCTTAGACCCCCACAACAAGCAACCCTGAAATATCACTTCCCACAACTCACAAAGATCAAACTCCAAAAACTATTCCTTTTCCAACCCAAAACCTCTCAAAATAACACTACAACAAATTCAAAAAAAAAAAAAGAATCAACAAGCAGAGACGGAGATGCACCACCCATCTCCGCAAACAGATTAAACAGCTGTAAGTTCCTAAATCACACAAAACGCAAAAATGAAAGAAATTTGAGGTAAACCCCTATAACAAGCAGCCTGGAAATACCAATTTCCACAGCTCTCAAAGACCAAACTCCACAAGCCAATCCTTTTCCAACCCAAAACCTATCAAAATAATACAACAACAAATTAAAACAAAAACATCAACAAGCAGAGGAAGATACACAGCAACCATCTCCGAAAACAGGATGAAGATGCAAAGCAAGCAATAGAAAGAGGAAGCAAGGAGGGGACCTTGACATGGCGGGTTCATCCACCGGCGGCGCTCCACATTCTCCGACTTTTCCGGATCAAATGGCAACACAACAAGAGCCGAGAAACGGGAAGGAATCACAGCTGCTTCCTCGGAGTTAATGGGCGAATTCGTCGGCGATTTTTCCGGCGAAATGGTCGGCGGCGGCGGAAGGGAGAATTTGGATTTTAGGTTTGGAATGGCAGAGTCGGCAGCAGCCGCCGCGCCTGCCCTTTGATGGGGAGGGAAGGAGCCAAGCCGATGGCGCAGTGGGGAAGGAAGGTTCTCAGTGGGCCCCACTATCATGGTCCCACAGCAACTTGGGTCCACTTTGGAGTGGGTCTAAACTCTGAGAAATTAGGGCGGCAAGGAGCCGTCGATGATCAGGATCGATAGTACGCGTATGTTGTGCACCCTTAAAAGATGGATGACTCAACGTGGTCGGGCTATTATGCCAAATGATTTCTCTTATGGGCCGTTTGGGGGCGTGATAAAGCCAAAATATCTAGTGTGGATTTTGGATGTCCACTCTAGCATCCATGTTTTTTCCAACATCCCGCTGAAACACGTAACACGTCCTGAGGTGTTCCAGCTGGATATAGAAAAACATTGGATGCTACAGTGTAGCAAAACATCGACACTAGCCGTTTAGGGCGTGATTAAAAGCAAAACATCGACACTGGATGTTTTGCTTTTAAGGATGTTTTACTTTTAATCACGCCCTAAACGGCCCCTTAGTGCTAAGGGGATCAAACGAGGGTTTTGATTTCTATAATTCTCTCTTTACCTAGAGAAACACGTTTGGATGGCAAATACGAGAATAATAAAATTTCATGCAAATATTATTCTCAAAATTCACATGAACTTGCAAATAATTCTAGGTACTTATGACGGGTAGGCCATGTATGTACCCAAGAGGATTAGCGGCAGGATACAATATCCTAGGAGGCAGTTGCCCCTCGATCCAACAAGTCGACTCCAAGCATGGAATGCCGGCTCGCTACACCGATATGAGCCCATATCATTTTTCCAAAAAATTCAAAATATCGGTGATATATCGCCATTTAAAAAAAAATATTTTTTGAAAAAAAAAGAAAAAAAACCAACTTTTTTCCATTTGTTTCCATCCTAATATGCATTTTTATGCATATTTTAAAATCTATACTTTGTCTAAATTAGTATAACTCATTTTAGAAATTAGATTATGAAAATATACGGTAAAAACTAGTTTTTTATCACCGATATTTTTTTACACAATATCTTCGATATATCTCCGATATTTCGACTCTTTGGTCTACCGATATTTTACCGATATCCGATACGGCATTCCATCACTCCAAGTCAGTCTCACCAAGGCTTCGGGCCACCGGTCGAAGCCACAGGCTGGGGCGGAGTACCTCCGGAAGTCGTCAAGGCGGTGAACCGGGCGGAACCGGAGTCGGGCCGGGAGACGAACCAACTCGTCGCAGGTAGGGCTAGTAATCGAGCCCTCAGCCCGCTGGCCAAACCGGCCAAGGCCAAATCCGTTCTATTGTCCGACTCACCTTGGTCGAGCTCAGGCTCCACCAGTCGCGCGGGGAGCTCATCCTCCTCGCCTCCCGCGCCGTAGTAGGCCGGTTGATCTAAGGTTTCTTCATTGCGGCTGTTCGAGATTCCTTCCATGGTTTCTCCAGGTACGACGATCATCTCTCTAGGTATTCAAATTTGGGTTTTTTTTTTGTGCCTTTTGATAGGGTTCTCTTCTGTGTGTGCGCAGGTTGTTCATCTTATCTAGCCTATTTCTTGCTGTGAATCGAGGGGTTTTGGAGAAGCACATCTGTTTGTAGCTTAGAGGCTATCTCATATTCTCCTTTTTAGGGTGAGAACTGGAAGGAAACTTTTTTTATCGTTTTTATACGATTTAATATCGTAAAGATTGAATTTTTCATATGGGCTTTCTCATTAATGTGGTGGTGATCATTTTATTTTTTATTTGGATATGATGGAACGGTTTAGATGTGTATTTATGTTTCTTTTCATGTGGAACTTGTCATATAATGTGTGAAGCTAGTTGTGTCTTGTTTCTTTAGCTGCAGCCTGTTGGTCGACAATTTTCGAAGTGAATAGATGTTGTGCCGATCTTCGATATACTGGATGGCAGGAAAGTTCAGTATTTGTAAAGCAAATCATATTGTCATGTAAATGTAGTAAGCACTAATTCATGCTTATCATCCGCTGTCTTGAGCTGTTTGATGAAAAATATTGGTAAGGAAGTTAGCACAAAATCTGACTGAGAAGTGTTTTTGCTAATTCCCATGAGCCGTTAGGCTGTATTAAGCGTCAAATGGTACCTCTGATTATTTACAAAAACATCACTCTCTAATATGTTATGTTTAAATTTATGGGAGACTAACACAGTGCTGACTTGAACCTATCACTGAAATTTTAGAGGCCAAGCTTACAAGTTTCTTACATGACTTAGCTCTTTAAAAATTAAGGGCAAAAAGAGAGGGAAACAAACAGATGATACTTAATAAGAGAAAGAGGAAAACGGACTGTGACAAAGTAGTCAACATTGGGATTGGTTTACATGCTGAAAATCTAACATTTCATAGTTTACAACAGCTCAAGGTCACAAACATGAAGCTATTAATAGAAGGGTGCGTATTTTCCCTCCCATCTAAGGTATCTCCCCCACCCCAGTAGTGGGATAAATTTTTTCTCCCCACGCAATCCATCACGTGGTAATTTCATTTGATTTTGTTAGTGCCTGATAGTTAGTCATAGGCATGTTCAGTGTGATTTTGCTAGTGCGCCCACCACATTGGCGACCAAAGGGTAGAATCGGCCATAAGTGGTGAAGTGTCGTGTAACTCATACCACATTACATGTTAATCCCTCGCTGTGCTAATTCCAAAATAATAGAAGTATTCTAAGCATGACTTAACGAAGTAGAAGGTCATAATATGACAAAACATGATCTTTTTACTAAAAGTCAAATACCTTCGTGCTTTTTACATTGTTAAGGATAAGGATTAAGTTTCATCTGTTTGTTTCTCTCTTTTTTTGTACTTACTTATTAGAGAGCTAAGTCGTGTAAGAAACTTGTAAGCTTGGCCTCTAAAATTTCAGTGATAGTATTAAGTCAGCATTGTGTTAGTCTCCCCTAAACTAGAACATAGGATATTGGAGAGTTATGATTTTGGCTTTCCTTGATTTTTATAATGTTATCTGTTAGTCGGAGGTACCATTTGATGCTTATATGCCTAAATGCATTCTTCTTTTGTAAATTAAAAACATCTAAAATCCGTATGTAGTAAACTATACAGAAGGTTGAGAACATGAATGCAAGTCAAGTTCACTAAAGTTCTTCCATAGATTGTTTTTTTAACATACTAGCTTCGAGATTTCTTAGGTTGTGCTATTCTTTATTGAAAAGAAAGGTTAAAGAGCAGTAGATCACTTTTGAAGCTTGCTTTGCTTATATGGAATATTAGTTCTTGTCACTTGTCTGTATGTGCAATTAAGTTTGTCATATTCAATGATAAAATTGGATGGAAACCCACTTTGATCATATGATCACTTTTTATGGTTAGCATTTTCTTATCAAAATTGATCAAGCAACATTTTTTTTCTGGCAGCATATTCTTTCAGCCTTGACAAAATTTTAGTAGATTCAATGTCCAATATCATTTTAAAATGGTAGATTGCGAAAAAATGCTATGTCTTGGTTATTGTTTCTTTGAAAAAGCTATATGCGCTTCGCACAAATGAATCTTTGCCTGTTCACAGCGATCATGCTCACAGTGACTGCACTACTGTGAGGGTGCTGGAGCCTGCAAGGTGTACAAACATACATAGTGTAATACCATAAGAATCTACATTAGCTATAAGTAGCCTGCCATACTGGGGTTGAGGGGAAGATGCTGGAAAAACCCTAGCTGCCCCTGGCTCTGAGGGCGATTCGAGCCAGGGCCGCCGCCTCCTCACCTCCGTCCTCGCCTCCTCCCCCACCACCTCCAACCCCTTCAGCCCTTCTCTCCTGCTGCCTCACCCCTCTGCCCTCGCCTGTTCCCTTGCCATTTCCTCCCCTCCAGTCCTCCTCCTCCTCCGTCCTCGCCTCGCCTCACCTTGCCACTGCCTCCGTCCTCACCTCGCCTTTGCCTCGCCAACCCTATTTCCACATCAGATCTGTCCTCGCCTCGCCTTGCCACCACCTCTACCTTCCCTGCCGCCTCTTCCCTCCTCCAGCCCTCCTCTGTCCATGCTTCATCTCGCCTTGCCACCACTGTCCTCCTTGCCTCGCTAGCTCCATTTCCATAGCAGATTCGTCCCTTGTGCTACATTGATTTCGTGCTACAGTAACCTTGTGCTACAGCACTCTAGCTGCTCCCGGTGCTTCTCCAACCTAAACATATGTGCTCACAACGGAGAGAGGGGTGACTCTGGCGCTCTCATTGGTCCTCTCAGATGATTGTAGTTGCTGCTGGCGACATGGCGGCATCACCCTCCGGCATGAATTGGTCAAGCCTTTTCATCGATTCGTCTCCATCCACTGCTCTTCTTCATTTTCCAGAGTCACTCGATGCTCCTATTGTCCCAATTCCTCAGGATGCTCTCGACGAAGCCGCAGAATGTTGGAAGAATTCTCTAATCGGATATGTTTTGGGCAAAAGGCCATACTACATTTGGCTCAAAATTGCACTAGAGAGATTATGGAAGATAGCTTCATCTTTTGAAACGCGATCTCATGCCAACGGTTTCTTCTTATTTAAGTTTTCCTTTGCTGATGATTGCAACAATGTTCTAAATAGGATGTAGTCCATAGGAGGTCGGCTGGTCATTCTACGTCAATGGAGTCTAGGTATGAAACTGGTCAGAGAAATTATTAAAACAATTCCAGTTTGGATTAGTCGCCCAGATTTACCACCTCAATATTTTGTTCCAAAGAGCTTGGGTCGCATTGCAAGTAATGTAGGCAAGCCTTTGCGTTGCGATATCCCCACTGCCAATGGTAGTAGATTACAATTTGCCAGGGTATGTATTGAGATCAAATCTAATTTCAAGTTTAAAGATATTGTGCCAGTTCTATGCGACGATGGATCGACTTTTCCACAACGGGTGGAGTATGAATGGAAGCTTGTTTGCTGTACAAAATGTGGTACTTTTGATCATCAAGTTTCTCATGCCCTTTTCATGAGGTTTGGCGCCAAATTCAGCAAGAATCAACCATGGAGGACGTATAGTTGCAGCCATCACAAGGCGCTGCCATGGTTGCTAACCAGCCGGCAACCATGGAAGTTCCTTTGAGCTCGTCAGAGAAAGACAACTATTGGGGTCCAAGGTATTCCTTACAACCAATCAGAAAGAGATGTGAGGGACTCTCCCTCAGGACAGGTGCATCATGTTCTCCCCGAGATTTTGCATGGAAAATCATCGAGCATACTGAAGAATTTGGAAGGTCAGCCAAATTATTCCTCTTCCAAGGTGTCCGGTGCATCCTCTTCCACAAAAGATGATTGACAAAAAATTAAAAGGAAGGAAACCTCTAACCCCCAAGGTCAAAGTCAATCTCCTGCGAATTCATCTCCGAGGCAGATGGTCTATGAGAACCCTATGTTCTCTCAAGTTGTAGGTGGGAGTGCATGTGGATATTCAAAATTAGAGGTTGATTTAACTTCTAGCCTTGACCCTCTTGAAGATCTGCCGAAGAAGTATGAACCTTCGAAGACTATTGATTCCATGGAAAAGTCCGCTCGTCTTGTAACTCTTGCAGATTCGGGAGGAACTGAGTCGTCTGAGAATGCTTAGAGCACTTCGTGCTCCACTTCATTTATGAGTAATAAGAAGTATGATTTGAGGATGGTGCCTCAAAGAAGCGGAGGCCATGGGTCATCTCATCCTAATAAGGCCGAAGGTAAAAAGCAAATCAGCCAAACCTAAATAAAGTAGTTCACTGTTTTTTTGCTTAGGTATTCCTTCTCATTTGTCATCATCTCCTTGTGAAGGAGTTTATTTTTCTGTCCTTTCTTGCTCTTTTCTGTGTTTACACTTGCTTTGTATTTCTCAATCCTTGTAAGGCCTTTCTTTGGTTAATAAACTTTTAAATTACCCCAAAAAAACGTGCCATATTGCCATTTTCTATGAAATTGCTACTAATTGATTTTCAAATTAACTATTTGATATATGGCCACATCTACTCACACATAGCATGATCCTATTTTTTGGATTGGTACTTTGTCAGCATTGATGTTAGGATTGTTTCTATACAATCACTTTTAGAGGTCAAGGCAGAGATAAGATGTAGATTTTATTAATTAGATTACGAGTCTTGCAGTTACTACAAAGAGTAATAAAAGCAGCTTGGAATACTTTGTCCATTTTGATTTTCAATTTGCCTGTAAAATTGTTATTTCACATTTTCCGCCTGCTTATCTGGAATAACTTAAACAGGTATATTTTCAGGTCGAACGTGTTTACTCTGTCTGGAGAAACTAGTAACATGGATGACTCCTACACAATCCAAATAAGCTCAACCTTGGTTAATCGGCTTGCTAGAAATGGTGAGAAGCCAAAAAAGAGAACCAAGAAGTCCAAACCAAAGGTTGCAGATGGTTCCCAATTGCCCGATAGCCAGACTGCTCAAAAGCAAGCTGAAAGTTTTGATATGCACCAAACTCCTGTTTCTAGTGGTGGATGGCCGCTCCATCCTCCTTTATTTTTGCCTGTTACTCCTCCACCCTCTGTTACTTTTTCAAAAGAGTTGCAAGAAATTCGTTCTGTCCTGAAAGAAAGTGTAAATGTTTTAGAGAAGTTACAGAAAAGTGAAGCTGACATGGCTCGAAAAGTTACTCAAAGAGCCCAGGAACTTCATGAAAAGGAAGTCAAGCTGCAGTCACAAAAGCATACGCCATGTTTAGCTGAGAAGAATGCTTGCCTGGAGTGTTACTCAAAATATCCAGAGAACCCTTTGGTGTGCGCGGATGTGGTGAAAAAATTTTCAAATTGTGCTCGCAATGCTTGGCAGCAGATGGCTTCTTCTGTTGAGAAGTGAGTCAAATGTGCCTTGCACTAAAGATACATCCATTTTTGAAGACGATGGCGGAATTTAATGATTTGCATGGAGAGCAAGTATGCTGTGTATCGTGGTGAATATAAATGCTATTTGGCATTTCTTTTGTGCCTTCATCGTTCAGAATTGAAAGTAAATTTTTCTTCATTAAGTTTTTCTTTCTTTGGGGAAGTAATTGTCAGTGATCCGGTGGCATGTCCTCTACTAAAAACACTTACCTGTCAGGTCATGATTTGACGCTTAAACAGTATTTTGTTCCAGTTACCATCGGTATTCATAACTTTGAACTTTTCTACTTCTACTTATGAGGTTGACTCGCTGTAGCATTTGAAAGAGTGTTGTTTTTTTAAGATGTTTAAAGGGAACGATAAATTATTGAACTGCAAGCTTGTTATGAATCAAGTTGGAAAGGAATAACAAGGAAATGATATGTGCTTTTTCTGAAGCCAAACTCACAATGAAACTAGTAGATTATATCACTTGTATGGGTTTTGCTGGCGTACAAAACAGTAGCATGTTTTCAGGTAGGATTATATCAACTCTAGATGCTTGAACGAGGGTTTAACTCGTATGGGTCTAACTAGGTTGTGCCGTTTATTTTTTCTTAATAATTTTGCAGAACGAGGGTTTAACTTTTCTAGTCCCTGCTTGATGATGTATGTCTTGATCATGGAATTCCGTATCGGATATCGGTATCGTATCGGTCGGCTTAAGAGGAGATATATCGGAGATATTTGTAAAAAAATATCGGTAGTCAAAAACTAGTTTTTACCATATAATTTCATAATCTAGCTTCTAAAATGAGTTACACTAATTTAGACAAAGCATAGATTTTAAAACATGCATATTAGGATGGGAAACAAGTGGAAAAGTTACATTTTTCCCTTTTTTTTTCGAATTTTTTTTCCGAAAATATTATTTTATTATAAAATAGCGATATATCGGTCCGAAACCGATATATCGCCGATATTTAAAAAAAAATAAAAAACGATATTTGTCCGTCTCGTTTTATCGGGTGGGGCCCGATATCGATATATCGCCGTTATATCGCCGATATGGAATTCCATGGTCTTGATAGATAATTTGACGCCTACAACTCTAGATGCTTCAATTTTTTTTTACAAATTTAGAAGGTACTCGGGTACCTTCTAAATTGGTTTCAGACTTCTTTCATTTTTTGGGGGCAAAATGCTCATTCTTTTACCAACATTTAGATTGCCAGTAATTAGAAGATGATGTCTTAGATCATGCTTGTTCAAGTTTTGTAAATCTGTTCAATTTGCTATTTCCATTTTCCATCAGTTGAATGGAATCTTAATTGAGGTCTGACGCTTTAACAACATTAAACTTTGGTGACGCTGGGACTCATTGGTGGTTTGGTACAAATCTTGTATTCATCGGCTTAAAAGACATTCTTGTATACCATACCTTCTTCTCTTGATAGAGATGCACACCTGCAATGTCTAAATCTGTATTCGTCTGGCCATCAGAGCACATTGAGGAAATGGTCCTGAGAGAACAAACTTCACAATATCAAATTCATTTACCTTATGATATTACTAGTAGAACATAGTCCTACATTGACTGGGGTGATGCGGTTGGTCTTTTTTGTTGCGTTCACCAACTAATGCTGGGAGGCAAATTCGACTGGGACTTCTTACCCTCTTTGTTTGAAACGTTTGTTATACATAACTCAACTTCACAGAGTAAGTTACCATCTCAATCATAGTAAGTCGGATCATCCACTGCCTCAATGTTTTATTGCGGAAGGTACGTAATTATCAATCAATTGAATCCGGTGGTTTGCAAATCGGACCTCCCTAGCTCATGAAATTTAGGGTTTACAGTCAGGACTTGCTTGAAGTATCACTGAAGCTCGTTAAGAATCTGCGCTGGTTAGAGATCCTATTAAATATTTCATCAATGCTCATTTCATTGCGGAGGGTACGTAATTATCAATCCAACGAATCTGATGGCTCTCAAATTGGACCTCTCTAGCTCATGAAATTTAGGGTTTAAGTTTAGGGTTTGCTCGAACTACTACAATTAAAGCTCGTTAAGAATCTGCGCCGGTTAAAGGGCCTATTTAATCCTTCGTGCATGCTTGTTTTACTTAGCAAGGTACATAATTATCAATCAAACGAATCCGATAGCTCGGAAATTAAACCTCTCTAGCTCATGAAATTTAGGGTCTACGGTTAGGGTTTGATAGAACTACCAATGAAGCTCATTAAATCTCCGCACCGGTTTTCAAGCCTATTTAATCTTTTTGTGGATGCTTGTATTATTGCGGAAGGTACGTAAATATCAATCACATGAATCCAACAATTAAAAAATCGGCCTCTCTAGCTCATGAAATTTAGGGTTTGAGTTTTCTTGCACAACCATTAAAGCTTGTTAAGAATCCCCTCCAGTTAAAGGGCCTATTTAATCTTTCGTTCATGCTTGTTTTATTGCGGGAAAGTACACAATAAATCAATCAAATCCAATGGCTCACAAATTGGACATCCCTAGCTCATGAAATTTAGTGTTTTCTTGAAGTACAACTGAAGCTCGCTAAGAATATGCACCAGTTAGAGGGGCTATTAAATCTTTCATCCATGCTTGTTTTTATTACGGAAGGTATCTCTAGCTCATGAAATTTAGGGTTTAGGGTTATGGTTTCTTGAACTACCATTGAAACTCGTTAATAATTTGCACCGGTTAAGGGACAAATTAATATTTTGTCCATGCTTATTTTATTGCAGAAGGTACCTAATTATCAATGAATCAAATCCAACAGCTCGAAAATCGGACCTCTGTAGCTCATGAAATTTAGGGTTTACTGTTAAGCTTTGCTTAAACTATCAGTGAAGTTTGTTAAGAGTCTGCGCCAATTTTCGAGTTTATTTAATCTTTTGCCCATGCTTGTTGTATTGGGGAAGGTACGTAATTATCAATCAAACAAATTCAACGAGTTGCAATTTAGACCCCTCTAGCTCATGAAATTTAGGGTTAGGGTTTGTTTGAACTACCAATTAAGCTCCTTAAGAGTTTGCACCGGTTAAAGGGCTTATTTAATTATTTGTCCATGCTTATTTTATTGCTGAAGGTACATAACTATCAATCAAAAAAACATGATGGCTCGCCTACTGGACATCTCTAGCTCATGAGGTTAAGGTTTGCTTAAACTACCACTGAAGCTCGATAAGAATCCGCATCAGTTAAAGAGCCTATTTACTTTTTCATCCATGCTTGTTTTATTGCGGAAGGTACGTAATCATCAATGAAACAAATCCAATGGCACGAAAATTGGACCTCTCTAGATATTGAAATTTAGGATTTATGGTTTTGCTCGAACTACTACAACTTTTACGAGCCTGTTAAATGGTTGCCCGTGCTTGATTCAATTAAACGAAGACGGCTTAGAAATCAGACCTCTCTAGCTCATAAAATTTAGGATTCGGGGTTAGGGTTTGCTTAAACTACTAGTGAAGCTCGTTAAGAGTCTGCGCTGTTTTTCGGGCCTATTGAATATTTAGTTCTTGTTCATAACTCGACAGATCTTGATCTGATCCATATATGACCAAGGAATTCCATATCGGCAAAATTTCGCCGATGTATCGATTTCGGGCCCCACCCGATACATCGAAATCACCAAATATTATTTTTTTTAAATTTTTACAATAGACGAAATTTTGCTATTTAAAAAAACGTTTTAAAAAAAATTGGGAAATTTTTTAAAAAAAAGGAAAAAAAATAACTTTTTCATTGTTTCCCATCCTAATATGCATATTTTGAAATCTATGCTTTGTCTAAATTAGTATAACTCATTTTAGAAGCTAGATTGTGAAAATATATGGTAAAAATTAGTTTTCAACTACCGATATTTTTTTATAAATATCTCCGATATATCTCCGAAATTTTGTCTCTTAGGTCGACCGATATTTTACCAAAATCCGATACGGAATTCCTTGTATATGACAGACTTTGATCCACTGGTGCACGTTAATTCCATGAGCAGGTGCCAACAAACCAAATGATCCATATATGACACGACAGATCGAAAATGCGCCAGTGTGCGTCTAGTGTTTAATTTCCCCTACCAGCCTCCTCGTTTAATGCGCACTGTCGAATTCAATCCAATGGCTCATAGTGCCTCAATACACGCCAATGTGTGTGCGGCAGGGCACATATTAACTTTATCATAATGCACGAATATTAACTTTATCCTAATGTACGATACAATCATACTATATATGAATCCTCTTTATATGCACTCAGCCATGCGGAGACATGTGAGCCGGCCTTATTGACCGGACTGTGGCCTTCAAATCAGGGAGTAAGCAGGTTTTGAGTCATCTGCCCGTCCTCTGTTACATGCATCATCGATTTGTGCATATTGAGAAATATGCGACCCTGCATCATGGAAAGGGTGAAGAGGGCCACAATTAGCAAAATGGTGTGTAGTTAGCAAAATGTTTATGCACAGTATTTTACTGTTTCAAAATGTCCCTAGTTCAAAACTTAATAAAACTACCTTGTGTTCCATACTTTCTCACATGATTCATCTTTGGCGATTTTCTCTGCAGCTATGTGGCAACTGTTTTTTTTCCACATCATTTATAAATTATCAGTCTCCCCACCACAGCAAAATTCAATATAACTGTTCAGCTAGAGGCTGTGGCTTTTTAGATAAAGCCTATTCTGAGCATCGTACATTCATACTAGATATATCATGCTTTCCACCAAATCAATACCCAAAGCAAATTATCTTGAATGAAGGCTAGAATTAAACAAATCAAGGTGTTCTGCATCAATTTTGCATTTGCTAGAATTTAAGAGGTAGATCAGCAAGTAAAAGTTTGGCACAGGTAACTGGCGCCAGAAATTCGTCTCTACTATATTATTAACACAGTCCAGATGCTTATTGCAGAAACAAATTAATAGACGAATTTTATGACAAATCATATAAGTTGTAACACCATATCGGTCATCTAGAATTGGTCCCATAGCAGTGCAGGCACACCAAAAAAATCGAATGCAACGAGTCATGAATCGCTTCTGTTCCATTTTTGCTCAACAAGAGAAAAAAAATTATATATAAAAACAGGCATACATATAGCTCTATCATATCACTGATGTTGTGATGCAGGTATGCGCTCCTAACTTTTTGAGGGCCTTTTCCATATAAGAAAAGTATGTAATTCTATTTTTGTTAAACCTGCCACATCAGCTATCTAGAACAATAACAGTCACACACACACACACACTACTACAACTTTAAAAGTGTTACCTAAGTGCAGGTAATAGCAAAGTAATAAAACTCGGTGAGATCGAGATCGATATTCAGAGAGAGCGTATTTAGGAAAAATTAGAAACTACAATTACTAGATGTAACTAAACTAAAAAGCTGTATTTCGTTAGAGAATAATTTCTCAAGAAATTAATGCGACTAGAGTAAAAGCTTTTAAGATAATATAATAAAAAAGACTAAACTAAGGTATTGAATCCATGCGAAATCCACATGCATCTCATTCATAATCCAAATTCGTACATAATATTTCGGCACAAAAGTTGATTGTCTAAGCATTACACGTATCTAATAATCACACATAATCAAATATCAATACTTTAAACAATAAATTAAAGACCAAAATTCATATTTAATGATAATCTAATCAATCATTGTGCATGACACAATAATTAAAAGAAAACTCACAAGGTAGAATTTAAAAGAGATCAATCATTTAATAACAATCAAAATCAATAAACCCTGTGAAGGTATTTAGCACCCACCCCATGAGTTAAATACATGTTTCATCAAGCCTTAGTCTAGAGAGGATTAGAACCCGATGAAGGTATTTAGCACAATATTTAACATCAGGTACATAAGGGATGAGAGAAAATTAGAAAATAAAATACTATCCCTTCTCTTCTCCATGGCCAGATGTTTTGCCTTCTAATTATCTGAAATTGATGTTCTCCACCCTGTCCAGTCCTCTCTCTTCAAAAAAATTTGATTATAGTTTTTTTATTTCGTGCTCAATGGTTTATTTAAATAGGATTTCAAGTTTGACTGAAAACCGACTTAAAAAAAGACTCTAAATGGGCTCAAAATAGGCAATCCCGTATAGACTGATCGCTCACTACCACGATCTGACAGTTCTTGTGCATATGCACCATCTGGGCATTTGAGTAGTTAATATGCAATATGCTTCCGCATTCTAGATGATGATTTGCCACAATTGATTTTTGATCGATCGGTTTTGTGTTTCTTGCACTATGCAATAATTTGTAACAGTCATAACTTTCTACTCCGAACTCCAATTGACATGCCTCGTAACTCTCTACTCTGAACTTCGATTGACATGCCATTTCTTGTGTTGGAAAGCTAACTCAATGAACTTTCATACTCAAATAAAATCATCATAACCCATCATCAGTAGAGAAAGCTATTTTCACACATCTATTAATATTTCCCCTCTTTATTAACAATTTGCATCATAGTCATTTGTTTCCTAAAAAACCCACAAGACACACTAAGTAGATAATAAAAAGATAACTCAAACGTTAACATGTGCACGATTAAGGGTTACAATATGCATCATTTCATTACTCATCACACACACACAAAAAAAACACAAAACCCTGAAAATCCTGATTCCGATATACACAATTTTTTTTCTTTGATACATCCGATATACACAAATAGAACTCCATCACATAATTGATTCAGATATGCACACCTGTTTCAACTTTTTTTTTTGGGTGATTTCTTCTGTTTCTATTAAGCCCCCACTTTGTGAAGAGAATTAAGGTGATCAGCCAAGGGGAAGAAGCAGATCTTTCATAGTTTCATATTCCTACCTAATAACTTGTGCAGCATCAAAATTTTTGTGGATGAGTGTCCTGTTGTTTGCCATGGTTTCAGAAAGAGATGGGACTCGATGTACAGAGAGCGCATCAAGGAACAACAGCACTATTACTTGCCATTGCCTTGCCTTGTCTTGAAAGGCGGCAAAGCATCTAAAAGTGACATTGTTCCCACTAAGGATCCCATAGCTTTTTAAATGATAGAAAGTGGAGTCCGGATTCTAAGACAACTAACAACCTCTGGCAGAATTCTTGAAATGCATCCTTCTAAAGTTCGCTTAATTTCATCAGGTCTGCCATCACTCGAAACAATATACATAAGCCGAAGAAGAGGAAGATGCCCAGCCAAAGAGTGCCATCCACATTGTTGCAGATGATGATAAATTCAAAGTGAAGCCCTCTGGTGGTGTGTCATGCCAGGAATCCTCAGAATCAAAAGCATCAGTATCTAACAGGATGGTTTTCTTGGGCCATTTACCTGCAACTATATCTGATTCAATATCATCAACAGAATCCGCTTGGTTTGCTTCATTAGTATCCTCACCAGGTGGCACAATCATGATACCAACATCAGAAACAGCATCCTCAGCTTCAAGTTCTCCGGAAGCAACAGCTTCTGCTGCCCGAGTTAATGTAACATCATCTTTAGAACCACCCAAGCTTCCAGCTTTGACTGGGTTACCTTCAATTTCATGATAATTGCAAAGTTTTGCCTCTCCACATTATAAACCATTTTCTCAACAGCCCATGTAATACAGGAACCTAAGTTCTTTGTTGACGAAGACTTCAAGGAAGGTTTCAGCTGGACACTATTGGCTGTTGAAATTTGACTTGAAATTAAACAAATTAATTTAAAATGCTGCGATCGATCGGCAAAATAACGCGATCGATCGTGTTACGATCGACCGTGATAAACACGATCGATCGTATTTACTGGAATTTTAGGATTTGTGCACCGCGACAAAACGATCGACCGTATTTTTAGGCTAAATAAGGCGATCGATCGCAAAGCGATCGATCGGCTTATAAAACGATCGATCGGCTAAGCGGTTACAGCGAGTAAATGGCCGTTTTCTCTGCGGAAAAGTGCGTCTCTTCTTCCAGAAAAGGCCCAACAGCGTTCTTCTTTATATATAGAACGATTTTCTGCAGAGAAGGGTAACAGAAACAACAAAATAATTCATTCTTCTTCTCTGTTGATTCTTGGTCCATCATTGAGCAATAGAATCTCCGCTGATTGAGATCCAGTCAGTTTGATTTGAAGTGCACATTTAAACTGACGGTGTGGTTCGTTGTATCTCGGGAACGGAACGCGATTTTTTGCCTGTGCACGGAGGGCGGCGTATCTGTTTCAAGGACAACGCATAGCGTGCCTCGAACCTGGTTCTAATTCTTATACTCATTCTAGTGATTTATGTGTATATATTTGTCAATTTATGTGCATAATTTGGTAGTATTTCAGCCCTCTTTTATGTGACAATCCCAACAATCTTGAAACAGATATTATTTGTTCTTGTTGATTGAATACTACTGCAATTATAGGTGTTGACAAATCATTGAAACCTGAGAAATTTGATGTCAAGAATTTCATGCGATGGCAAACAAAGATGAAATTTTGGTTGACTCAATTGAACATATTCTATGTTATTTCTGATGTTCATGTGGAAAAAACTGTATCTTCTGAATCTGATAAGACTGCTAGTTTGTCTGATGTTGGAACAACTAAGGCTGTTGATAGTGATAAATTCAAACAAGATGATGAACTGTGCCATGGACAAATATTGAGTGTCTTGAGCAATGAATTATATGATTTACATGTGAATACTAAATCTGCTAAAGAACTATGGGAAACCCTTGATAAGAAATTTGGAAAGGAGCATGAAGGGGAAGAAAAATATGTTGTAGGCGAGTATTTTGACTACAAGATGGTCGATAACAAATCTGTTAGAGACCAAGTTGTTGAGATACAGAATTTGGTAGCAAAGATCATTGGGAAAGGCATTCCCGTTGACGAGAGGCTCCAAGTTCCGGCGCTTATAGATAAGCTACCACCCTCATGGCAAGATTTCCAAGTTAACTTGAAGCACAAAAGGGATGCAATGTCCGTTGATGATCTTATGGTGGCCATACAAATTGAAGAAAAGCATAGAGGTAAGATGTAAATCTTACAAGGTTCATCTTCTGGGGTCAAAGATAGTGTTCAAGCAAATGTTGTAGAAGGGAAACCGAAATTTCATGGCAATAAGAAGAACAACAGGAAGTTTAAGAATAGGTCTTACAAACTTGGTTCAAATATCCATAAGGACAAGAAGTCGAAGGTTTGCTGGGTCTGTGGGAAACCGGGACATTTTGCAAACAAGTGCAAAGAGAAGAAAGGTCAGGACCATAGTCATGGTGGGGCTGCATCTTCTGCTCATGTTAACATGGTTACTTCGGATGACAGGTTAGTATTAACTAATTTTGAAATTAACTTGGCATGTGAATCTACCGATTGGTGGGTTGATACAGGGGCAACTGTTCACATCGGTGTTGATGTTTCTTCTTTTTCTTTCTATCAGGAAGTAAAGGATAGGACTGTGACGATGGGGAACTCCTCTGAGGCTAGAGTTTATGGAGTTGGAAATGTGGACATCCGGTTTACATCGGGGAACACGTTGACTCTTCGTAATGTGTTGCATGTGCCTAGTGTGAGGAAGAACCTAGTTAGTGGAGTACTTCTTAGTAGAGAAGGATATAAATTAGTGTTTGAATCAAATAAAGTTGTAATAACTAGATATGGTACTTTTATTGGCAAAGGCTATGTGTGTGATGGCCTCTTTAAACTAAATTTAGTTTCTTGTAATAACTCTTTATTTCAAGTAGATGACTCTTTAGTTTATCATGTTGATTCTTTTGATGTGTGGCATATGAGACTTGGACATGTGAATTCAAATACTATTAAAAGAATGATGAATTTTGATTTGATTCCTAAATTGCATGATGTTACTAGTGATAAATGTGAAATATGTGTTCAAGCAAAACAACCTAGAAAACCTTATAGGTCTATTGATAGGTCTACATGTTTGCTTGAATTAGTTCATTCAGATATATGTGAGTTGAATGGATTAATTACTAGGGGTGGTATGAGATATTTTATTACATTTATTGATGATTACTCTAAATATTGTCATGTTTATTTACTAAAGTCTAAAGATGAGGCTTTTGAGAAGTTTAAGGTCTATAAGATGGAGGTTGAGAATCAAACTGAGAGGCGGATTAAAAAACTAAGGTCTGATCGTGGTGGGGAGTATTGTTCTCTTGAATTTTGCAAGTTTTGTGAAAATCAAGGAATAATACATGAGACCACAACGCCTTACTCTCCTCAATCTAATGGAGTAGCAGAAAGAAAGAATAGAACATTCATTGACATGATTAATTCTATGCTTTCATCTTCGGGTCTACCGAAGAATTTATGGGGAGAAGCAATTCTTTCTGCTTGTATGATCTTAAACCGTGTGCCTCATAAAGGACAAAATACAACTCCTTATGAGTTAATGAAAGGAAGAAAACCAAGCTTAAAGTTCATTAAGGTTTGGGGATGTCTTGCCAAAGTGAAAATCCCAAACGTGAAAATGGATAAGCTAGGTTCAAAAATATATGATGCGGTGTTCATTGGTTATGCACAAAATAGTAGAGTATATCGGTTTTTAGTAATTGGGTCAGATCAGTAGGATTATGCATCTAATACTATTAAGGAGTCCGATGATGCAACATTCTTTGAGAATGTATTTTCTATGAAGGAAAAGAGTAAAGCTGTAGTGCATAAAGAAGATGGTTCATCATCTTCTATTCCAAGAATTGAAGATTCGGATACCAATGTAGAGGTTAGGAGATCTAAAAGAACCAGAATAGAGAAGAATTATGGAGATGACTTTTATACTTATATGGTGGAGAATGAGGATCCTTTGACATTTAGTGAAGCTATGTCATCTAGTGAATCTCCTTTATGGAAGGAAGCGGTACAGAGTGAGATGGATTCAATTCTTGCACATGGGACGTGGGTTCTAACGAATCTACCTCCAGGGTTTAAACCCATTGGGTGCAAGTGGATCTTTAAAAGAAAATATTATCCTGATGGATCTATTGAAAAGTACAAAGCTAGATTAGTGGCTAAAGGGTATAATCAAAAGGAAGGTCAAGATTTCTTTGACACGTATTCTCCTGTGACCATGATAACTACAATTAGAGTGCTTATTACATTGGCAGCTCATTATAACCTCGAGATCCATCAAATGGATGTCAAAACAGCATTTTTAAATGGTGAATTGGAGGAGGAAATCTATATGGAGCAGCTTGAAGGTTTTGTAGTTCCTGGTCAAGAAAGAAAAGTATGTAAGTTAGTGAAATCTCTCTATGGATTAAAACAGACTCCTAAACAATGGCATCAAAAGTTTGATAATGTTCTTCTTTCTAATAATTTTATTATGTGTACATCAGATAAATGTTTATATTGGAAGTCCTTTGATTGTTCATTTGTAATGTTATGTTTGTATGTTGATGACATTTTATTGTTTGGTGATAATGTGCATCATATCAATAAGGTTAAGGATTTCCTTAATGAGAATTTTGATATGAAAGACTTGGGTCTTGCCAAAGTCATACTGGGCTTAAAAATTGACAGGACTTCTAATGGAATAGTTGTGAGCCAATCACACTATGTGGAGAAGATTCTAAAGAAGTATGGTTACTTCGATAGAAAACCTGTCAGTACGCCGTATGATTCAAGTGTTAGACTAAAGAAAAATAGTGGGGAAAGTGTATCACAACTTAGATATTCACAGCTGATAGGAAGCTTGAGTTATCTGGCAAACTGCAGTAGACCAGATATATCCTATGCTGTGGGAAGACTAAGTAGATATACTAAGAGCCCTAATGAGTCTCATTGGATTGCCATTGAGAGGGTGTTCAGATATCTGAAGGGAAGTGTAAATTTCGGTTTACATTATTCCGGGTTCCCTGCTGTATTAGAAGGATACAGTGATGCTAATTGGGTATCAGACTCTGATGAAACAAAGGCCACGAGTGGTTATGTATTTACACTTGGTGGTGGGGCAGTTGCATGGAAATCTTCCAAGCAAACTGTGATAACAAGATCTACTATGGATGCTGAGTTAGTAGCTCTTGATAAAACTGGAGGAATGGCGGAATGGCTTAGGGATCTATTAATAGATATACCCTAATTAAATAAACCAATTCCTGGAATATTGATTCACTGTGATAGCCAATCAGCGCTTGATAAGGTTAAGAGTAAGAATCATAATAAGAGGTCCTCCAGGCATATTGAACTAAGGTATAAAATCTTGTGCAAGTTGACTACATCGGGAGTCATTACCTTAAGTTTCATACGATCAGCGGATAACTTGGCTGATTCGTTTACTAAAGGGTTGTCGGCAGGACAAGTCTTTAACTCATCTAGGGGAATGGGGCTTAAAGCCTATGATTTAAGTCATCGTTAGTAGCAACCCAATCTCTCTGAGTGGAGATCCCACGACGAAGATTCAATGGGTAACAACAAGCTAATGCGTGACTTGAAGAGCACTATTAAAATAAATGTATGCTCGTTCCCGTGTGATGATGAGAGTGCTCTACTGCATATGAAACAGGATGACGAAAGTCTTTAATGAGGTCAAGGCTTAATAAGCAGGGTATTGTTATGCAGATTACCCTTGGAGACTGTCACCTATATGAGTGCCACTGAGGTCGCAGTTAAGGAGAACGAGGGCTTGTTCTCTAATGTGCAACTCATGAAAAGATACAAGGCGCATGGCCATAAAGCGCTACCCCGAATGATCTCGAAAAGGGAGTTACTCTAACTGTTAGGTTTGTCAAAGCTCTTGCTTTAAGGTTCAAGTTCAAGACTTAGTTCACTTCGAACTTGTGAGAGTGGCGGCTTACCAAACTAGGTGTAGGTTCAAACCCGCAAGGTACCTATCGCCGAAAACTTAGAGTACTATTGCTCAATGTCTCATTCATGTGTCGTATGCATTTTAGTGTATAGAATGGTTTAATATCAAGTCATGGTGGGGATTGTTGAAATTTGACTTGAAATTAAACAAATTAATTTAAAATGCTGCGATCGATCGGCAAAATAATGCGATCGATCGTGTTACGATCGACCGTGATAAACACGATCGATCGTATTTACTGGAATTTTAGGATTTGTGCACCGCGACAAAACGATCGACCGTATTTTTAGGCTAAATAAGGCGATCGATCGCAAAGCGATCGATCGGCTTATAAAACGATCGATCGGCTAAGCGGTTACAGTGAGTAAATGGCCGTTTTCTTTGCGGAAAAGTGCGTCTCTTCTTCCAGAAAAGGCCCAACAGCGTTCTTCTTTATATATAGAACGATTTTCTGCAGAGAAGGATAACAGAAACAACAAAATAATTCATTCTTCTTCTCTCTTGATTCTTGGTCCATCATTGAGCAATAGAATCTCCGCTGATTGAGATCCAGTCAGTTTGATTTGAAGTGCACATTTAAACTGACGGTGTGGTTCGTTGTATCTCGGGAACGGAACGCGATTTTTTGCCTGTGCACGGAGGGCGGCGTATCTGTTTCAAGGACAACGCATAGCGTGCCTCGAACCTGGTTCTAATTCTTATACTCATTCTAGTGATTTATGTGTATATATTTGTCAATTTATGTGCATAATTTGGTAGTATTTCAGCCCTCTTTTATGTGACAATCCCAACATTGGCTTTGCCATGTTCTTCAGCAGACTTACTTAATTCCTCTGTTTCTGAAGGCTCCAAAACGCAGTCGGTCTGAATTCTGTTCAATTCAGCTACTTGATTAGTAAGATTCAACTCATAGCTACTTGATTACTTGATTAAAAGAGTTTCTCCTTTTCCCACTTTGAGGTCCTTTGGCAAATGCTCTATGCTCTTGGCTGTATCATGACCAGGATTTGCTAAAGGCCTCTTTTCTAGAGACTGAGATTGTCGTCTAGACTTAGGGGCCGTTTGGGGCGTGAAAAATCAGCTCCATCGACATTGAAAAATCTAGTTTGTTAGTCGATTTTTAGGATAATCGTTACAGGCCTCCTAGAATTCATTGGGATCTGACTTGACAATGTCCCCTGCAATGAATCAGGTACATGAATGTGGCTTCTCAGAGATCCCTATCTCCGTGTGCTGATAGTCTTTTTTATTACAATACTTCATGCATCATAAATCAAAACTAAGATCGAGCCATTTGTATTCACTCCTTTCTCTTGTTTGCTAGAATTTTTATCCTTCCCCTGCAAGGTCTGTAGTCACACTTTCTTATACTCCATCCGTCCGGAATTATTATTAACATGAGGCCTTTCATTTTGTTAATAATAATTCCGGACGGAGTATTTAGCATACTATGACTTATCACGATGTTTAATATTTACTTAACATTTTGAAAAGCCTCATGTTAATAATAATTCCGGACGGAGTATTTAGCATACTATGACTTATCACGATGTTTAATATTTACTTAACATTATTCCAAACATCTAACATTTATGAACTTCCTCCTAACATTATCTGCAGATAAACAGTAGAGTATTCATTTCAAGTCGGACGGATTTAACTATTGCACAAAACAAATTCCGTCCAGAATTAGCAGTAACATTGATTTTCAGAAAATGAAACAAAGAAAACAATAGTGAAATCCAGCGTACCGGTCAGTCATTGACACAACATATCAAACACTCAATCAAGCAACAGACAAGAGAAGCATGCGTAGGAAAAAAAGAATTAGAGAAGAATATATTACCTACAAAGAAGGATGTAGGCGCTGCTGGACAGAATTAAGTTTGGTCTCCCCATTGGCTTCCTGTCTACTGAATTGATGCTAGTGGGCCCAAAAAAGTGGCTCTTCCACAAGCCAAACTAAGCCCACTCATTTTAGGGTTGGGTAAGGGTCAAGGTCCAAAACTGCCTTAAATCCCGCCCGACACGAAGGTCCACAATAGCAATAGTCATTTTTTTTACAACTTAACATCTCCTTAGATAAAAACGCTAACCCATCCTCTTCTATGTTTTCTTTTGGCACAATTTAGAAGCTGTCATCGAAAGTATAGTAATAAGTTTAGAACTTACTAATGAGAGGATAAATTAGAAAGTTAAATCTGTTTATGAGGGGCTTGATTGGCGGAGGTCTAAACTAATTCCTCTTTGTAGTATTCTATATTTTAAAGCAATGATTTAAAGTAGATTTTTTTACAATTTTTCAAAAACAATAATGCTAAATAAAAAGCTCAAAAGTCCGGTTGCCCGCAACCGAATTAGATTTTTGGAATTGGCTTAGGGCTAAGGTCGGGTAGGGCCGAGGGTCCAGCTGTTAGGGCTACGGCTAGGGCCAACTTTCGGCCCACAATAGCCCGATTTGCTTGCACCCCTACCAATAACTAATCAAATTAGCTTGGCTTGCTTAGAGCCCTTAGGGTGCATTTAGCAATGCGGGAAAGTAACTTTCCATATTAGATTTCAAACGGAAGAGGTTTGGAAAGTCACAAAACTATTCCCCTCGGTATACCCAACTTGTTGGATCATCCTTCCCATCAAATGTTGGAAAATGCAATTTTATATTGCGAAAGGCATAGATTCTACTCTTCCTTCTTCTTGAATTGTTGCACGACCTCTAGACCGGTGATCAGTAGGATGGTTTTGAGAACTCTTGCCTTTTTTACGTTGGGTGCGAATCACAGAGTTACACCCCATCTCCTTTCCCCGATCTGGAGAGATTGTTTTGTGTCTTGAAACCAAGATCTGGAGTTGCTTTAGTACTTCACTCATTTGTGTATCCAAGACCGCAATGTTGCGATCATTTTTGCTAGGAATGCAAGTGGTTGCCATGAGAGGGTATTCTTCTTCAACCTCATCCAATTGATCCTCCATGTGAGGCTCTTATACCGAATTGATAGAGACCTTAGATCGACCTATCTTGTTGGATTGGATGCAAACTTGAAGAATTTAGGGAGATAGATTAGAGAAGAACATTTAGAGAACTAGGTTCAGTGAAATATCTTTCTCCCTTCTTCATTCATCGTCTGCACTTTTGATATAAGCCAGGGGTAGTTACACGGAGTTATAACACAACCGTACATAACTACTTTATTTAGCACACCACATCACAACAACATCTATTTACACACACACACATTCCATATAATTAACAACATCTATTTCCACACACATTCCATGTATGCATAATATACAAGTGGGTCCTAACGACTGCATCACAATACTTGCTTGTATGTAAACTTGCTTGACATCGTTAGTTCACGACCTTACAATCGGTCCTGATCTGCCCAGAAGATACAGTTAGGGGGTCCATGTCACCCATCTTCACCATGGCTGCAGCAAAGTCCGAGTTGAATGCACTACGGCTGTTTCTGTACTCAGTCACAAAGCTATCAGTTGACCCGCCATTGAAGAGGACCTGGTCCGAGTGGAGGAGGCCCTTCCTCTCCTCCAGGTTCTTGAAGTAGTTGTTGTCAAACTGATTTGGTGTCACCAGATCTAGTGGTGCCAAGTTACCGTTGCCATCACCGACAGTCGACGGGCACCGTCTCCTCCGAGTGCTTGCGAATCCGGCATCAATGGTGCTGTTACTGTATATTCTGCCTCTGAAGGTCACGCATTGTGCTTGGCCAATTGTGTGGGAGCCTGAAATTAAAATGCACACATATATTGTCAGAATTAACCAAGTTTTCCATGTTAAAGCATAAGTTGTTGAAAAAAATTGGTTTATTTTTTTTGTCCATATAAATGTTTTCCATGCCCATAAACCACTACTACTCAATTGGCATCAACCAAATGAACTTGTTTATGTCCGTAATTTACCATTACTCAATTCCGAGTAGATGTATGTAATGTACGTGTTTATATACAGTTCTTTTGAAATAGAAGATGTTAAAAGGAAAGGACCATCCTTAGATCATACTCCCTCAGTTCCACTTTAGTAGTTCAAAATTAGTTTTTCGAATAAACTAAAATTTGTTGAATTTGGAAAACAAAATAGAACTATAAATGTGGAACAGAAGGAGTATATATCAAATAAGCTGCACATGTGTTGATGTAGTATACTCAATATGTTTCATGATTATAACGGCAAAAGTTGAATTAACATGAAGAATCGAAGAGATGAAAGCATTTAAAACGAATTAAACATTTGGTGATCTTAAACATTACCTGAGAGAGCAACCATTTCTTTTGCGGAGAAGCCCTTGCTGCTGAACAAGGAGGTGAGCACATCAAGTTCATCAGTACCTCTTGGAAGGTTGCTCTCAGCTTGGCTTTTGCTGGCTGCGCTAGTCGAGTCCCTCCTTCCTAGCTTCACTGTCCATGAGGGACCACCCACCTATTCAAACAAGAATACCATCTTGATCAACATTTACACGTAATTTGTGGAATCAAATAGCCAAACATTCAAAAGAGAACATAGATCACTCACAGCGACAGATGCATCTCTTGCAGCAACAGCTAATATGTCAGCACAAGAGACTAAACCAGGGCATGCACTTTCAACTCTAGATTTGATGTCGTCCACCACTCCAAATCCTCTGATGGAGCCATTATTCTGCAGGGCACTCCTTTCTCCGCCACCATCCAGCAGGACGGAGGCATCGCAGCCTTGCACGAAGCAGTCATGGAAATGGAGGCGAATGAGTGAGGCGGCCATCCGTCGTTCTCGTGAGATCGCCGTCCTCGTGGCCGCCCGGATTGTGTCCAGGGCATCCGGGCATGTGCTATCATAGAAGGTGGATGACAATTGTGCCACGCATGCATGGCTTGCTAGCAAAATCAGTAGGGTGGTAGCAAGACATGCAAGGGAAAGGCAAGGTAGGCTAGAGGCCTTCATTTTTAGGAAGGGAAGCTTTCTATCCCGGTCTTTAGTGTTTATGTCTTTCAGGCAAGGAGAGTAGATTGAGATGGAAAGAAGAGAAATGGATGGCTATATATAGAGAGGCCAGGAAGGGGAGTTTAAGTCTTAGAATTTTCGTAGGGTTGATAAGTCGGGTCTTGCAAGGTTGAAATGGTCACTATAAAACAGCTGGGAGAAACTGGCATGGGAAGTGAGGGGAAATTAGCTCAATAGATCAGTTGTGTATTGCATGGTGCTAGCGCTGGACCAATACAAATATGTGAATGCTTTTGGAGTGTAGTAGTCCAGGGCCACGTGACGTTAAAGAAGCCGAGTTTTTTGACAAGTTCAAATACTCGATGTGTTGATTATGGATAAGCCTGTCCACCTTAGCTATGGATGATCTGCAAAGACTTTAACTACAAGCAGAGAGTTTATCAGTACAGATGCACTTATGTCATCTGAAGTTGATAGCAACCTAGAAAAAGGTACATCTAAAACTTATTTAGATGGAAAGACTTGACAATAAAAACTTATTGACATCTTCCATTTTAAATATGGACAGATAAACAAGGTTGTTGCTTATTACAATGAACAGACTACCTACATATAACATAGAAAAAGGGCTAGGGGAATTTTGCTGAGTTAAAATATGACAAAGTATACAACTGCATATTAAAGTGAAGTAGGGTGTGAGTCCATTACGTATGGTCCTAATACATGTTTATATGTTCTCGGTCAACTAATGATATCTTGGATGCACTTTTTCTAACTGTTAGATAATTTATTCTTCAGGAAGTAAGTTAAGTGGGGCATTTAAACAATATGATGATAGTCTTAGCTTACTACACTAAACACGTAAACACGAGGAACGAGGCAAGTCTTTGCAATGGTTATTGGCAAGTAGTCGCTGTCATTGTCACTACTCCTTCTACCTCGTATCAACTGTCTACAATAGCAATCAAAATTAGTTAACTTCCATTTTGGAATGATCTATCCAGACAACTAAAATGGGACGGTGTATGGTATTTGCATGCATATTTTTTTTCTCTCTAGTCTGATATAAAGTTGCTTTGGATGGCCAAGAAAATACCTACAAATCTAGAGCTCTTTACATATAACCTGGCGCCAACTTTCGGTTTCTCATATCACCCGGAATCTTTTTCTTTCTTCCATATGACCTGAAAAGTACCCAAAATACCCTTAGGTTTAGGTATAAGCACCCACACTCGGCGTTTTTTCATATTACCCGGAATCTGAGGAGGTACCCGGAGAAACTCGCGTTCAGTCGGAGAAGAAGGCATTCCGTTCGGCATCTCCGCCCATATCATCGCCATTGCCGGCACCGTCCAAATTAGGAAAGGTAATCTTCGCGCCAAAAAGTGAGAAAACGAGCGGGATGAAGGGATTTTGATGTAAGAGCAGCGGGGAAGCCCTCCCAACTACAAAAATTAAGATCTACATGTAAAGAAACACATATAAAGATCACCCATTGGTGTTGGACCGCTTCTGGACATGAAATAAGAGGATAAAAATGTGCAAATGCGTGAAATACTCGTTGGCGAGTAACAAGTTTAATTTATATATCTTTCTGTGATCCTAATGACGGGGAAGAGGAGGAAAAATAAGGAAGAACACGACTTGAATTGAGTTATCATATTTTGAAATTTCCTATTTTATCGTGTCGTCGAAGACACGAAAAATATCCAAGTCGTGTCTCCAAAGAAAGACACGACTTGAATTGAGTCGTGTCTTATAAGACACGACTTGAATATTTATCGTGTCTTCGACGACACTATAAAATAGGAATGTTTAAAATGTCATAACTCGCTCATATTTTATCCGTTTTTGCCCATTTATTTTGCGTTCTTCTTTATTTTTCCTCATTTTCCACCTTATTAATATATATTAAGATGAAAGAAGAAAAAAAATAAGAAGAAAGAAAAAATAGAAGCTTTTCGGCGAAGAGCTTCCACTTTCTTCATTCTTCTTAATTTTTCTTCTTCTTTTATCCTAATATATTTTTATGAGGTGGAAGAGGAGAAAAAATAAGGAAGAACGCAAAAAAAGGCAAAATGGATAAAAAATGAGGGAGTTATGACAATTTTGAAAATTTCAGTAAAATCGTGTCTTGAAAGACACGATTTGCCGTATAGTCGTGTACTCTATAACACGACTATACTGCAAGTCGTGTATTTCAAAATAAGATTTTATTGGAATTTTTAAAATGTCATAACTCGCTAATTTTTTATCCGTTTTTGCCCTTTTTTTTTGCATTTTTCCTTATTTTTCCTCCTGTACCACCTCATGAAGATATATTAGGATAAAAGAAGAAGAAAAGATAAGACGAAAGAAGAAAGTGGAAGCTCTTCGCCGGAAAGCTTCTATTTTTTCTTTCTTCTTATTTTTTCTTCTTCTTTCATCCTAATATATCTTTATTAGGTGGAAGAAGAGGAAAATAAGGAAGAACACAAAAAAAGGGCAAAAAAGAATAAAAAATGAGCGAGTTATAACATTTTGAAAATTCCAGTAAAATCGTGTCGTCGAGTACACGACTTGAATTCATTTTGAAGTTGCTTTTTGGACAAGATGTCCTACATTTAAATTTTTTTTTTTAAAAACAATTCATTCATTTTTCATCTAAAAAGTCGTGAAGAATGTGTCCTTCACATTTGAAGTAAATTTCTAAGAGTTTAATTGTGACAACAGTGACTTACTGGAAGGCTTGTCAATTTATTTTCTCAATAAACACTTGAATGTGAGGGGCAGTGTGAATTCTTCAATACATCTATGTCACTGTCCCTTTCAATGTTTGTATGAATAAATATATCAATAGCAGGCTATATAGACTTTTCTGCCTATAAATATGCAATGCCTTATATTCAGTCTTATACAAAATCTTAATGCTACTCATGGCTTCTGCAGCAACCCTTTTGAGACATCTCATATTGGCCTTAGTTACGGTTATTGCTTTGAGCAATGGACCGGATGTCTCCAAGGAAGAATATTTCAAGATGAAAAGATACTTGAGTTTCATAAATAGGTCCTCTGTATAGAGCATCAAGGTAATTAAGCTTCATAATACATGTTCATTTTTTTCTCAGCGTTCATCCTTTTACAAAGTGTATAATGAATTAATTTATGTACTTGTTACTGCAGACAAAGCACGAACAAACTTTTGATTGTGTAGAAATGTACAGGCATAATCACACGATTAAGGTTATCTTTTGATTTACTTGTCTTCAAATAAAGCCTCACAACATTGTTATATGCATCGTGACTAATACTAATGCTCATAAAATGAGACCATTTTCCTTACCTCTAAGAATTAATATTGCACCTTCATGGTAAGAAAAAATGGAAGCTTTCCGACGAAGAGCTTCCACTTTCTTCTTTCTTCTTATTTTTTCTTCTTCTTTTATCCTAATATATCTTCATGAAGTGGAAGAGGAGGAAAAATAAGGAAGAACGAAAGAAAAAATGGGCAAAAATGGATAAAAAATGAGCGAGTTATGACATTTTAAAATTTTTAATAAAATCGTGTCTTGAAAGACACGACTTGCAGTATAGTCGTGTAAGAGGAAGAAAAATAAGGAAGAACACAAATCTAACATGTGAGGAGCTCTCATCATCATCACCATCGTCGTCATCATCATTTTTGTGAGGAGCTCCACAATTAGAATTTGAAAGTTTCACACTAAGGGGCCGTTTGGGGCGTGAAAAAGATGTTTCAGCTGGCTAGTGGATTATCTACTTTATCCACACATTAGCTGAATTTTTCTAAAATAATCCATGTAGATGGAGCTGATTTTTCATGCCCCGAACGGCCTCTAAATGGGTCAGTCGAGTACCATGGTCTATGATCAGATCAAATGTCCAACACGTACTAGCTGAAATCTGACCCAGACCCAGCCAAATAGCTATCTAGGTTCATGCCTATTCCATGTCTTGCATTCTCGTGACAAATCTTATATATCTTCGTCCGTCATAATTTGTATTCTACTTCATTTTCTTCTACATTCAAGCATCACGAGCTCTTGTTATACGATATAAAGAAATTATAAGAGCTAATAAAGTTCAATTGCAATTTGCAATTCATCATTTGGAACCAATCATTTACAATAGAAGCTACATTTATGAATGCCACATAGGTTTGACACTTTGACTATCCACCTATCGCCCTCTGTTCAATGAGGCTTGTGTACCTTGCAAAATAGGTTAAATTTTGTGGAGTCTAGGACCTCT
The DNA here is from genome assembly GCA_039654745.1 of Houttuynia cordata. NCBI lineage: Eukaryota > Viridiplantae > Streptophyta > Magnoliopsida > Piperales > Saururaceae > Houttuynia > Houttuynia cordata. The sequence continues at coordinate 5,047,698 of CM077505.1, forward strand.
ACAAAAGAAAAAAAAAATTTCTGCCCCATTCATGTTTTTGGTAGCCATGTATTGTTAGACCCATCTCTTTTACAAATCCAGACAAGCTTCATTGGACAGAGAAAATGGACATTTTTAAATTGTGAACTAGTCAGATAGACTATATAGTTTTTAGCTATTTGTTTATGGATCTAGGTCCTGTTTCTCTTCAGTTTGCCTAGTGTTTGGGATTCCTATGTAATTATCAATTTTTTGTAATCCTGTTTTAAAACTGTTAATAAAATAGGATTACTCTAATTAATTGAGCTACAAACATGCTTTCTTATAATGCGATAGATTTAGGGGGCGTTTAGGGCGTGATAAAAAACAAAACATCCACATGTTTCACTTTCACTGTTCATTTCCTGTTTTTTTAACTTTCAGCTTAAACACCTCAGGACGTGTTTCACATATCCACAGTGAAAAATCCAAAAATGAATAGTGAAAGTGGATTTTTCAACGTGGATGTTTTGGATTAATCACGAACCAAACGGCCCCTAACTTAATTACGTCAATATACAAAATAATCAGCAAGTGGAACTATTAATTGAGAAAGAGAAAGTAGGTGAGCCATTACTATGATCGAAAGACACGCATGTGGAATATTAGCATCCTCAACTTGTAGTCAACTAATTAAAACCAGTGCACGACTTCTTCTAAGTGTACTAATGTTAAAAAAGTTATTTGAAAAAGTATGTTTTTTAAACAAATCAGACAACGATATTAGATGACTACACTAATTTAAGAAAAATCATTATGTCCCTATATTAGACATAACAGATGAGGATAATGAGGTCTGACATAGGCATCTGAGCTTTTGTATATATCTTTATGTCTTTTATACATCTCTCTATCAAAATTTTGTAATCCCGTTTTAAAACTGGTAATAAAACAAGATTTATCTAATTAATTAAGCTACAAACATGACTTATAATGCGATAGATTTACCTTAATTATATCAATATACGGAATAATCAGCAAGCGGAACTATTAGTTGGGAAAGAGAAAGTAGGTGAGCCATAACTATGGTCAAAATTCATGCATGTGGAATATTAGCATCCTCAACTTGTAGTCAACTAATTAAAACCAATGCACGACTTCTTCTAACTATACTAAAGTTAAAAAGTTTTTTTGAAAAAGTATGCTTTTTGAACAAATCATACAACAATCTTAGATTATTACACTAAATTAATACAAATCATTAGGTCCCTATATTAGGCAAAATATGCTAAATTTAATGGAGTCTAGGGCCTCAACAAAAGAAAAAAGATAACCATTCATGTTTTTGGTCTTGAGGGAGCAAACCGAGCCATGTATTGTTAGACACATCTTTTGTCAAATCCAGACAATCTTCATTGGACAGAAGACATTTTTAATTTGTGAACCAGTCAGACATACTATATAGTTTTTAGCTATTTGCTTTTGGATTTAGGTCCTGTTTCTCTTCAGTTTACCTAGTGTTTGGAATTCCTATGTAATTATCAATTTTTTGTAATACCGTTTTAAAACTGTTAATGAAACAGGATTTCTCTAATTAATTAAGCTACAAACATGAATTCTTATAATGCGATAGATTTATCTTAATTATATCAATATACTAAATAATCAGCAAGTGGAACTATTAGTTGAGAAAGAGAAGGTAGGTGAGCCATTACTATGATCAAAATGCATGCATGTGGAATATTAGCATCCTCAACTCGTAGTCATGGAATGTCGTCTCGCCGATATATCGGTATCGGACCCCACCCGATACATTGATACGAGTAAATCTCGTTTTCCAGGTTTTTTTCTAAATATCGGTGATATATCGCTATTTTAAAAAAAATTCAAAAAAAAATTTTAATTTTTTTTTTACTTTCCTCTTTGTTTCCCATCATAATATGCATTTTTATGCATATTTTGAAACCTATGCTTTGTCTAAATTAGTATAACTCATTTTAGAAGTTAGATTGTGAAAATATATGGTAAAAACTAGTTTTCGACACCTGAAACTGCCAACTTCCCCTCCAATAAAGGCCACAAGTTCAGAGCTTCAAAAATTACAAGTTCTACTTCTATACTCCATGGCCTTAGCTTCCAAAGCTATTAACATTCGAATGTGGGTGAAAAATGAGATTTTGATAAAAAAAACCTAACTAATTTTACATGTTTCACTAAATAAAGAAGTACAAAAACAAAATCATATGAGGATGAACTGAAGAAGTATGACAGAATAAAAAACCAAAGAAAAAGTGAAACCTTGTTTCAATCGGCAAAAATTGAGCTACATGAAAGAGAAAAAGAAAAGATGTGAAGCAGGAGGAGAAAGAGGTCCTGACTCCTGACCTGTGACCAATGAGCAGCCCCAACCTCCGTGCAGATCGAAGGTTTTTCCTTTTTGTTAAATGAAACCTTGTTTCAAGCCACTTTCCCTTTTGTTAAATGTTCCTGATGTAGATTTTAATTTATTACTCACAAATGCACAAATCTAATATAGAATAGTGGCTACTAGGTCGATTCTACAGAGACTTAGTATTACTTCAATCTAATTATAGATAATTACTTAACTAATTTGACAGAAAGAAACTTTAGACAGCTAATTAAAACTAAAAAAAATTAACGATAAACTAATATATAAAAAGTCCAAAGCATCGATTCCATTACTAATTAAATTAATTCTATCTCCTCTCACTTTAATTAACTTGTAGTTGATGTAAATAACGTATTCATCTCGGACACACGCTTAAAATAATCATGCATACTCCTCTTGGATGTACACACTTAAATAATTAAAATAATGATCAATAGAAATTATCTTTCTCGAGCATAGAAACTATTTATCTACGCCTTGGACGGGGTTTAGCCGGCCATTGATGTAATTTTTACTATTACTAATTGCCAAACACTGTTCACATATTGTAGCAATCATTATAGCAGTGTACTGTTCATCATCCCTTTCGGATTACCTGGTTTTTTTACACTGAGAAAATTCCCTTTTTCTTCTCTTGTTCTTTTGACTTTCTCTTCCACTCTTTATAGACGTCCTCTGTTAGTTCTGAGCAATCCTAAATCGAGCACGATTTCTTAGTTTAGCAACTGTCAATTCCAAACAAAAGTCCTTTCCGAGAACACCTTCTCCTCTTCTGTTCAGCCTCACCGATTCCGGCCTAGGCGTGAATTTGCACTGGGTTCTAATTTTGTCCTATTCCAAGCAGTTTTAAAAAAGAATCAAGATTCAAAGCCTATTCCATTCTCAAGTTTGTGTCTTCCATTTTGAATGCCAAGAACTGCCGTTTCCAATTCCTATTCATGTTGAGCACGACTCAAAGTCCCTTCCAAATCTGATCTCAAATCAGAACTTTCCAATCCGAACATGGTTCTGCAAATTCATAATCAAAACATCCAATTTCAATTGCTGCCCCTATCTAGGAAACATATAAGTAGAAAGACATATAAAAATTTGTATATTTTGTATATATCATTCCATCATCCTTTCCCCTATCTAGGAAACACCCATCATTGCTCCCAACCTTCCTTTTCACATAACAGCTAAAAAGCTCCTACTCTTTCCATTACTTCTTCTTCTTCTTCCATGGACTCTTCTAGTGGAACTGTTAATATCTTCTACACATTCCTGACTCATGGTATGGAGGAATTGGATAGATTGTTCCAGTCTCGGAGCTTCATGTCGGCGCAATTCCTCCAAAGAGTTCTAGGCCTTCTCTGCGCCGTTCACTCATGGCTGACAGTCCTCGTACAAAGATCCTGACATTTCAAAGATTGTTTTCCTAATTCTACTTCTCCAAAATTGTGGAAAAAAATAAAATATAGAGAGATGCATAAAAGACATAAAGATATATACAATAGCTCATATGCCTATGTCAGACCTCATTATTCTTATTTGTTATGTTTAATATAGGGACCTAAGGATTTGCCTTAATTTAGTGTATTCATCAAAGATTGTTGTCTGTTTTGTTCAAAATGCATACTTTTTCAAATAACTTTTTTTAACATGATTAGTACAGTTAGAGGAGCTTTTTACATATGACCTGGCGCCAAACACCGGTTTGTCATATTACCCGGAATCCTTTTCTTCCTTCCATATGACCCGGAAAGTACCCAAAATGCCCTTAGGTTTAGGTATAAGGAGCTTTTTACATATGACCTGGCGCCAACTTTGACTTTCCCATATCACCCGGAATCTTCTTCTTTCTCTCATATGACCCGGAATCGGCACCTAGAGTACCGAAAATACCCTTCTTTTACGTTTTAAGCCTTTTGTATCCCAAATGCTTCATTCTTCCCAAAATTAGTGATTTACGGGAGCATGAAGTTGGGGAAGAAGATATTCCGGCAAAGGTCTGTCCATAATCGCGGTTGAAACCATCGCCGGGGCCGTCTAACTCAGAAAAAAAAATAAAATTTCATGCCAAAAAACTGTAAAATAGCGGGAAAGACGAAAAAAATATATGATGAAAGGATTTTGATGTAAGAACAGCGGGGAAGCCCTCCCAACAACAAAAATTAAGATCTACATGTAAAAAAATACATATAAAGGCCACTCATTAGTGTTCAACCGCTCATAGACACAAAATAAAAGAATAAAAATCGACAAAAATGTGAAATACACGTCGGCGAGCGACGAGTTCAATTTATATATCTTTCTGTGACCCTAATGAGGTGGAAGAGGAAGAAAAATAAGGAAGAATGCAAAACAAATGGGCAAAAACGGATAAAAAATGAGCGAGTTATGACATTTTGAAAATTTCAGAAAAATCGCGTTGCATATGACATGACTCAGGCTCAAGTCGTGTATTCGACAACACGACTTGAGCCTGAGTCGTGTCATATGCAACGCGATTTTTTTGAAATTTTCAAAATGTCATAACTCGCTCATCTTTTATCCGTTTTTGCCCTTTTTTTTTTGTTCTTCTTTATTTTTCCTCCTCTTCCACCTCATATAGATATATTAAGCTAAGAAATGAAGAAAAAAGAAGAAAAAAGAAGAAAGTAGAAGCTTTGCGGCGAAGAGCTTCCACTTTCTTTTTACTTCTAATTTTTTCTTTATTTCTCAGCCTAATATATCTTCATGATGTGGAAGAGGAGGAAAAATAAAGAAGAATGAAAAAAAAATGGGCGAAAACGGATAAAAAATGAGCGAGTTATGACATTTTGAAAATTTCAGAAAAATCACGTTGCATATGACACGACTCAGACTCAAGTCATGTATTCGACAACACGACTTGAGCCTGAGTCGTGTCATATGCAACGCGATTTTTTTGAAATTTTCAAAATGTCATAACTCGCTCATTTTTTATCCGTTTTTGCCCATTTTTTTTTTGTTCTTCTTTATTTTTCCTCCTTTTCCACCTCATATAGATATATTAAGCTAAGAAATGAAGAAAAAAGAAGAAAAAGAAGAAAGTAGAGCTTTGCGGCGAAGAGCTTCCACTTTCTTATTTCTTCTAATTTTTCTTTATTTCTCAGCCTAATATATCTTCATGATGTGGAAGAGGAGGAAAAATAAAGAAGAATGAAAAAAAAATGGGCGAAAACGGATAAAAAATGAGCGAGTTATGACATTTTGAAAATTTCAGAAAAATCGCGTTGCATATGACACGACTCAGGCTCAAGTCGTGTTGTCGACAACACGACTTGAGCTTGAGTCGTGTCATATACAACGTGATTTTTCTGAAATTTTCAAAATGTCATAACTCGCTCATTTTTTATCCGTTTTCGCCCATTTTTTTTTTCATTCTTCTTTATTTTTCCTCCTCTTCCACCTCATATAGATATATTAAGCTAAGAAATAAAGAAAAAAGAAGAAAAAAGAAGAAAGTAGAAGCTTTGCGGCGAAGAGCTTCCACTTTGTTATTTCTTCTAATTTTTTCTTTATTTCTCAGCCTAATATATCTTCATGATGTGGAAGAGGAGGAAAAATAAAGAAGAATGCAAAAAAAAAATGGGCGAAAACGGATAAAAAATGAGCGAGTTATGACATTTTGAAAATTTCAGAAAAATCGCGTTGCATATGACACGACTGAGGCTCAAGTCGTGTATTCGACAACACGACTTGAGCCTCAGTCGTGTCATATGCAACGCGATTTTTCTGAAATTTTCAAAATGTCATAACTCGCTCATTTTTTATCCGTTTTTGGCCATTTTTTTTTGTTCTTCTTTATTTTTCCTCCTCTTCCACCTCATATAGATATATTAAGCTAAGAAATAAAGAAAAAAGAAGAAAAAAGAAGAAAGTAGAAGCTTTGCGGCGAAGAGCTTCCACTTTCTTATTTCTTCTAATTTTTCTTTATTTCTCAGCCTAATATATCTTCATGATGTGGAAGAGGAGGAAAAATAATGAAGAATGAAAAAAAAATGGGCGAAAACGGATAAAAAATAAGCGAGTTATGATATTTTGAAAATTTCAGTAAAAACGAATTTTGAACGACACGACTTGCAGTATAGTCGTGTCGTCGCGGACACGACTATACTGCAAGTCGTGTCTTTCAAACACGTTTTTACTGGAATTTTTAAAATGTCATAACTCACTCATTTTTTATCCGTTTTTGCCCATTTTTTTTGCGTTCTTCCCTTATTTTTCATCATCTTCCACCTCATGAAGATATATTAGAATAAAAGAAGAAGAAAAAATAAGAATAAAGAATAAAGTGGAAGCTCTTCGCTGGAAAGCTTCCATTTTTTTCTTTCTTATTCTTTTTTCTTCTTCTTTCATTCTAATATATCTTCATTACATGGAAGAGGAGGAAAAATAAGGAAGAACGCAAAAAAAATGGGCAAAAACGGATAAAAAATGAGTGAGTTATGACATTTTAAAAATTTCAGTAAAAACATGTTTTGAACGACACGACTTGCAGTATAGTCGTGTACACGACGACACGACTATACTGCAATTCGTGTCTTTGGGAGACACGACTTGGATATTTTTCGTGTTTTCGACGACACGATAAAATAGGAATTTTCAAAATTTGATAACTCGCTCATTTTTCATCCGTTTTTGCCCATTTTATTGTGTTCTTCCTTATTTTTCCTCCTCTTCCCCTTCATTAGGATCACAGAAAGATATATAAATTGAACTTCTTACTCGCCGAAGAGTATTTCACGTTTTTGCCTATTTTTATCCTCTTATTTTATGTCCAGGAGCGGTCCAACACCAATGGGTGATCTTTATATGTGTTTCTTTACCTGTAGATCATAATTTTTGTAGTTTGGAGGGCTTCCCCACTGCTCTTACATCAAAATCTTTTCATCCCGTTCGGTTTCTTACTTTTTGGCGCGAAAATTACCTTTTCCGATTTGGACGGCGCCGGCGCCGGCGATGATATGGGCGGAGATGCCGGACGGAACACCTTCTTCTCCGATTGAACACGAGTTTCTCCGGGTACCTCCTTAGATTCCTGGTAATATGGAAAAACGAAGAGTGTGGGTGCTTATACCTAAACCTAAGGGTATTTTGGGTACTTTCTGGGTCATATGGAAGAAAGAGGAAGATTCCGGGTGATATGGGAAAGTCAAAGTTTGCGCCAGGTCATATGTAAAAAAGCTCTCTAATAGAAGATGACACTGAACCAATTTCTTTTGAAACTTTTGTCCTTAGGTTTTAAAGTTGAGTATGAGTATATACCATTTTGAAGTCGACTTTGTTTGTTTTTATAATGGCTAAAATCTTTACTAATGCGTGTAATTTATTTTTTGTGGACAACGTGTTATGGGTAAGGTCTTTGATGCTTTATTTATGTTTATGATGATTGTTGCAGGTGGTGGATCTTGGACGTGCTTATAATGTTAGTAACCCTTTAAATAAACATGTTAAGAAGTAGGATGGTATATCAAGCAATTTTGCCTCAAGAATACCAAAATATGTCACTATGTAAATTGATTGTATATGCACAGGTGCTTTTAAATGTTTTAGGTGCATCAAATGGTGAAAAAAAGGGATGACTGCCAAATTTCTAATACTCCCTCTGTCTAATATTAAAGTCTGGATTAGAAAACGAAAATAGGCTAAAATCAGTTTATTTTAACTTTCTAATCCAGACAAGTCAATTTGCACAGAGGGTGAAGAAATTATAGATTTTGAAATAGTCAAGTTTCCCAAAAGCCCAAGTTGTTAGGAAAGGATTATGTTAGATGATCTTGGCACCATAGTGGTTGATTGGGTGATCATGATCATCATTGTTCGAGTGGTGTGAGTAGAGCTTACTCTTGTTGTACTCCCTCTGTTCCAAAATACTATGTACATTTGAGAAAATTCTTATTTTTATTGGACCATGAAACTCGCAAGGAAATCACATGACTTCTTCTCCCTCATATCCCGTCCCACTCATATGCTCATTCGCTAACTAAATTCAGGTCAATCCTTCTAAGTCTCCTCCAATTTTGAAAAGAGGAAGTCACATAATTTGGCAAAATGTGTACAATATTTTAGAAAATAAATATTTTAAAATATACATAATATTTTGGAACGGATGGAGTATTATTTTTGTTGTGGTTGCTTGGTTTCCCACAGCCACTACTACTATCTATATTGCGGGCACCTCTTGTATTTGGGAAAAGATTATATAAGACACGCCTCACATGGCTTTCATAAGCCAAAGTAAATTTGAGCTGTTGGATCTTGATATGACGGCTCTAAGGTTGGGGTAATGATTCACACTCATCTGCCCAGTGATTTATCACCCACTCTTAAGATGAAATCCAATGGTTCGATATTACTTTGCTCATGCAAGCTGCATGAGACTTGTCTACGTAAACTAGACTTGTCACACCCCGAAATCCCATACCTTTGCGGAAGCCAACAATTGAGATATATTTCGAGGTAGATATCCCGGGCACGCGACCGAACAGTCGATTTCACCACCGATTACAATCATCTCAAAAGAATGTGTAACCGATTATGCCCGCAATCAGTGTAATACAATAACAGACATCAATAAATAATATGAAATAAATTTACTTAATAATAATCCGTTTAAGAAAATCAAATAAAATAAACCTATAAGTCGATGGTATACAATTGTCAATAATCTCATAAGCATCAATAAAAGTAAAGCAAATAACTAGATAGTCTTTAAAACTCTTCACGACACCTGCAACCTCCTTTCCACTACTGTACTTCCTGATCTCAATTTTCATTTGCGCCTGTATCAGAGGATGCATGAGTATTTCATAAAAACACTCAGTAGGATGTAAAAACCCGCTGAATTAAAACAATGTAGTATGAAGAGAATAAGAATAACAAAAGATTGTGAACATTCTACAACATCTGGACTGAACCAAGGTCTATACACCTGAAAAGTTAGTCAATAATAACAACCCTAACTCGCAAGTATAGGAAACCATCAATAAGACTCCGAACAAACATATGTGTAAGGAGAAAATAACAATCATATCAAAGGCTCCAGACATCTAAAGTGAAAGTAGTTACAATTTCTGCTCGCTAAACTGGTTGCTCGTAAGTGACTAAAATAATATATTAGATCCACCCTAGGGGTCCTCTTTTGGAACCCTGCCATGCGTCTAGGATGATGGCCCTACCAGTGCTTACGGACACGATGGGCAGAGACTGAGAACCTTCCGTAATGTCCACAATCTAACGTACATATAGTGCCTCCCTTCGGGCAGTATAGAATCGCAACTCCATAAATATAAGTGACCTCGCAAGATCTAGCAATTGCTTAATTGAGCATACTATGAATCCACCATGGGGAAAGTCTCGTAAGATCTCCAGTGGAAGAAACAATCATGTAATCAATATGAGCAATATCTCAAAGGAATAGAGGTCACAACACTCTAAGATCATAAGGTATCTCTTACCAGAATAGACTCTCTCACGGAGTATGGATAGAAGTGTCAAGGTCTTTGGCCAACAAATAACTCACTCATTAGAGTAGCATAGAATAACAAGCTTCTTAAAGGCATGCAAATCACTCTTGAAATAACAAGACAACCCAAACACTTTAAATAATAACTCACCCAAGGAGTACAATACAATCAATACATACCCTTCATGCTCCGCCCTAGATAGGAATTCCTCATACACATTGGAATTTTATAATACAAATATCAGAGATAAGAAAACCAAAGAGTCTTAGATGATTTGAATTCCAAGTGGAATCACAAACCGACATCAACGCTTTTAAGATAGATAGTTATGAATCACTTTGTCAAAGGATTATCTCTCCTAATTGGATTACTTCTAACCCAATTCTTACTGTGATATACCATAAATATATAGTCCAATTACTGGTATTGACACGTTAAACATTATCATATCATATTACATGATGTTATTTGTATACTTAAAATTTTCTCTCAGATTCAGTTCACTACCTCCTGCACAATAGTCCCCTTCCAACGGCTACTGTGCTCTGTACAATAAGACTTAACCTCTGAAATCTTTATTGATAATACCCTCGTGAGTCTAGTTTCTAACACCATTGATTTTATATTTGTCCGATTTTATTTGAATTACTTATGAATTATTTATTACAGACTATTAGCACAGAAATAGTTCTGGCTGAGATTAAGACTCTTAATTAAACTTGATTATCTCACTTAATAACATATTATAGATGATAATATCTCATTAACAGACCATATACTCCCCTCCTAGACCAATTACAGACCTATGATTATCTGGAATTACTAAAGTACACCCCTTCTCATGTTCCTTTACATATAGCACAGTTTTAAACATTAATACATCCCAAATAAGACAATTAATACAAGACACACATTAAGACACAAAACTCAACATGGATCATGGTCAACCAAGCAATATCAGAACTTCTAGTCTCTAGAAAACTAATAAAGCATCAGACTTTAGGTGTGAATTCCCATCTAGAAACGTGGCATGGTTGCACATATGATTATGATGCACTACGCATAGAAATAATGACACAATTCATTCATCTCACTAGAATCAAAGCAATACTCTAAGGTACTAAATCAAAACACTTATAAATATCATATAACAGAAGAGAAGAAAGGGGAAAATCTATCCTACTCTTAATTCACCGAAGGTTCCGCCTTTCTACGCGTTGTTTGTCTCCTCCGCTTCCTCCAAAGCTCCCGCTCCAAGCTCTTGCAAAACTCCCACAAGAAGAAGCCTTATAGGAGGTGGGTGAACGTGAGAAGGAGAAGGAAAAGGTCTCTGGACGTTCGAGGGCTAGGTTTTCCAATAGCACAAGCCAACTCTTTAGGGTTTATATAGAGTTTGGGGAGAATCCCTTCTTAAACTAATTTTCCATATCATGGACACTTCCCACCAATGAGAAGGCCTCAAGATCTTTCTAGAGACATGCAATTTAAGTCCAATTGAGATTTGACATCTTTCCCATGCAAATACACCCCAAAAATAAGCTAGAAATCACAAAACCACAACCAGCGATCGATCGACGATACGATGATACTCAATTGGCATCAACCAAATGAACTTGTTTATGTCCGTAATTTACCATTACTCAATTCCGAGTAGATGTATGTAATGTACGTGTTTATATACAGTTCTTTTGAAATAGAAGATGTTAAAAGGAAAGGACCATCCTTAGATCATACTCCCTCAGTTCCACTTTAGTAGTTCAAAATTAGTTTTTCGAATAAACTAAAATTTGTTGAATTTGGAAAACAAAATAGAACTATAAATGTGGAACAGAAGGAGTATATATCAAATAAGCTGCACATGTGTTGATGTAGTATACTCAATATGTTTCATGATTATAACGGCAAAAGTTGAATTAACATGAAGAATCGAAGGGATGAAAGCATTTAAAACGAATTAAACATTTGGTGATCTTAAACATTACCTGAGAGAGCAACCATTTCTTTTGCGGAGAAGCCCTTGCTGCTGAACAAGGAGGTGAGCACATCAAGTTCATCAGTACCTCTTGGAAGGTTACTCTCAGCTTGGCTTTTGCTGGCTGCGCTAGTCGAGTCCCTCCTTCCTAGCTTCACTGTCCATGAGGGACCACCCACCTATTCAAACAAGAATACCATCTTGATCAACATTTACACGTAATTTGTGGAATCAAATAGCCAAACATTCAAAAGAGAACATAGATCACTCACAGCGACAGATGCATCTCTTGCAGCAACAGCTAATATGTCAGCACAAGAGACTAAACCAGGGCATGCACTTTCAACTCTAGATTTGATGTCGTCCACCACTCCAAATCCTCTGATGGAGCCATTATTCTGCAGGGCACTCCTTTCTCCGCCACCATCCAGCAGGAAGGAGGCATCGCAGCCTTGCACGAAGCAGTCATGGAAATGGAGGCGAATGAGTGAGGCGGCCATCCGTCGTTCTCGTGAGATCGCCGTCCTCGTGGCCGCCCGGATTGTGTCCAGGGCATCCGGGCATGTGCTATCATAGAAGGTGGATGACAATTGTGCCACGCATGCATGGCTTGCTAGCAAAATCAGTAGGGTGGTAGCAAGACATGCAAGGGAAAGGCAAGGTAGGCTAGAGGCCTTCATTTTTAGGAAGGGAAGCTTTCTATCCCGGTCTTTAGTGTTTATGTCTTTCAGGCAAGGAGAGTAGATTGAGATGGAAAGAAGAGAAATGGATGGCTATATATAGAGAGGCCAGGAAGGGGAGTTTAAGTCTTAGAATTTTCGTAGGGTTGATAAGTCGGGTTTTGCAAGGTTGACATGGTCACTATGGATGGGTTAGGGGTTAATGAAAATTAGAAATGGAAAACCATTTTACATGAAAATAAATTTTTCACCGGGTTAGGGGTTAAAGAAAAACATGGCTACGAAAATTTGCTTTTCCCGAGGGCCCGAAAATGGCCCTGAAAAAAGGCCGGAAAATGGGCCAGAATTTTCAGACCTCAAGGGGTTCGAAAATCCTTTTGCAGGCTGAAAAAAAGGTCGGGGCCTGGGTAAATCGACCTCCCTCCCTGCCGGAGCCGCTCCTCCATTGCCTCAACCTCCATGGAAAGCACCTCTTCGGCCCTTCCTTGCCAAGCTCTTCAACGACACCTCCCTCCGACGATCACTTGGCTGCAAGCGACAACAACGGAGCCGCCACAACGGCAAGCTAGTTTCCGATTTCAGTAGGTTGGTTGCTCGCGGCCAAGCCCTGTGACTCGTGCAAGGCAGAGGAGGTGCTCCAATTTTGGCGTGCTGTGTTCTACATCAAAGATATGTAGTCTTTCTTTTTTCAAATGTCTGTCATAAACAACAAGGCTAAATAAGCATTTTCTTCCACTTTATAGGCCGTTTTCTTTTGACAAATCTGCTTTTGAATACCATGAAGATTACGGCATCAGAGAATGGCATCAAAGGTCGTATTGTTAATGTTTCATATGAAGGTCATCGATTTTCTTACCCTGAAGGAATCCGTTTCAATAAAATCAACAATCAATCAGAGTATGTTAGCATTTCCTTTCCGTTTTTCTGTTTCATTGTTGATATTTGGGATATTTGCCATAGTTTTCGTGTATAATAAGAACAGACAGTTGTTTTTTGTTGACTTGTTTCATTCAAATAGGGAAGTGACTAATCTTTCATTGATGAGAATAACACTACACTTGGTCCAGTCTTTCTCACCCTTTGACATCTAGATTTCTTAATGCGTATGTGATAATTTTCTTGATGCCATCTGCATTCAAGATTTGACAGGTGGACCAAGGACGTGCACTTGTGTTGGTTTTTGTCTTATGGCAGTGTCATTGTTAGGATAATCCAAACTGATTGTAAAAACTGTACATGACTGATTTTATCATGAGAGATGTGCTTCATTTAATCAATATCATCGGTTCCTTAATTGGCCATCAGGGATCAAGGAAATTGATCCTATTATATGATTTTACTTCACTTTAGAGTTCACGGGTGAGCCCCTTCGGGGGCTTTCAGTGCCAAAAAAAAGTTGAGATAGTGAGGTCACATCTTACACCGGAGGCCTTTCCACATTGACCTGTTTGTGAGAGAAAAATTGTATATCAATTCGCCATTCTATACATTCTATTCTTTTATCATTCTGTGGGTCGGTTTTATTAGAAGGCTATGCAAGAGATTGATTGATCATCTTCCATCAAAATATGTTGTTTTCTTTTTGCATAAAGGTGACTAAGAATGCAAGTCTTTTGCTTGGTAATGTGGGTCTCTCTATGCGCCTATATAGTTACTCACATTCCTGCATTGCAGTACATGCAGGTATAGCAGTGTGTATGCATATGGACAGTGTGTATGCATATGGACAGTCAAAACTGGCAAACATATTGCACGTAAATGAGCTGTCGAGATGTTTCAAGGTATGTAATCCATGTGCAAATTTGTAGTTAATGAAAAAGTAACATGGCGCAACTCAGTTCACCCTCTCTTTCTCTCTCTAAAAACTTGTAATCAAGGCGAGTGTGTGACAATAATTTGGAATTATCTAAAAACTTGCTCTCTCTCTCTCTCTCATATTCTCCGTGTTCATCTGTCATTTCAATTAAAGGAGGCTGCAAGTAAACTTCTTAATGTATCTGGCTTAATTAGGAGGCTGCACTAAATTTAGATGACCACCACGATGATAAACAATCTGCTGCTGCATAAAAATGCATTGACAGTCAGTAATGAGAAGGGTAGGTTCATTCTTCGCACGTGTAAGCTGTATGCGCGTGTTATTTTGATGACATTTTTTTCCTTCATAATAATGCCTATATTGTATACTGCCAAATCCTCAGAGCCAGGTTCCCCAGTTGGTCTAAGGGTTTGTGAACAAAATTAAGGTTGCCAGGCCATTGTTATTGTTATATTTGAGCTATGTAGAATGTGGGTTGTATGTATTTTGATAAATTTTCACTGATTGAAGATGCTAATCTATACTTGGGCTGGATTATAACTTGGGTCCAGCCGCGATTTAGACTTTTTGATGTGCAAAGGAGTCGCAGGATTCTCACTTCCAGATTTCCTGGTTTAATTTTACCTATGCCAGCAATTTCTCTCAAATAAATGTGCTTGTTACAACAAATTTGTCATGTTTCGGTAGCTGATTAGGTTTTCCTTATGAACTTCCAGAATGTATGATTGACACGCATTAGGAGTTATTATTGCGTTTAAAACTTACACCATTGAGCTGGCTTGCTTATTGTTTGGATGTCTATATACCGCTATATCCATCCTTCATAATAGTCTGATAATCGTAATATCCACTTCTTTTTTCTTACTAAAGACTGAAATATCCACTTCTAGATGAGAATAGTATCATCTGCTGTTTGGGAATATATGGTCCTCCTTCTGTCTGGAATTAGCAATATCAATTGGTTTTTGAGATTGAGCTAAAATCAGATTATTTTGGAAAACCGAATTTTAGTACTAATTATGTACGGGAGAAGTGTATGATAAGGTGTTAATTATGTACTTTGGCATTTATTTGATTAGCATTACATATTAGCCAGCTCAAAATTGTTTATAAATGATCTTCTTTTTATAGGAAGTAAGGATTGCCCATTAATTTGATGCAGACTATTCATGTCACTTGAGATCAATCACCATCCGTGGTCATTTTTCCCAAGCTAAATTGCGTCGTTGATATAGATTGTGCATCACTGTGTACTTCATGTGATTTGAGACATTTTTAGGTATAATTTGTCAGGGAACGGCGATTGAGTGGCCATAGATTAGGCTGCAACTACAGTTGAATGTTCTAAACCTTGCGTTTTCACACTCTTAGCTCATCATGAATGATGAGGATGAAACAAATTTTATTACGTGCTGGTAATGACAGAGTAGGAATGCTAAGATTTTTGTTCATGAAACAATGGCCTACATGTGAATACCTTTGCAACAATAAAAGCAAGGCATTATATGCAATCACTTTTACAATAAAATAAGCATATTAAACTATGTCTTACCCTATTTGGTAAGCTGTCGCTCTATCAAGACCAGTTGAAGTAACCCATGTCTCCCCACAAAAGAAATTACTACCTCCAACGACAATTGTCACCTATATCATATGCTTAATTTAAAATTCTTGAAAAGCTAGAACATATGCTACTCTAAAAATTTAGCTGGCAGCTTTTGAGGGAATGCTAAGGATTTGTGGTTCTATTGTCTTTTTTGTTTTTATGGGATTCTGTTCTGGTCTGTGTTTCAAGTGATGAATGGTTTGTCATTGTTCTACTTTGCTTCTTTGGTTTTGTTAAATGTATTTTCTCATTACTACTACTGGTCATGTTTGAAGAATTTGTAATATGCATGGAAGGCTTAAGAGAAGGTTTTGGGGCTTTCTGCTTTCATTTAGGCAAGTTAAACTCCGTTATTTGTCGATCACTGGCCAAAGGAATTGAAATTGGGTGTATTGATATTTGCATAGTAAATGGAAAGCAAGCAGGAAGAAAGATTTGAACTTTGACAAGCTGAACTCTGTTATTTGGTTGTTTAGAAACAGAAAGGAATAAAACGTCATTTTTTTCTGGTGAAAGTGAGTGGAAATCTTAGAAAGAAGTTGCATGCATGATTTAATGTCAAATTATTTTGAAGAAATACTAAGAAATATCTCTCCATTTCCTGGATGAGAAAGTTACAGAAACAGAGGGCGTTTAGCCTCTAGTTTGGCATATTGCTCTTCGAAGCATATCTAGCTTAACTATGGTGGCTTTTTTGTTACTTTTGTAATGAATATAACTACATTTTTTTGTGAGTTGTCTCCAGTTCATACTCTGTTTGAAATTTATGTTTTGAGATAGGTTAATCGAATTTTATTTGGATTATCTGTCTTACCCTGTACTCTTCCCTATGGTATTGACTTCACTGTAGCTCATTATTTGTATAGCTCATTAATTCAATTCATACTGACTTTAATCAGGTCGAGCCCATACCCGATACCTTTCCATCCATCAGGCACTACTTTTAAGTCTTTTGTAATGCCACTGATAGAGGAGACACATGAAGAATTGCATTCTAGTTTGGAGTCCCTGTCTGAGGCACCTTGTGCCGAAGTACTATCGGTGCAGGAAGCGTAGTTACGTACTAAAAGACAGCCGGGTGCTTTGCATACAGCTTATAAGCCCAAGAACAATGATATTCTGATCTTGTCGAGCTTAAATCCTGAGTCTGCTGATGATTTTCAGCGATATGGAGTAATCTCCTGGTTGGCCTGCGTTACTGGAGTTTATGCATTGGAGGAGGACGCCCTTAGATCAATGAAAAATGAGGAAGGGAAGAAGATTGGAATTGTTGAAGAACCGCAAAAGGGGTTAAGAATCAAAGTGTCAAAGAGTATTGAAGTTACAAATGGCATGGGAAAGTCTCTCTTTGCAACTTTTTTGACGAATGTTGTCACAAACAATCGCATCTGGAAAGCACTAACCTGGGGAGATTCCATCGACAAAATGAATATTATATGCATCAAGGAACTAGTAATTAAGTAGCTTATGCTTCTTTGATTTACATACATGTTCATTTGATAATTCTTCTGAAATACGATGCTAAGCTAGTTACTGATACATTTGCCCATCTTCTGATCTCAAATTTATGACAGAACACATCTGCTTCGTGTTCCTGTGACCGAAGTGACAGCAAGACTCTTGAAATCTTTGATGATCTGACTTCTTTTAACCTTAATGAGTCACAAAAGTCTGCAGTATTATCTTCAATCTCAGATGTATTCTTTGAAAGTTCATGTCCTGTAAAAATCATCTGGGCACCACCTGGAACTGGAAAGACAAAAACAGTTAGTACATTGCTTTGGGCCCTCTTGAAACTCAATTGCAGAACAATTACTTGACCATATAGTTAACATACTCAAGTATGCAAGTTGAAGGAAGCTTGGTCAATGGGATGGATCATTTTCTCCCTATTTGATAGTGTTAGATCCCAGTCTGTAACACCCAAAAAAATTTGTGTGCTTACTAAAATTAATTAGTAAGCGAACGACGCGTAAAGGGCGAGACTTTTGTGAAACTAAGAGTAGGATGATTTTACCACTATTCTTTGTGATTTATTTCAATGATATGAATGTTTATGATTCAAGTTCTGATGTCAAATATGTGACTTTGTTTGGGAATGAATATGTGTGGTATTTTTATTCATGAGTTGATTATGATCTTGCTCTTATATATGAAGATGTAGGGGTCAATTGATATATGATATCTAACATGATAAAAAGAGTATACTATGGTAATTATAAACAATCCTAGGGTCTGTAATTGATCTAGGAGGGGAGTATGGTTGTCTGTTAATAATATATTATCACCTATAATGTGTTATTAAGTGAGATAATCGAGTTTATTGAAGAGTTTTAATCTCGGCCAGAACTGTTTCTGTGCTGACAGTCTGTAGTAAATAATCCATAACTAATTCAAATAAACTCGGAAAAATATGCCGTCTATTGAACTAGAAACTAGACTCATAGGACTATATACAGTAAAAATTTCAGAGAGTAATTAAATCTGTGCTGACGTTGGGAAGAGCCGGAAGTCAACTGATATGTAAAAACAGAATACTATAATTAGGGTAAAAGATGGAGAAACTTTAGCAAAACATTATCCTATGCTAAAATAAGTATACTATGAAAGTAATATGTGTTATACAAGATCTTCCAGAAAGAATTATAGCAGAATGGACTAAATATAATACTTTAATATTATGGGCTAATGGTGGATAGTTTGGTGTTTAGTAAGTCCTATGTGTTTCACTGTTGATATTGACTAGATTGTGTTTTCAATTGGAAGCCGAACCATCATCCCCTTTGACTAAAGTCTTAAACCTTGAAGTTTTGATCAATGTTTCTATGATTGAGTTGAGTATTGGAATAGTTCCACTTATGTTAAAGCAATATGTGACACTTCTATTGTTGACACTTTAATTTAATACTTCTATGGTTAGTTGTGTGACAATATAGATTAAGTAATCTCATTGGTACTCCTTTAGTGAGTAAGACTTTTGAAAGAGTATCAAAATCTTTGTCGTACTTCTTTCGTGAGCTAGTTATCAGAATGAATATGTTCTTTATAGAGGATACTTTTCCTTTGAGTTAATAGTTACATCAGAGATTCGTTATAAGAACCTTGTGAGATTTTGCCTAAGAGAGGTAAATTAGTTTCCCAGGATGAGAGATGGGTAGTCTCAATAGTACATGAGTGAAGACATTCATAGTATGCTGGTAAAAGCCATAATAGACTCCGTCTAGTTGAGAGTTGTAGAATACTCAAAAGCACTTGGATTAGGAGAGACTCTGTCCGGTTGAGAGTTGTAGAATACTCAAAAGCACTTGGATTAAGAGAAACTCAGCCAGGGTGAGAGCTAATGATACTCAATAGCCCCTGTGTTAAGAGAAACTCAGCCAGGGTGAGAGTTAATGATACTCAATAGCCCCTGTGTTAAGAGAAACTCAGCCAGGGTGAGAGCTAATGATACTCAATAGCCCCTGTGTTAAGGGAAACTCAGCCAGGGTGAGAGTTAATGATACTCAATAGCCCCTGCGTTAAGAGAGATTCAGCTAGGGTGAGAGTTAATAATACTCAAAAGCCCCTAAGTTAAGAAATTCAGCTAGGGAGAGAGTTAATAATACTCAAAAACCCCTGAGTTAAGAGACTATGCCAGGATGAGAGTTAATAAGACTCAAAAGTCCATGTGTTAAGAGAGTATATCTTTGAACCCTTGTTAGGTTCCCGCCCAAAGAGAGGCATTCCATAAGTACTGATACAGCCAGTATTCTAGACATGACAAAGGGTTCCAAGGAGAGAATCTCTAGGATGGTATGGCAAGAAACCACATGGAAGTGGTGATATATGAGAGTGAGAGTTGTAGCTCCATACGCTTGTGATAGTTGAAGTCTCTCTGAATGATGTTTTTCTTATGCACTCTCAATGTTTGGATCATTGATTAATTATATTCTCTCCATACATTCTAGCTGTTTTGAAGTCTTAGTGACTGATGATGATTTCTGGTAATACAATTCCTTATATTGGATATCGATATTGCTAATTTGTCAGTTGTTGTTGAAATCTTATGCATTGTTATATATTGTATCTTTTGTGTTTGTGTGGGTTTTTCTTCGGAATACTCATGCATCCTGTGATGCAGGCTTGGATAAAGATTAGATTTGGAGAACATTGCAACAGAAGGAAAAGCTCAAGAATTGCAGTCAGAAAGATTCAAAGTTTATGTTGCTTTTGAAATAAATAGCTGTGACATTAATGGCCTGTGTGCCAAGATGTTTTAGTGATTTTGTTAAGAGATTTTAATGACTTTTATTTTGGGATAATTTGAGATTAAGAATTTTTATTTCATATGGTTTAATGATGTTGATTCATATGACTGAGTGGGTTTCAATTACACATCCTTTTGAGATGTTGTGGTTGACTGGTGAATGGGTATTCAGTTGCGTTCCCGAAATTTGGCTTTAAGAATTTCTCACCTAAGGGTCGACTTCCGCACTCCGTTAAGGCTTGAAATTTCGGGGCGTGACACAGTCAATATTAATTCGATTTACTCTCAATGTTAGTTTTAGCATGTTTGTCTAATTTTGGAATAAGGTTTCAAGGATTGTCCCATCAACTAGCAAAACACTAATCTTTCCATCATTTATAAAGTAGGTAGAGCTTGTGCATTCTTTCTTGACAGAATTGTTGTACTGATTGAGGAAGTTCATCATATTTGTTTTATTCTCCAAATATTTTTTAGAAAAGGTGACACTATAAGAAGCTTTACTTGAATTGATAGTCTTTTTAAAAAAGATGACATTTATAGGAAGCCTTATAACTAGCATATTTACTTTACCAACTAATAGTTGTCATATGAATATTTTTGTGAAATAAAATAATTAACCCGGGACACATAATTTTAGTCTTTTTAGAACATAACGAACCCTTTCAAATTTATTAGTTCTAATGGATTATTAGCATATTTTCTAAGACATTTTCATTTTTACATTTTTTGGAACCCCTAACTAGGTCGGAAAATTGATTTTCAGTGAAATTTCCATGAACACTTTCTATAACCCCTAACAGCTTTTTACGGAAAAATTCATTTTTACATGAAAGTTCATTTTCCTGGAGAAAAGTATTTTCATGGAAAATTTTTATTTTCCAGAACCCCTAACCCACCCTATAAAACAGCTGGGAGAAACTGGCATGGGAAGTGAGGGGGAATTAGCTCAATAGATCAGTTGTGTATTGCATGGTGCTAGCGCTGGACCAATACAAATATGTGAATGCTTTTGGAGTGTAGTAGTCCAGGGCCACGTGACGTTAAAGAAGCCGAGTTTTTTTGACAAGTTCAAATACTCGATGTGTTGATTATGGATAAGCCTGTCCACCTTAGCTATGGATGATCTGCAAAGACTTTAACTACAAGCAGAGAGTTTATCAGTACAGATGCACTTATGTCATCTGAAGTTGATAGCAACCTAGAAAAAGGTACATCTAAAACTTATTTAGATGGAAAGACTTGACAATAAAAACTTATTGACATCTTCCATTTTAAATATGGACAGATAAACAAGGTTGTTGCTTATTACAATGAACAGACTACCTACATATAACATAGAAAAAGGGCTAGGGGAATTTTGCTGAGTTAAAATATGACAAAGTATACAACTGCATATTAAAGTGAAGTAGGGTGAGTCCATTACGTATGGTCCTAATACATGTTTATATGTTCTCGGTCAACTAATGATATCTTGGATGCACTTTTTCTAACTGTTAGATAATTTATTCTTCAGGAAGTAAGTTAAGTGGGGCATTTAAACAATATGATGATAGTCTTAGCTTACTACACTAAAATGACACGTGAAGTACTACATAAACACAAAAAACATAGAGAGGGATGAGGCAAGTTCTTAGCAATGGTTATTGTCAAGTAGTCGCTGTCCTTGTCACTACTCCTTCTACCTCGTAGTAATTGTCTACATTAGCAATCAAAATTAGCTAAACTTCCACTTTCCAATGATCTAACCAGACAACTAAAATGGGACGGAGTACGGTATTTGCATGGATAGAGCCCTTAAGGTGCGTTTGGCCACGCGGGAAAGTAACTTTCCATATTAGATTTCCAGCGGAAGAGGTTTGGTAACGCAGATTCACAACTAAGGTTGCTTCCGCTGAAGTCAAGCTTTCTGCCCAAAAGTCACAAAATCGAATTTCCCAAGAATCGCTTCGCACAGTTTTAAGGAATATTGCATGAAAATTGACGCGCATGCCCTTTCCAACTTGAGATATGTCATTTCTTTCCCCAAATCTTTTTGCTTCTTCCCTTGTGCAACCAAATGCAAATGGTTTACTATGAGAATCCAAAAAAATAGTATCCACGAATTTTTGCTTCTGCTTCTAGAAAGAATCAGTTGCCGAACACACTCTTAATAGTCCCCGCATTTTGCATCAGTTTTAGACCATGCCAACGAACGGTGGACATCAACCGACCGTGTAATGAGGTGGGGTGGCAAACTACTCATCCTAGCCCAAGTTCTGTTGACTAGTCAAAATAGCTTGACTTGTTACAGCCCCTAATGATCTACCTTTCTAAATTTGTATCAGACCATGTCAATGGATACTAGGTCTTTATGTTTAGTCCTTGGAGACAAAACTAGGGTTGACTCTGTAGAGTGATCAATTTGGAAGGCACCATGGTCACCAGTGACTGACAAGCCATCCCTTGAACATGTAACGCGTTTTAACTCAATTCCTTAAAGAACAATGTTCCAACTTTGTGCAACCACATCATACGTCCAAGCTTCCAAATCCCTTGTGTGTTGATATTGTACTCAAGCATTGCATGTTTCCACAAAGTTAACGCATGATTTGTTCAACAACGCGTTCATGCAAGTTTGTAGACCCCATATACATGGACTGAGCTGCTCAAACAAGTTAGAAACATTGCCTGGTGGATCCTAGATTGATTTGGATGGTGGCTTGGATATAGTATGGAAATAGCTTATCTAAAATCTGAAACATGTGTTACAATCTGACTGGACCAACAACAGTGGTCCAAATGCTTCCTATTATTTTAGCCGGCCTCTCTCTACACCATATGACTATAATAGATATACTAACCGTATATATTGACCTAGATCTAGTTTCTAAGGGGAACTGATAGAATATTACACAAATTATGTGAAAAATCCACATCAATTTATGAGCAAGGGAGACAATAAATTTATACCAATAACCCTAGATTTACCAGAAAATGCTCATGACTCGTGAGTATACACAATCATGCACAGAATATTCCACCAAAATATCCAAAGTACTTCAATAATAAATAGACCAACGCCTTCTTTTTATAACGAGGGATGTGTTGGGGTTAGAATGCAACAGAAATTCACTTCTAACAGTGACAGAAAGGTGACAAGAGAAAGCAAAACGAAAAACGGAAGACGTTAACTAATTTCATACACCCACGACTCACAATCAATTTCACTATCTTGAAAATATTCTACAAGCTGAGGATGCTAAAGTAGTTGAGCCATTAGAATGGTCAAAATAAATGCATGTGGAATATTAGCATCCACAATTTGTAGTCAACTAAAAAAAAGTTATTTGAAAAAGTATGCATTTTGAACAAATCTGACAACAATCTTTGATGAATACACTAAATTAAGACAAATCCTTGGGCTTTTTACATATTACCTGGCGCCAAGTATGGTTTTATCATATTACCTGATTTTTCTTCTGACTTCTCATATGACCTGGAATCGGCACCTAAAGTACCGAAAATGCCCTTCTTTTACGTTTTTTATGCATTTTGTATCCGAAATGCTTCATTCTTCCCAAAATTAACGATTTATAGGATCATCAAGTTGGGGAAGAAGATATTCCGGCAAAGATCCATCCATAATCGTAGTTCAAACCATCGCCGGCGCCGTCCAACCCGGAAAAAAAAATTTCATGCCCAAAAACTGTAAAAACAGCGGGAAAGACGAAAAAAAATCTATGATGAATGGATTTTGATGTAAGAGCAGTGGGAAAGCCCTCCCAACTACAAAAATTAAGATCTACATGTAAAGAAACACATATAAAGATCACCCATTGGTGTTCGACTGCTCCTGGACATAAAATAAAAGGATAAAAATGGGCAAAAACGTGAAATACTCGTCGGCGGGCGACAAGTTCCATTTATATATCTTTCTGTGATACTAATGAGGTGGAAGAGGAGGAAAAATAAGGAAGAACGAAAAAAAAATGGACAAAAACGGATAAAAAATGAGCAAGTTATGACATTTTGAAGATTGTCATTTATCGTGTTGAATAGTACACGACTTGAATCAAGTCGTGTCGTCGACAACACGATAAATGATAATCTTTAAAATGTCATAACTTGCTCATTTTTTATCCGTTTTTGCCTATTTTTTTTTCGTTCTTCCTTATTTTTCCTCCTCTTCCACCTCATTAGTATCATAGAAAGATATAGGATAGAAAAAGAAGAAAAAATAATAAGAAAGAAGAAAGTGAAATGATAAAAATGGGCAAAAACGTGAAATACTCGTCGGCGGGCAACAAGTTCCATTTATATATCTTTCTGTGACACTAATGAGGTGGAAGAGGAGGAAAAATAAGGAAGAACGAAAAAAAAATGGGCAAAAACGGATAAAAAATGAGCAAGTTATGACATTTTGAAGATTGTCATTTATCGTGTTGTCGACGACACGACTTGATTCAAGTCGTGTACTATTCAACACGACTTGAATCCAAGTCGTGTTATATGCAACACGACTTGAATTTAAGTCGTGTTGAATAGTACACGACTTGAATCAAGTCGTGTCGTAGACAACACGATAAATGATAATCTTCAAAATGTCATAACTTGCTCATTTTTTATCCGTTTTTGCCCATTTTTTTTTCGTTCTTCCTTATTTTTCCCCCTCTTCCACCTCATTAGTATCATAGAAAGATATAGGATGGAAAAAGAAGAAAAAATAATAAGAAAGAAGAAAGTGAAATGATAAAAATGAGCAAAAACGTGAAATACTTGTCGGCGAGCGACAAGTTCCATTTATATATCTTTCTGTGATACTAATGAGGTGTAAGAGGAGGAAAAATAAGGAAGAACGAAAAAAAAATGGGCAAAAACAGATAAAAAATGAGCAAGTTATGGCATTTTGAAGATTATCATTTATCGTGTTGTCGACGACACGACTTGATTCAAGTCGTGTACTATTCAACACGACTTAAATTCAAGTCGTGTTGCATATAACACGACTTGGATTCAAGTCGTGTTGAATAGTACACGACTTGAATCAAGTCGTGTCGTCGACAACACGATAAATGACAATCTTCAAAATGTCATAACTTGCTCATTTTTTATCCGTTTTTGTCCATTTTTTTTTCGTTCTTCCTTATTTTTCCTCCTCTTCCACCTCATTAGTGTCACAGAAAGATATATAAATGGAACTTATCGCCCACCGACGAGTATTTCACGTTTTTGCCCATTTTTATCATTTCATTTTCTTCTTTCTTATTATTTTTTCTTCTTTTTCCATCCTATATCTTTCTATGATACTAATGAGGTGGAAGATGAGGAAAAATAAGGAAGAACGAAAAAAAAATGGGCAAAAACGGATAAAAAATGAGCAAGTTATGACATTTTAAAGATTATCATTTATCGTGTTGTCGACGACACGACTTGATTCAAGTCGTGTACTATTCAACACGACTTAAATTCAAGTCGTGTTGCATATAACACGACTTGGATTCAAGTCGTGTTGAATAGTACACGACTTGAATCAAGTCGTGTCGTCGACAACACGATAAATGACAATCTTCAAAATGTCATAACTTGCTCATTTTTTATCCGTTTTTGCCCATTTTTTTTTCGTTCTTCCTTATTTTTCCTCCTCTTCCACCTCATTAGTATCACAGAAAGATATATAAATGGAACTTGTCGCTCGCCGACGAGTATTTCACGTTTTTGCCCATTTTTATCCTTTTATTTCATGTCCAGGAGCAGTCGAACACCAATGGGTGATCTTTATATGTGTTTCTTTACATGTAGATCTTAATTTTTGTAGTTGGGAGGGCTTTCCCACTGCTCTTACATCAAAATCCATTCATCATAGATTTTTTTTTCGTCTTTCCCGCTGTTTTTACAGTTTTTGGGCATGAAATTTTTTTTTCCGGGTTGGACGGCGCCGACGATGGTTTGAACTGCGATTATGGATGGATCTTTGCCGGAATATCTTCTTCCTCAACTTGATGATCCTATAAATCGTTAATTTTGGGAAGAATGAAGCATTTCGGATACAAAATGCATAAAAAACGTAAAAGAAGGGCATTTTCGGTACTTTAGGTGCCGATTCCAGGTCATATGAGAAGTCAGAAGAAAAACCAGGTAATATGATAAAACCATACTTGGCGCCAGGTAATATGTAAAAAGCCCCAAATCCTTAGGTCCCTATATTAGACATAACAGATGAGGATAATGAGGTCTGACGTAGGCATATGAGCTCTTGTATATATCATTATGTCTTTTATACATCTCTCTATATTTTATTTCTTTTACCACATTTTTGGAGAAGAAGAATTAGGAAAACAATCTGTGAAAATGTTAGGATCTTTGTAATCTGCATGCAAGCTTTGCTCACCACTGTTGCCCTAACTTTGGTAAACGTCGAGAAGAGTGTTGAATAGTCATAATAATTGGCCTAGTTACTTCATACTCGTTCTGTCTGGAATTATTATTACCATAATGATTTTCATAGTGAACTAAAATTAGTTCATTTTGGAAAATATTCTGGTAATAATAATTCCGGATGGATGAAGTATAATGTATGCATTTTTTTTCCTACCTGGTCAATCTAAGGCCCTGTTTGGTTGCCCAAAAAGAAGCTGGATTCTCTTTTGGAAAATCTCCTCACCCAAAAGAATTCAGAACAGCTTCTTCCGATGGCATTTAGTGTAAATTCCAAAAAATAACAGGGGTATTTTTTTTAAAATAATGCAGTTTCAGCTAATGATGAGGTTTTTTTGTTATCAAATGCCTTTGTCTTCTTTCGAAAATTATAGTTTCTGCCACTATGACCTAAATTTATCAAATGAAGTGAATTTTGGCCAACCAAACACCTTATTTCTTAAACCTAGATTCATCTAAAGAATTTGGATTTCCTACTTCTAAAAATTCTAACCAAACAGAGCCTAAGTAAAATTTCATTGCTTTTATAGGCTAGAAAATCTTGTATAATTAGCTTCAGTCCGCCGGGGTTGATGATCAGATACAGGGGGCGTTTTGAAATGCAAAGCTCTAGTTTAGACGCTGCTTTTTCGGAGAATCTCCTCTTTAGGCCGGTAAGGAAAAATACTTCTTTTCAAGCGTGATGGAACATTTAACAAAAAGGAAAGCTGCTTTAGAAGAAGCCGCTTCTTCACACCAACACGCCTATAATATCCAAGCGGGCACATATAATACACTAGCACATGTGCTTTCGACCCTAATGACTAGGACACATCCTCTTTACAAAACAAAATCTAAACATGAGATTTTTTTGCTACAAAAAATAGCTTAAAATGTTTCACACTCAATTCGACCAATTCATTGCAATGGCAGCAATACTTCTGGAACTACAACAACATATAGACTCAAAAGAATAGCAACACATGAATCACTTGACTCCACACACACAGGGACGGCAACCTGCCTTTCCCCCCCTAATGAGTGACTTACGTATATTTTAAACAGTACTTGCTTATCTGTTAACTTGCTTGATATCGTTAGTTCACGACCTGACAATCCGCCCTGATTTGCCCTGAAGATCCAGTTAGGGGGTCCATGTCACCCATCTTCACCATGGCTGCAGCAAAGTCCGAGTTGAATGCTCTACGGCTGTTTCTGTACTCAGTCACAAAGCTATCAGTTGACCCGCCATTGAAGAGGACCTGGTCCGAGTGGAGGAGGCCCTTCCTCTCCTCCAGGTTCTTGAAGTAGTTGTTGTCAAACTGATTTGGTGTCACCAGATCTAGTGGTGCCAAGTTACCGTTGCCATCACCGACAGTCGACGGGCACCGTCTCCTCCGAGTGCTTGCGAATCCGGCATCAATGGTGCTGTTACTGTATATTCTGCCTCTGAAGGTCACGCATTGTGCTTGGCCAATTGTGTGGGAGCCTGAAATTAAAATGCACACATATATTGTCAGAATTAACCAAGTTTTCCATGTTAAATCATAAGTTGTTGAAAAAAATTGGTTTATTTTTTTTGTCCATATAAATGTTTTCCATGCCCATAAACCACTACTACTCAATTGGCATCAACCAAATGAACTTGTTTATGTCCGTAATTTACCATTACTCAATTCCGAGTAGATGTATGTAATGTACGTGTTTATATACAGTTCTTTTGAAATAGAAGATGTTAAAAGGAAAGGACCATCCTTAGATCATACTCCCTCAGTTCCACTTTAGTAGTTCAAAATTAGTTTTTCGAATAAACTAAAATTTGTTGAATTTGGAAAACAAAATAGAACTATAAATGTGGAACAGAAGGAGTATATATCAAATAAGCTGCACATGTGTTGATGTAGTATACTCAATATGTTTCATGATTATAACGGCAAAAGTTGAATTAACATGAAGAATCGAAGGGATGAAAGCATTTAAAACGAATTAAACATTTGGTGATCTTAAACATTACCTGAGAGAGCAACCATTTCTTTTGCGGAGAAGCCCTTGCTGCTGAACAAGGAGGTGAGCACATCAAGTTCATCAGTACCTCTTGGAAGGTTACTCTCAGCTTGGCTTTTGCTGGCTGCGCTAGTCGAGTCCCTCCTTCCTAGCTTCACTGTCCATGAGGGACCACCCACCTATTCAAACAAGAATACCATCTTGATCAACATTTACACGTAATTTGTGGAATCAAATAGCCAAACATTCAAAAGAGAACATAGATCACTCACAGCGACAGATGCATCTCTTGCAGCAACAGCTAATATGTCAGCACAAGAGACTAAACCAGGGCATGCACTTTCAACTCTAGATTTGATGTCGTCCACCACTCCAAATCCTCTGATGGAGCCATTATTCTGCAGGGCACTCCTTTCTCCGCCACCATCCAGCAGGACGGAGGCATCGCAGCCTTGCACGAAGCAGTCATGGAAATGGAGGCGAATGAGTGAGGCGGCCATCCGTCGTTCTCGTGAGATCGCCGTCCTCGTGGCCGCCCGGATTGTGTCCAGGGCATCCGGGCATGTGCTATCATAGAAGGTGGATGACAATTGTGCCACGCATGCATGGCTTGTGATCTGTACATGAAATATGCATTTTATTAGCTCCTAAACTTATGTTTCAGCTAGTGTTTGTTTAGAATAACTGCTACTTTAATATAGTTTTTGGTTTTTGTAGGAAACGAGAGCAAAACGCAGAAATGGGATAAAACGCGACTCTAATGATTGAATATTTACAACTTCGATTGCATATCTCTGATGAGACTGATTTAAGCTTCATGTTAAAGTACACGAAGTCAGCTTTCCAACGCCACTGACTGTTCGCAATTCGGAGTTCGGAGCAAAAAGTTATGATCATTTGAAATATCGCGCGCGAAAGAGACACAATGAAAGAGAAGATCCGTTCAGATTATATCCGGCGGCTGAGATTATGACAACGGGTTTTAAGGAAGAAAAAGAAAAAAAAAAGAAAGAAATTGAAATGGTCCGGTTCGGGTTTGTCTTGGTCCGGTTCAACAAAAGAAAAAAAAAATAAAAAAAACCCGACCCGAGCTCAGCTCGGGCCCGTCTGTTTCAGTCGAACGCGATGCTCTGTTTTTTTCTGTTTTCTCCCGGCCGTTTTCTTCTTCTGTCGGCTGTTTTCTTGTCAAGCTCCCTTCACTCGGCCCTGTTTTGGCTCTCGAGTTCCTCTGTTTTTTTATAGCCGATTCGGAGTCCAAATCCAGACTTCCCATATCGAGCACAAACTGCCTTTTTTAGTTCCGGCGAGACTTTGAGTCCGATTCCGCCTAAGTCTCGCTGTCTGCCTTGTCGTCGCCGTATCTGCTCTTCATCCTCCCCGTCGCCGTCAATTTATCCGCCGTAGTCATCGCCTGTGGCCACCGGAAAGCTCTGCCGCCTGCTGTCTTCCTCAGTCGAGCCCATCGCCGGTGTGATGACTGTTTCCTCCGTCGCCGGACCTCGTCGTGCCCAGACGCCATTCTCCGGCCTCGCCCAGCTCCGGCGCCGTCGTCGTCATCGAGACCAGCCGCCTCCGCCGCAAGACCCACCATCGTGAAGCTCCTCCGGCGAGCTCATAAAAAAAAAACAGAGCATCGCGTTCGACTGAAACAGACGGGCCCGAGCTGAGCTCGGGTCGGGTTTTTTTTATTTTTTTTTTCTTTTGTTGAACCGGACCAAGACAAACCCGAACCGGACCATTTCAATTTCTTTCTTTTTTTTTTCTTTTTCTTCCTTAAAACCCGTCGTCATAATCTCAGCCGCCGGATATAATCTGAACGGATCTTCTCTTTCATTGTGTCTCTTTCGCGCGCGATATTTCAAATGATCATAACTTTTTGCTCCGAACTCCGAATTGCGAACAGTCAGTGGCGTTGGAAAGCTGACTTCGTGTACTTTAACATGAAGCTAAATCATTCCCATCAGAGATATGCAATCGAAGTTGTAAATATTCAATCATTAGAGTCGCGTTTTATCCCATTTCTGCGTTTTGCTCTCGTTTCCTACAAAAACCAAAAACTATATTAAAGTAGCAGTTATTCTAAACAAACACTAGCAGAAACATAAGTTTAGGAGATAATAAAATGCATATTTCATGTACAGATCACACCCCCAAACCTAGATTTTGCTAGTCCCTAGCAAAACAAAACAAAATAAAATCAAACAAACTAATGAACTAATGCATAAAAATAAACACCACTTTCGTAGGGAACACGATTGCATTGAGCATATGCAACAAGCCGTTAAACCTCTAGGTGTCCCTAGTAGGACGAGTGTTGTCTCGTGAGGGTTTGCAGCCATGCTACCCACAAACATGTATTTATGAAATTAACCTAATTAACCTAAATGTAAAAACAAATCAAAAACACTGCAAAACAAACAAACCTATTATCCCTTCAAATGCAGACTACAATGCTTAAGAGAATTAACCACACGTACTTGGTTCATAATCAACAGGAATATAGAAGCCCTCAAGTAAGTGGTTTTATTCCACACTTTCATCTTGGAAATTTCTGCTCAATATGATATAGCATTATACTTTAAATATTAAAAGTGTAGAACATTGTAGCAATACATTCTAAATTTCTGTCTTACACATATCCAGTGTTACCCATTAACCAAAGAACATCAGAATCTACGTAGTCATCCCAATCTTTAGGTTCATGATAGCACAGATCTGCGCGCCTCATTCGGGTCCAACATTCTAGATTTGAGAGGATAATACACCACAGACTTTTTTTTTTTCGCTAGGACTGTGTAAGGCCTGACTTCAAGATGCTTAGGTTTAGCAATGACTCAGGCCAATGACTCCCAGCCAGTTGGCTTAGGGCATTAGGTTTTAAGAGACCGCTTCGGGCTTGAGCATCAGCCTAAGTTAATCCTATAAAGTCAAGCAGCCCCTTTCTTTCATTTTGTTTTCATTTTTTCGCATTTTTTTTTATTTTCAGCATTCATATTTTCAGCACATCTTTATTTTGTCCAGGCTGTATTATACTCTCAACCTATTTCCGGTTCCAGCCCTTGCCATAGCCAAGTAAATGGTCTATCATGATCTTTTAAGCTCAAAGGACAACCACACATCATCCAATGACTCTGACTAAAGACATCCCACTGAAGATTAGTATTCAACAAATCTCTAGAGGGTATTACTTTATGTAACTAGTGTGTGTGAGTGAGTTTTCTTAGCTCAAGCACAGGTTCCAAGAGGACTGTAACAGAAAGATACTGCTTAGTTAAGTTCTCTATCCTCCAGTATACTTACTCACACTTCCAATGTAAATTAATCTCTTAAGAATTGTAAAATGCATCATAACGGGATAAACTATCAAAACCTATAAAAATACTAGCAAACAACCTAAAAACTATTTTTTTTTCTTTATGGTTTTTTTTTTGTTTTTTTGTTTTTTTTTTTTCAATTTTTTTTTTCATAAACAAAAACATATGATAAACACTTCTTTTCTACACCCCCAAACCTAAACTAAACATTGTCCTCAATGTTGACCAAAATAATACTACAATGAATAGGAAAAGAAAAGGAGTGAGGAAGGAAGTCACCTGAATGGAGAGCCTCATGGTAGATGTAAAGCATGAAATACATAAGCGAAGAATGAGGAGATAATATAAATATGGAAAAATTAAATACACCCCCAAACCTCGTCGGTAGCATCCCCACACAGGTGAGAAATAACCTACAATAAAAATAAAAATAAAAATAGAAAAGAAACAAGAAAATAAAATTTGGGTTGCCTCCCAAGAGCGCTAAATTTTACGTCTTCAGCCAGACGTAACCCCAACACGTCAACCTGGATTAATTAAATGATTGCCCCACACACTCCTATCCTTGTTACTTAAGTACGGATCATATCGTGAAATGAAAGGGTAGGGTGGTGGGCGGGTAAGCTTAGGGAATAGAGGCCTGTTCATTGGCCATGGAAAGAGGTTATTAGAAAATTTTAAAATGAATGGCTCCTCTTCCACATCACCCAATTTGGCCTTAGTGGCCTCCTCTCTTAACACATTTTGGGGAGGACTCTCAAATGATGGATTGACTGGGCAATCGATAGAACACTCTAAGTCACGTTCAACAATCAAAGGGAAAGGTTGGTCTAGACATTGTATGAGTGGTGCTTCGGGAACAGAAGGTTCCGTTAATATTGTCATAGACAGTGACTCCCCGGAGATAGAAGATTTAAAAATTGGTTCTAAAGATTCATTCACTTCTTCTTTTATTTCCACCCCTCCTTGCTCATTTCCTGCACTATATCCATCCTCATTTTCAAATTGCTGTGCACTCCGAAGGGTTATAACATTTTGCACATGGTCAGGGGAAAAACATATCCCCTCTTCAACAAATTGGCCCATCGGGTATTGTGATTGGATAGGTAAAGGGTTTACTTCATTACTATCACCCCATGCACTACTATAAATCCCCGTTATATTATCCAATATGGACAAGACCTTATCTTCAAAGCTAGGATTCCATGTGGGTTGGGCATTTTGGGGTTGGGGCAGTGGTGGTGGTGGAACAGGGCATGTCATACCTTGTAACGGTGGAGTAGTAGTTGGTTCAAACATTGCCCTTTCATTGAGTGTGTGCCAAGAAAAATTAGATTGATCCTCCCACCTATGAAGACCTTGGGCCGCACGTACATGATCGCGCACCAATTCCGGATACTCATGGGCCGAAGGGCACTCCACTAGGGTATGGGTAGGGCTTAAGCAAATGGCACATGGTTCCAAAATAAAAGGGGTCGTGGGTTGTAGGGAAGATATGTTACTCCCAAAGTTGGATTGATTTTCCCACCCATTGTTATAAGTATCAAGATATGAGTGACATGGAGGGAATGACACTTCAAAGGGAGGGGAAGTAGGTGTGTGTGAGGAATAATAATCATTAAAGTACATGCATGGGTTATTATGGCTAAATCCATAGGAAGGTGAAGTCATTTTTTTTTTCACCACGCAATCACCAACACCATAACCACACTATCACACATCCACAACACAAATCAACCCTAGATATCCACGACTAACACTGCATGCTTTCACAGAAATAAAGAAAAATATTAAAAACATCCAAATCTACTTAAAAAGAAAGGTTGATAGGTTGCAAACGAGGGGAAGGAGTGTCCTTTCCAACGTCGGCGAGTTCCAAGTGTCACTATCTGCCTCTCCAAATTGACTCCTACAAAGACAAGAAAATCAAGTATCAAAATCCTACAAGAACAATCTGAACTAATTAGAATTAAGTCAAACCGTTACCAAGTCCCCGGCAACGGCGCCAATTGATTGATTGATTTTTCTAACTATTTTTACTCGCAATCGCACGAGACTACGTATAGTCTAGTGGTAACGAGGTCGAACCCAAAGGACTTGGACTGATTCAACTTAATTCTAATGAAAGATTTGATTTTTATGAAACTAGTTATAACAGAATGAAAAGTTCTAATTCTAACAAAGCAATGAAATTTATGAGAAAATAATATGATGAGAAATATACTAAGACTTCGAATCCACCCAAACCAAATGGCTATCCTCTCCGTTAAACCCGTACAATTCTAAGTGATCAATTACCCGTGCCCCTCTCGAAGTCACGAATAATCGTAATGTGTGCAGCCCTCTCGAACATGCAACTAAACAATTAAATTTAATTTAATCAATCTCCCTCTCTCGAGCAAAGACCAATCATAAAAATACAATTTTTATTCAAATAACACCTTGGAATTCGCTAAGATCTCTCGAACATTAACAAACCCTTAACTAACAATTACTCTACCCTCTCTCGAGCAACAGAATAATCATAGCAAATATTAAGCATATGGAATAAAAATCACAACTTTAGAAATGCAAATAAGTATTGAGAGTCAAACAATCAGCAGGGCTTCATCTAGTCTTAGTACAATGAAATTTAGCTAGACATGAAAATAAGGGAAGAAAAAGCCTGATTCGTCGAATTGGTCATAGGAATACTGTTCACCGAAGTACTGTAGCAATTTCGAAACACTGTAGCGATTTCACTGTTCACTATTCACTGTAGCACTATTCATCATCTTCTCCGGCGGACTCGTACTGTAGCAGTTCGAAACGGTGTGCAATTCGTCCAAAAGATCAGTTCTTTCTCCCGGCGTTCTGCTCCTCCTTCTTCCTCCTGTTGCTCCGGCCAAAATCCCGCCGCAAAATCAGTAGGGTGGTAGCAAGACATGCAAGGGAAAGGCAAGGTAGGCTAGAGGCCTTCATTTTGAGGAAGGGAAGCTTTCTATCCCGGTCTTTAGTGTTTATGTCTTTCAGGCAAGGAGAGTAGATTTAGATGGAAAGAAGAGAAATGGATGGCTATATATAGAGAGGCCAGGAAGGGGAGTTTAAGTCTTAGAATTTTCGTAGGGTTGATAAGTCGGGTCTTGCAAGGTTGACATGGTCACTATAAAACAGCTGGGAGAAGCTGACATGGGAAGTGAAGGGCAATTAGCTCCATAGATCAGTAGTGTATTGCATGGAGCTTGCGCTGGACCAATACAAATATGTGAATGCTTTTGGAGTGTAGTAGTCCAGGGCCACGTGACGTTAAAGAAGCCGAGTTTTTTGACAAGTTCAAATACTC
Organism: Houttuynia cordata; assembly: GCA_039654745.1. Lineage (NCBI taxonomy): Eukaryota > Viridiplantae > Streptophyta > Magnoliopsida > Piperales > Saururaceae > Houttuynia > Houttuynia cordata. The sequence continues at coordinate 5,082,891 of CM077505.1, forward strand.
GATGTGTTGATTATGGATAAGCCTGTCCACCTTAGCTATGGATGAACTGCAAAGACTTTAACTACAAGCAGAGAGTTGATTAGTACAGATGCACTTATGTCATCTGAAGTTGATAGCAACCTAGAAAAAGGTACATCTAAAACTTATTTAGATGAAAAGACTTGACAATAAAAACTTATTGACATCTTCCATTTTAAATATGGACATATAAACAAGGTTGTTGCTTATTAAAATGAACAGACTACCTACATATAACATAGAAAAAGGGCTAGGGGAATTTTGCTGAGTTAAAATATGACAAAGTATACAACTGCATATTAAAGCGAAGTAGGGTGAGTCCATTACGTATGGTCCTAATACATGTTTATATGTTCTCGGTCAACTAATGATATCTTGGATGCACTTTTTCTAACTGTTAGATAATTTATTCTTCAGGAAGTAAGTTAAGTGGGGCATTTAAACAATATGATGATAGTCTTAGCTTACTACACTAAACACGTAAACACGAGGAACGAGGCAAGTCTTTGCAATGGTTATTGGCAAGTAGTCGCTGTCATTGTCACTTCTCCTTCTACCTCGTATCAACTGTCTACAATAGCAATCAAAATCAGCTAAACTTCCATTTTGGAATGATCTATCCAGACAACTAAAATGGGACGGTGTATGGTATTTTCATGCATATTTTCTCTCTCTCTAGTCTGATATAAAGTTGCTTTGGATGGCCAAGAAAATACCTACAAATCTAGAGCTCTTTACATATAACCTGGCGCCAATTTTCGGTTTCTCATATCACCCAGAATCTTTTTCTTTCTTCCATATGACCTGAAAAGTACCCAAAATACCCTTAGGTTTAGGTATAAGCACCCACACTCTCCATTTTTTCATATTACCTGGAATCTGAGGAGGTACCCGGAGAAGCTCGCGTTCAGTCGGAGAAGAAGGCATCCCCGTTCGTTATCTCCGCCCATATCATCGCCATCGCCGGCACCGTCCAAATTGGGAAAGGTAATCTTCGCGCCAAAAAGCGAGAAAACGAGCGAGATGAAGGGATTTTGATGTAAGAGCAGTGGGGAAGCCCTCCCAACTACAAAAATTAAGATCTACATGTAAAGAAACACATATAAAGATCACCCATTGGTGTTGGACCGCTTCTGGAAATGAAATAAGAGGATAAAAATGTGCAAATTCGTGAAATACTCGTTGGCGAGTAACAAGTTTAATTTATATATCTTTCTGTGATCCTAATGACGGGGAAGAGGAGGAAAAATAAGGAAGAACACAAAAAATGGGCAAAAACGGATGAAAAATGAACGAGTTTTCACATTTTGAAAATTCCTATTTTATCGTGTCGTCGAAGACACGAAAAATATCCAAGTCGTGTCTCCAAAGAAAGACACGACTTGAATTGAGTCGTGTCTTATAAGACACGACTTGAATATTTATCGTGTCTTCGACGACACTATAAAATGGGAATGTTTAAAATGTTATAACTCGCTCATATTTTATCCGTTTTTGCCCATTTATTTTGCGTTCTTCTTTATTTTTCCTCCTTTTCCACCTTATTAATATATATTAAGATGAAAGAAAAAAAAATAAGAAGAAAGAAAAAATAGAAGCTTTTCGGCGAACAGCTTCCACTTTCTTCATTCTTCTTATTTTTTCTTCTTCTTTTATCCTAATATATTTTTATGAGGTGGAAGAGGAGGAAAAATAAGGAAGAACGTAAAAAAAAAAGGCAAAATGGATAAAAAATGAGGGAGTTATGACAATTTTGAAAATTTCAGTAAAATCGTGTCTTGAAAGACACGATTTGCCGTATAGTCGTGTACTCGACAACACGACTATACTGCAAGTCGTGTATTTCAAAATAAGATTTTATTGGAATTTTTAAAATGTCATAACTCGCTCATTTTTTATCCGTTTTTGCCCTTTTTTGCGTTTTTCCCTATTTTTCCTCCTGTACCACCTCATGAAGATATATTAGGATAAAAGAAGAAGAAAAGATAAGACGAAAGAAGAAAGTGGAAGCTCTTCGCTGGAAAGTTTCTATTTTTTCTTTCTTCTTATTTTTTCTTCTTCTTTCATCCTAATATATCTTTATTAGGTGGAAGAGGAGGAAAATAAGGAAGAACACAAAAAAGGGCAAAAAAGGATAAAAAAATGAGCGAGTTATGACATTTTAAAAATTCCAGTAAAATCGTGTCGTCGAGTACACGACTTGAATTCATTTTGAAGTTGCTTTTTGGACAAGATGTCCTACATTTAAAATTTTTTTAAAAAAACAATTCATTCATTTTTCATCTGAAAAGTCGTGAAGAATGTGTCCTTCACATTTGAAGTAAATTTCTAAGAGTTTAATTGTGACAACAGTGACTTACTGGAAGGCTTGTCAATTTATTTTCTCAATAAACACTTGAATGTGAGGGGCAGTGTGAATTGTTCAATACATCTATGTCACTGTCCCTTTCAATGTTTGTATGAAGAAATATATCAATAGCAGGCTATACAGACTTTTCTGCCTATAAATATGCAATGCCTTATATTCAGTCTTATACAAAATCTTAATGCTGCTCATGGCTTCTGCAGCAACCCTTTTGAGACATCTCATATTGGCCTTGGTTACGGTTATTGCTTTGAGCAATGGACCGGATGTCTCCAAGGAAGAATATTTCAAGATGAAAAGATACTTGAGTTTCATAAATAGGTCCTCTGTATAGAGCATCAAGGTAATTAAGCTTCATAATACATGTTCATTTTTTTCTCAGCGTTCATCCTTTTACAAAGTGTATAATGAATTAATTTATGTACTTGTTACTGCAGACAAAGCACGGACAAACTTTTGATTGTGTAGAAATGTACAGGCATAATCACACGATCAAGGTTATCTTTTGATTTACTTGTCTTCAAATAAAGCCTCACAACATTGTTATATGCATTGTGACTAATACTAATGCTCATAAAATGAGACCATTTTCCTTACCTCTAAGAATTAATATTGCACCTTCATGGTAAGAAAAAATGGAAGCTTTCCGACGAAGAGCTTCCACTTTCTTCTTTTTTCTTATTTTTTCTTCTTCTTTTATCCTAATATATCTTCATGAAGTGGAAGATGAGGAAAAATAAGGAAGAACGCAAAAAAAAAAGGGCAAAAATGGATAAAAAATGTGCGAGTTATGACATTTTAAAAATTTTAATAAAATCGTGTCTTGAAAGACACGACTTGCAGTATAGTCGTGTAAGAGGAAGAAAAATAAGGAAGAACACAAATCTAACATGTGAGGAGCTCTCATCATCATCACCATCGTCGTCATCATCATTTTTGTGAGGAGCTCCACAATTAGAATTTGAAAGTTTCACACTAAGGGGCCGTTTGGGGCGTGAAAAAGATGTTTTAGCTGGCTAGTGGATTATCTACTTTATCCACACATTAGCTGAATTTTTCTAAAATAATCCACGTAGATGGAGCTGATTTTTCACGCCCCGAACGGCTCCTAAATGGGTCAGTCGAGTACCATGGTCTATGATCAGATCAAATGTCCAACACGTACTAGCTGAAATCTGACCCAGACCCAGCCAAATAGCTAGCTAGGTTCATGCCTATTCCATGTCTTGCATTCTCGTGACAAATCTTATATATCTTCGTCCATCATAATTTGTATTCTACTTCATTTTCTTCTACATTCAAGCATCACGAGCTCTTGTTATACGATATAAAGAAATTATAAGAGCTAATAAAGTTCAATTGCAATTTGCAATTCATCATTTGGAACCAATCATTTAAAATAGAAGCTACATTTATGAATGCCACATAGGTTTGACACTTTGACTATCCACCTATCGCCCTCTGTTCAATGAGGCTTGTGTACCTTGCAAAATAGGTTAAATTTTGTGGAGTCTAGGACCTCTACAAAAGAAAAAAAAAATTTCTGCCCCATTCATGTTTTTGGTAGCCATGTATTGTTAGACCCATCTCTTTTACAAATCCAGACAAGCTTCATTGGACATAGAAAATGGACATTTTTATATTGTGAACTAGTCAGATAGACTATATAGTTTTTAGCTATTTGTTTATGGATCTAGGTCCTGTTTCTCTTCAGTTTGCCTAGTGTTTGGGATTCCTATGTAATTATCAATTTTTTGTAATCCTGTTTTAAAACTGTTAATAAAATAGGATTACTCTAATTAATTGAGCTACAAACATGCTTTCTTATAATGCGATAGATTTAGGGGGCGTTTAGGGCGTGATAAAAAGCAAAACATCCACATGTTTCACTTTCACTGTTCATTTCCTGTTTTTTTAACTTTCAGATTAAACACCTCAGGACGTGTTTCACATGTCCACAGTGAAAAATCCGAAAATGAATAGTGAAAGTGGATTTTTCAACGTGGATGTTTTGGATTAATCACGAACCAAACGGCCTATAACTTAATTACATCAATATACAAAATAATCAGCAAGTGGAACTATTAATTGAGAAAGAGAATGTAGGTGAGCCATTACTATGATCGAAAGACACGCATGTGGAATATTAGCATCCTCAACTTGTAGTCAACTAATTAAAACCAGTGCACGACTTCTTCTAAGTGTACTAATGTTAAAAAAGTTATTTGAAAAAGTATGTTTTTTAAACAAATCAGACAACGATATTAGATGACTACACTAATTTAAGACAAATCATTATGTCCCTATATTAGACATAACAGATGAGGATAATGAGGTCTGACATAGGCATCTGAGCTCTTGTATATATCTTTATGTCTTTTATACATCTCTCTATCAAAATTTTGTAATCCCGTTTTAAAACTGGTAATAAAACAAGATTTATCTAATTAATTAAGCTACAAACATGACTTATAATGCGATAGATTTACCTTAATTATATCAATATACGAAATAATCAGCAAGCGGAACTATTAGTTGGGAAAGAGAAAGTAGGTGAGCCATAACTATGGTCAAAATTCATGCATGTGGAATATTAGCATCCTCAACTTGTAGTCAACTAATTAAAACCAATGCACGACTTCTTCTAACTATACTAAAGTTAAAAAGTTTTTTTGAAAAAGTATGCTTTTTGAACAAATCATACAACAATCTTAGATTATTACACTAAATTAATACAAATCATTAGGTCCCTATATTAGGCAAAATATGCTAAATTTAATGGAGTCTAGGGCCTCAACAAAAGAAAAAAGATAACCATTCATGTTTTTGGTCTTGAGGGAGCAAACCGAGCCATGTATTGTTAGACACATCTTTTGTCAAATCTAGACAATCTTCATTGGACAGAAGACATTTTTAATTTGTGAACCAGTCAGACATACTATATAGTTTTTAGCTATTTGCTTTTGGATTTAGGTCCTGTTTCTCTTCAGTTTACCTAGTGTTTGGAATTCCTATGTAATTATCAATTTTTTGTAATACCGTTTTAAAACTGTTAATGAAACAGGATTTCTCTAATTAATTAAGCTACAAACATGAATTCTTATAATGCGATAGATTTATCTTAATTATATCAATATACTAAATAATCAGCAAGTGGAACTATTAGTTGAGAAAGAGAAGGTAGGTGAGCCATTACTATGATCAAAATACATGCATGTGGAATATTAGCATCCTCAACTTGTAGTTATGGAATTTCGTCTCGCCGATATATCGGTATCGGACCCCACCCGATACATTGATACGAGTAAATCTCATTTTCCAGGTTTTTTTCTAAATATCGGTGATATATCGCTATTTAAAAAAAATTCAAAAAAAAATTTTAATTTTTTTTTCTACTTTCCTCTTTGTTTCCCATCATAATATGCATCTTTATGCATATTTTGAAACCTATGCTTTGTCTAAATTAGTATAACTCATTTTAGAAGTTAGATTGTGAAAATATATGGTAAAAACTAGTTTTCGACACCTGAAACTGCCAACTTCCCCTCCAATAAAGGCCACAAGTTCAGAGCTTCAAAAATTACAAGTTCTACTTCTATACTCCATGGCCTTAGCTTCCAAAGCTATTAACATTCGAATGTGGGTGAAAAATGAGATTTTGATAAAAAAAACTAACTAATTTTACATGTTTCACTAAATAAAGAAGTACAAAAGCAAAATCATATGAGGATGAACTGAAGAAGTATGACAGAATAAAAAACCAAAGAAAAAGTGAAACCTTGTTTCAATCGGCAAAAATTGAGCTACATGAAAGAGAAAAAGAAAAGATGTGAAGCAGGAGGAGAAAGAGGTCCTGACTCCTGACCTGTGACCAATGAGCAGCCCCAACCTCCGTGCAGATCGAAGGTTTTTCCTTTTTGTTAAATGAAACCTTGTTTCAAGCCGCTTTCCCTTTTGTTAAATGTTCCTGATGTAGATTTTAATTTATTACTCACAAACGCACGAATCTAATATAGAATAGTGGCTACCAGGTCGATTCTACAGAGACTTAGTATTACTTCAATCTAATTATAGATAATTACTTAACTAATTCGACAGAAAGAAACTTTAGACAGCTAATTAAAACTAAAAAAAATTAACGATAAACTAATATATAAAAAGTCCAAAGCATCGATTCCATTACTAATTAAATTAATTCTATCTCCTCTCACTTTAATGAACTTGTAGTTGATGTAAATAACGTGTTCATCTCGGACACACGCTTAAAATAATCATGCATACTCCTCTTGGATGTACACACTTAAATAATTAAAATAATGATCAATAGAAATTATCTTTATCGAGCATAGAAACTATTTATCTACGCCTTGGACGGAGTTTAGCCGGCCATTGATGTAATTTTTACTATTACTAATTGCCAAACACTGTTCACATATTGTAGCAATCATTATAGCAGTGTACTGTTCATCATCCCTTTCGGATTACCTGGTTTTTTTACACTGAGAAAATTCCCTTTTTCTTCTCTTGTTCTTTTGACTTTCTCTTCCACTCTTTATAGACGTCCTCTGTTAGTTCTGAGCAATCCTAAATCGAGCACGATTTCTTAGTTTAGCAACTGTCAATTCCAAACAAAAGTCCTTTCCGAGAACACCTTCTCCTCTTCTGTTCAGCCTCACCGATTCCGGCCTAGGCGTGAATTTGCACTGGGTTCTAATTTTGTCCTATTCCAAGCAGTTTTAAAAAAGAATCAAGATTCAAAGCCTATTCCATTCTCAAGTTTGTGTCTTCCATTTTGAATGCCAAGAACTGCCGTTTCCAATTCCTATTCATGTTGAGCACGACTCAAAGTCCCTTCCAAATCTGATCTCAAATCAGAACTTTCCAATCCGAACATGGTTCTGCAAATTCATAATCAAAACATCCAATTTCAATTGCTGCCCATTCCAATTTGAGTTCAAACTTCCATTTTTAATCCTTATCCCGCTACGCGTCCAGCTAACTTGAGCCAAGTACGATCGCTAAGGACTATTGAGTTGAGTGCAAGCCCAACATTGTGAATTTGAACCTCTTCAAACCAAGTTGAAGACAAGACTAGGTGTTGTCCAGACACTATTCTTCTTCTCCTTTGCTTTTTCTGTCTGAGCGCTCGAGCGACCAAGCAAAGTGCTCGACTGTTTTCCTTTTTTTTTTCGTTTGTTAAAACCCATCGTAGCGCTATAGTACTTGGATCTAACATGTGTTGTTCATTTAAAATCAGGTCTTGTGGCCTCTTCTAATGTGAATCAACAAATCAAATTTGTTTCATTCAAAAGTCCAGCTTTTAGTGTCTTGTTGTGAGCTTTGAAAACCCGTTGCTGGCATTCTAACCGTGGATCTTCTATATCTTGATCTCTTCCCATAAAAATCCATTTAGATCAAATCTTTGATGTTCTTAGCTTCCAACCAGCACTCGTCTTTTCCTTAAACATAAATCAACGCTTCATATCTTTTTTGCACTTGATTTTCCACTTTAATGTATTTTAGAGCTTTTAAAACTCGTTTGACGTGCTTCATTTTTGTCGATCTGCATCTGGAACTCTTGAAACTTACATAAATAAATTAGATGCATAATAAAATATAAATCTATTAAATCTAATTAACGTATATAGATAAATCAATTAAGTGCAATTATTTATTAAACTCCTGCTTATAAACATAACATTGATAACCAATATTTATCCTTATTTTAATTAAAATTACAACTAACATATAAGTAGAAAGACATATAAAAATTTGTATATTTTGTATATATCATTCCATCATCCTTTCCCCTATCTAGGAAACACCCATCATTGCTCCCAACCTTCCTTTTCACATAACAGCTAAAAAGCTCCTACTCTTTCCATTACTTCTTCTTCTTCTTCCATGGACTCTTCTAGTGGAACTGTTAATATCTTCTACACATTCCTGACTCATGGTATGGAGGAATTGGATAGATTGTTCCAGTCTCGGAGCTTCATGTCGGCGCAATTCCTCCAAAGAGTTCTAGGCCTTCTCTGCGCCGTTCACTCATGGCTGACAGTCCTCGTACAAAGATCCTAACATTTCAAAGATTGTTTTCCTAATTCTACTTCTCCAAAATTGTGGAAAAAAATAAAATATAGAGAGATGCATAAAAGACATAAAGATATATACAATAGCTCATATGCCTATGTCAGACCTCATTATTCTTATTTGTTATGTTTAATATAGGGACCTAAGGATTTGCCTTAATTTAGTGTATTCATCAAAGATTGTTGTCTGTTTTGTTCAAAATGCATACTTTTTCAAATAACTTTTTTTAACATGATTAGTACAGTTAGAGGAGCTTTTTACATATGACCTGGCGCCAAACACCGGTTTGTCATATTACCCGGAATCCTTTTCTTCCTTCCATATGACCCGGAAAGTACCCAAAATGCCCTTAGGTTTAGGTATAAGGAGCTTTTTACATATGACCTGGCACCAACTTTGACTTTCCCATATCACCCGGAATCTTCTTCTTTCTCTCATATGACCCGGAATCGGCACCTAGAGTACCGAAAATACCCTTCTTTTACGTTTTAAGCCTTTTGTATCCCAAATGCTTCATTCTTCCCAAAATTAGTGATTTACGGGAGCATGAAGTTGGGGAAGAAGATATTCCGGCAAAGGTCTGTCCATAATCGCGGTTGAAACCATCGCCGGGGCCGTCTAACTCAGAAAAAAAAATAAAATTTCATGCCAAAAAACTGTAAAATAGCGGGAAAGACGAAAAAAATATATGATGAAAGGATTTTGATGTAAGAACAGCGGGGAAGCCCTCCCAACAACAAAAATTAAGATCTACATGTAAAAAAATACATATAAAGGCCACTCATTAGTGTTCAACCGCTCATAGACACAAAATAAAAGAATAAAAATCGACAAAAATGTGAAATACACGTCGGCGAGCGACGAGTTCAATTTATATATCTTTCTGTGACCCTAATGAGGTGGAAGAGGAAGAAAAATAAGGAAGAATGCAAAACAAATGGGCAAAAACGGATAAAAAATGAGCGAGTTATGACATTTTGAAAATTTCAGAAAAATCGCGTTGCATATGACATGACTCAGGCTCAAGTCGTGTATTCGACAACACGACTTGAGCCTGAGTCGTGTCATATGCAACGCGATTTTTTTGAAATTTTCAAAATGTCATAACTCGCTCATCTTTTATCCGTTTTTGCCCTTTTTTTTTTGTTCTTCTTTATTTTTCCTCCTCTTCCACCTCATATAGATATATTAAGCTAAGAAATGAAGAAAAAAGAAGAAAAAAGAAGAAAGTAGAAGCTTTGCGGCGAAGAGCTTCCACTTTCTTTTTTCTTCTAATTTTTTCTTTATTTCTCAGCCTAATATATCTTCATGATGTGGAAGAGGAGGAAAAATAAAGAAGAATGAAAAAAAAATGGGCGAAAACGGATAAAAAATGAGCGAGTTATGACATTTTGAAAATTTCAGAAAAATCACGTTGCATATGACACGACTCAGACTCAAGTAATGTATTCGACAACACGACTTGAGCCTGAGTCGTGTCATATGCAACGCGATTTTTTTGAAATTTTCAAAATGTCATAACTCGCTCATTTTTTATCCGTTTTTGCCCATTTTTTTTTTGTTCTTCTTTATTTTTCCTCCTCTTCCACCTCATATAGATATATTAAGCTAAGAAATGAAGAAAAAAGAAGAAAAAGAAGAAAGTAGAGCTTTGCGGCGAAGAGCTTCCACTTTCTTATTTCTTCTAATTTTTCTTTATTTCTCAGCCTAATATATCTTCATGATGTGGAAGAGGAGGAAAAATAAAGAAGAATGAAAAAAAAATGGGCGAAAACGGATAAAAAATGAGCGAGTTATGACATTTTGAAAATTTCAGAAAAATCGCGTTGCATATGACACGACTCAGGCTCAAGTCGTGTTGTCGAATACATGAAGATATATTAGGCTGAGAAATAAAGAAAAAATTAGAAGAAATAAGAAAATCAAATAAAATAAACCTATAAGTCAATGGTATACAATTGTCAATAATCTCATAAGCATCAATAAAAGTAAAGCAAATAACTAGATAGTCTTTAAAACTCTTCACGACACCTGCAACCTCCTTTCCACTACTGTACTTCCTGATCTCAATTTTTATTTGCGCCTGTATCAGAGGATGCATGAGTATTTCATAAAAACACTCAGTAGGATGTAAAAACCCACTGAATTAAAACAATGTAGTATGAAGAGAATAAGAATAACAAAAGATTGTGAACATTCTACAACATCTGGACTGAACTAAGGTCTATACACCTGAAAGGTTAGTCAATAATAACAACCCTAACTCGCAAGTATAGGAAACCATCAATAAGACTCCGAACAAACATATGTGTAAGGAGAAAATAACAATCATATCAAAGGCTCCAGACATCTAAAGTGAAAGTAGTTACAATTTCTGCTCGCTAAACTGGTTGCTCGTAAGTGACTAAAATAATATATTAGATCCACCCTAGGGGTCCTCTTTTGGAACCCTGCCATGCGTCTAGGATGATGGCCCTACCAGTGCTTACGGACACGATGGGCAGAGACTGAGAACCTTCCGTAATGTCCACAATCTAACGTACATATAGTGCCTCCCTTCGGGCAGTATAGAATCGCAACTCCATAAATATAAGTGACCTCGCAAGATCTAGCAATTGCTTAATTGAGCATACTATGAATCCACCATGGGGAAAGTCTCGTAAGATCTCCAGTGGAAGAAACAATCATGTAATCAATATGAGCAATATCTCAAAGGAATAGAGGTCACAACACTCTAAGATCATAAGGTATCTCTTACCAGAATAGACTCTCTCACGGAGTATGGATAGAAGTGTCAAGGTCTTTGGCCAACAAATAACTCACTCATTAGAGTAGCATAGAATAACAAGCTTCTTAAAGGCATGCAAATCACTCTTGAAATAACAAGACAACCCAAACACTTTAAATAATAACTCACCCAAGGAGTACAATACAATCAATACATACCCTTCATGCTCCGCCCTAGATAGGAATTCCTCATACACATTGGAATTTTATAATTCAAATATCAGAGATAAGAAAACCAAAGAGTCTTAGATGATTTGAATTCCAAGTGGAATCACAAACCGACATCAACGCTTTTAAGATAGATAGTTATGAATCACTTTGTCAAAGGATTATCTCTCCTAATTGGATTACTTCTAACCCAATTCTTACTGTGATATACCATAAATATATAGTCCAATTACTGGTATTGACACGTTAAACATTATCATATCATATTACATGATGTTATTTGTATACTTAAAATTTTCTCTCAGATTCAGTTCACTACCTCCTGCACAATAGTCCCCTTCCAACGGCTACTGTGCTCTGTACAATAAGACTTAACCTCTGAAATCTTTATTGATAATACCCTCGTGAGTCTAGTTTCTAACACCATTGATTTTATATTTGTCCGATTTTATTTGAATTAGTTATGAATTATTTATTACAGACTATTAGCACAGAAATAGTTCTGGCTGAGATTAAGACTCTTAATTAAACTTGATTATCTCACTTAATAACATATTATAGATGATAATATCTCATTAACAGACCATATACTCCCCTCCTAGACCAATTACAGACCTATGATTATCTGGAATTACTAAAGTACACCCCTTCTCATGTTCCTTTACATATAACACAGTTTTAAACATTAATACATCCCAAATAAGACAATTAATACAAGACACACATTAAGACACAAAACTCAACATGGATCATGGTCAACCAAGCAATATCAGAACTTCTAGTCTCTAGAAAACTAATAAAGCATCAGACTTTAGGTGTGAATTCCCATCTAGAAACGTGGCATGATTGCACATATGATTATGATGCACTACGCATAGAAATAATGACACAATTCATTCATCTCACTAGAATCAAAGCAATACTCTAAGGTACTAAATCAAAACACTTATAAATATCATATAACAGAAGAGAAGAAAGGGGAAAATCTATCCTACTCTTAATTCACCGAAGGTTCCGCCTTTCTACGCGTTGTTTGTCTCCTCCGCTTCCTCCAAAGCTCCTGCTCCAAGCTCTTGCAAAACTCCCACAAGAAGAAGCCTTATAGGAGGTGGGTGAACGTGAGAAGGAGAAGGAAAAGGTCTCTGGACGTTCGAGGGCTAGGTTTTCCAATAGCACAAGCCAACTCTTTAGGGTTTATATAGAGTTTGGGGAGAATCCCTTCTTAAACTAATTTTCCATATCATGGACACTTCCCACCAATGAGAAGGCCTCAAGATCTTTCTAGAGACATGCAATTTAAGTCCAATTGAGATTTGACATCTTTCCCATGCAAATACACCCCAAAAATAAGCTAGAAATCACAAAACCACAACCAGCGATCGATCGACGATACGATGATACTCAATTGGCATCAACCAAATGAACTTGTTTATGTCCGTAATTTACCATTACTCAATTCCGAGTAGATGTATGTAATGTACGTGTTTATATACAGTTCTTTTGAAATAGAAGATGTTAAAAGGAAAGGACCATCCTTAGATCATACTCCCTCAGTTCCACTTTAGTAGTTCAAAATTAGTTTTTCGAATAAACTAAAATTTGTTGAATTTGGAAAACAAAATAGAACTATAAATGTGGAACAGAAGGAGTATATATCAAATAAGCTGCACATGTGTTGATGTAGTATACTCAATATGTTTCATGATTATAACGGCAAAAGTTGAATTAACATGAAGAATCGAAGGGATGAAAGCATTTAAAACGAATTAAACATTTGGTGATCTTAAACATTACCTGAGAGAGCAACCATTTCTTTTGCGGAGAAGCCCTTGCTGCTGAACAAGGAGGTGAGCACATCAAGTTCATCAGTACCTCTTGGAAGGTTACTCTCAGCTTGGCTTTTGCTGGCTGCGCTAGTCGAGTCCCTCCTTCCTAGCTTCACTGTCCATGAGGGACCACCCACCTATTCAAACAAGAATACCATCTTGATCAACATTTACACGTAATTTGTGGAATCAAATAGCCAAACATTCAAAAGAGAACATAGATCACTCACAGCGACAGATGCATCTCTTGCAGCAACAGCTAATATGTCAGCACAAGAGACTAAACCAGGGCATGCACTTTCAACTCTAGATTTGATGTCGTCCACCACTCCAAATCCTCTGATGGAGCCATTATTCTGCAGGGCACTCCTTTCTCCGCCACCATCCAGCAGGAAGGAGGCATCGCAGCCTTGCACGAAGCAGTCATGGAAATGGAGGCGAATGAGTGAGGCGGCCATCCGTCGTTCTCGTGAGATCGCCGTCCTCGTGGCCGCCCGGATTGTGTCCAGGGCATCCGGGCATGTGCTATCATAGAAGGTGGATGACAATTGTGCCACGCATGCATGGCTTGCTAGCAAAATCAGTAGGGTGGTAGCAAGACATGCAAGGGAAAGGCAAGGTAGGCTAGAGGCCTTCATTTTTAGGAAGGGAAGCTTTCTATCCCGGTCTTTAGTGTTTATGTCTTTCAGGCAAGGAGAGTAGATTGAGATGGAAAGAAGAGAAATGGATGGCTATATATAGAGAGGCCAGGAAGGGGAGTTTAAGTCTTAGAATTTTCGTAGGGTTGATAAGTCGGGTTTTGCGAGGTTGACATGGTCACTATGGATGGGTTAGGGGTTAATGAAAATTAGAAATGGAAAACCATTTTACATGAAAATAAATTTTTCACCGGGTTAGGGGTTAAAGAAAAACATGGCTACGAAAATTTGCTTTTCCGGAGGGCCCGAAAATGGCCCTGAAAAAAGGCCGGAAAATGGGCCAGAATTTTCAGACCTCAAGGGGTTCGAAAATCCTTTTGCAGGCTGAAAAAAAGGTCGGGGCCTGGGCAAATCGACCTCCCTCCCTGCCGGAGCCGCTCCTCCATTGCCTCAACCTCCATGGAAAGCACCTCTTCGGCCCTTCCTTGCCAAGCTCTTCAACGACACCTCCCTCCGACGATCACTTGGCTGCAAGCGACAACAACGGAGCCGCCACAACGGCAAGCTAGTTTCCGATTTCAGTAGGTTGGTTGCTCGCGGCCAAGCCCTGTGACTCGTGCAAGGCAGAGGAGGTGCTCCAATTTTGGCGTGCTGTGTTCTACATCAAAGATATGTAGTCTTTCTTTTTTCAAATGTCTGTCATAAACAACAAGGCTAAATAAGCATTTTCTTCCACTTTATAGGCCGTTTTCTTTTGACAAATCTGCTTTTGAATACCATGAAGATTACGGCATCAGAGAATGGCATCAAAGGTCGTATTGTTAATGTTTCATATGAAGGTCATCGATTTTCTTACCCTGAAGGAATCCGTTTCAATAAAATCAACAATCAATCAGAGTATGTTAGCATTTCCTTTCCGTTTTTCTGTTTCATTGTTGATATTTGGGATATTTGCCATAGTTTTCGTGTATAATAAGAACAGACAGTTGTTTTTTGTTGACTTGTTTCATTCAAATAGGGAAGTGACTAATCTTTCATTGATGAGAATAACACTACACTTGGTCCAGTCTTTCTCACCCTTTGACATCTAGATTTCTTAATGCGTATGTGATAATTTTCTTGATGCCATCTGCATTCAAGATTTGACAGGTGGACCAAGGACGTGCACTTGTGTTGGTTTTTGTCTTATGGCAGTGTCATTGTTAGGATAATCCAAACTGATTGTAAAAACTGTACATGACTGATTTTATCATGAGAGATGTGCTTCATTTAATCAATATCATCGGTTCCTTAATTGGCCATCAGGGATCAAGGAAATTGATCCTATTATATGATTTTACTTCACTTTAGAGTTCACGGGTGAGCCCCTTCGGGGGCTTTCAGTGCCAAAAAAAAGTTGAGATAGTGAGGTCACATCTTACACCGGAGGCCTTTCCACATTGACCTGTTTGTGAGAGAAAAATTGTATATCAATTCGCCATTCTATACATTCTATTCTTTTATCATTCTGTGGGTCGGTTTTATTAGAAGGCTATGCAAGAGATTGATTGATCATCTTCCATCAAAATATGTTGTTTTCTTTTTGCATAAAGGTGACTAAGAATGCAAGTCTTTTGCTTGGTAATGTGGGTCTCTCTATGCGCCTATATAGTTACTCACATTCCTGCATTGCAGTACATGCAGGTATAGCAGTGTGTATGCATATGGACAGTGTGTATGCATATGGACAGTCAAAACTGGCAAACATATTGCACGTAAATGAGCTGTCGAGATGTTTCAAGGTATGTAATCCATGTGCAAATTTGTAGTTAATGAAAAAGTAACATGGCGCAACTCAGTTCACCCTCTCTTTCTCTCTCTAAAAACTTGTAATCAAGGCGAGTGTGTGACAATAATTTGGAATTATCTAAAAACTTGCTCTCTCTCTCTCTCTCATATTCTCCGTGTTCATCTGTCATTTCAATTAAAGGAGGCTGCAAGTAAACTTCTTAATGTATCTGGCTTAATTAGGAGGCTGCACTAAATTTAGATGACCACCACGATGATAAACAATCTGCTGCTGCATAAAAATGCATTGACAGTCAGTAATGAGAAGGGTAGGTTCATTCTTCGCACGTGTAAGCTGTATGCGCGTGTTATTTTGATGACATTTTTTTCCTTCATAATAATGCCTATATTGTATACTGCCAAATCCTCAGAGCCAGGTTCCCCAGTTGGTCTAAGGGTTTGTGAACAAAATTAAGGTTGCCAGGCCATTGTTATTGTTATATTTGAGCTATGTAGAATGTGGATTGTATGTATTTTGATAAATTTTCACTGATTGAAGATGCTAATCTATACTTGGGCTGGATTATAACTTGGGTCCAGCCGCGATTTAGACTTTTTGATGTGCAAGGGAGTCGCAGGATTCTCACTTCCAGATTTCCTGGTTTAATTTTACCTATGCCAGCAATTTCTCTCAAATAAATGTGCTTGTTACAACAAATTTGTCATGTTTCGGTAGCTGATTAGGTTTTCCTTATGAACTTCCAGAATGTATGATTGACACGCATTAGGAGTTATTATTGCGTTTAAAACTTACACCATTGAGCTGACTTGCTTATTGTTTGGATGTCTATATACCGCTATATCCATCCTTCATAATAGTCTGATAATCGTAATATCCACTTCTTTTTTCTTACTAAAGACTGAAATATCCACTTCTAGATGAGAATAGTATCATCTGCTGTTTGGGAATATATGGTCCTCCTTCTGTCTGGAATTAGCAATATCAATTGGTTTTTGAGATTGAGCTAAAATCAGATTATTTTGGAAAACCGAATTTTAGTACTAATTATGTACGGGAGAAGTGTATGATAAGGTGTTAATTATGTACTTTGGCATTTATTTGATTAGCATTACATATTAGCCAGCTCAAAATTGTTTATAAATGATCTTCTTTTTATAGGAAGTAAGGATTGCCCATTAATTTGATGCAGACTATTCATGTCACTTGAGATCAATCACCATCCGTGGTCATTTTTCCCAAGCTAAATTGCGTCGTTGATATAGATTGTGCATCACTGTGTACTTCATGTGATTTGAGACATTTTTAGGTATAATTTGTCAGGGAACGGCGATTGAGTGGCCATAGATTAGGCTGCAACTACAGTTGAATGTTCTAAACCTTGCGTTTTCACACTCTTAGCTCATCATGAATGATGAGGATGAAACAAATTTTATTACGTGCTGGTAATGACAGAGTAGGAATGCTAAGATTTTTGTTCATGAAACAATGGCCTACATGTGAATACCTTTGCAACAATAAAAGCAAGGCATTATATGCAATCACTTTTACAATAAAATAAGCATATTAAACTATGTCTTACCCTATTTGGTAAGCTGTCGCTCTATCAAGACCAGTTGAAGTAACCCATGTCTCCCCACAAAAGAAATTACTACCTCCAACGACAATTGTCACCTATATCATATGCTTAATTTAAAATTCTTGAAAAGCTAGAACATATGCTACTCTAAAAATTTAGCTGGCAGCTTTTGAGGGAATGCTAAGGATTTGTGGTTCTATTGTCTTTTTTATTTTTATGGGATTCTATTCTGGTCTGTGTTTCAAGTGATGAATGGTTTGTCATTGTTCTACTTTGCTTCTTTGGTTTTGTTAAATGTATTTTCTCATTACTACTACTGGTCATGTTTGAAGAATTTGTAATATGCATGGAAGGCTTAAGAGAAGGTTTTGGGGCTTTCTGCTTTCATTTAGGCAAGTTAAACTCCGTTATTTGTCGATCACTGGCCAAAGGAATTGAAATTGGGTGTATTGATATTTGCATAGTAAATGGAAAGCAAGCAGGAAGAAAGATTTGAACTTTGACAAGCTGAACTCTGTTATTTGGTTGTTTAGAAACAGAAAGGAATAAAACGTCATTTTTTTCTGGTGAAAGTGAGTGGAAATCTTAGAAAGAAGTTGCATGCATGATTTAATGTCAAATTATTTTGAAGAAATACTAAGAAATATCTCTCCATTTCCTGGATGAGAAAGTTACAGAAACAGAGGGCGTTTAGCCTCTAGTTTGGCATATTGCTCTTCGAAGCATATCTAGCTTAACTATGGTGGCTTTTTTGTTACTTTTGTAATGAATATAACTACATTTTTTTGTGAGTTGTCTCCAGTTCATACTCTGTTTGAAATTTATGTTTTGAGATAGGTTAATCGAATTTTATTTGGATTATCTGTCTTACCCTGTACTCTTCCCTATGGTATTGACTTCACTGTAGCTCATTATTTGTATAGCTCATTAATTCAATTCATACTGACTTTAATCAGGTCGAGCCCATACCCGATACCTTTCCATCCATCAGGCACTACTTTTAAGTCTTTTGTAATGCCACTGATAGAGGAGACACATGAAGAATTGCATTCTAGTTTGGAGTCCCTGTCTGAGGCACCTTGTGCCGAAGTACTATCGGTGCAGGAAGCGTAGTTACGTACTAAAAGACAGCCGGGTGCTTTGCATACAGCTTATAAGCCCAAGAACAATGATATTCTGATCTTGTCGAGCTTAAATCCTGAGTCTGCTGATGATTTTCAGCGATATGGAGTAATCTCCTGGTTGGCCTGCGTTACTGGAGTTTATGCATTGGAGGAGGACGCCCTTAGATCAATGAAAAATGAGGAAGGGAAGAAGATTGGAATTGTTGAAGAACCGCAAAAGGGGTTAAGAATCAAAGTGTCAAAGAGTATTGAAGTTACAAATGGCATGGGAAAGTCTCTCTTTGCAACTTTTTTGACGAATGTTGTCACAAACAATCGCATCTGGAAAGCACTAACCTGGGGAGATTCCATCGACAAAATGAATATTATATGCATCAAGGAACTAGTAATTAAGTAGCTTATGCTTCTTTGATTTACATACATGTTCATTTGATAATTCTTCTGAAATACGATGCTAAGCTAGTTACTGATACATTTGCCCATCTTCTGATCTCAAATTTATGACAGAACACATCTGCTTCGTGTTCCTGTGACCGAAGTGACAGCAAGACTCTTGAAATCTTTGATGATCTGACTTCTTTTAACCTTAATGAGTCACAAAAGTCTGCAGTATTATCTTCAATCTCAGATGTATTCTTTGAAAGTTCATGTCCTATAAAAATCATCTGGGCACCACCTGGAACTGGAAAGACAAAAACAGTTAGTACATTGCTTTGGGCCCTCTTGAAACTCAATTGCAGAACAATTACTTGACCATATAGTTAACATACTCAAGTATGCAAGTTGAAGGAAGCTTGGTCAATGGGATGGATCATTTTCTCCCTATTTGATAGTGTTAGATCCCAGTCTGTAACACCCAAAAAAATTTGTGTGCTTACTAAAATTAATTTATCTAAAAATATTACTAAAAAAATTTGTGTGCTTACTAAAATTAAAGTATGTGAAGAGAGCTTTCCAACGCCACCGACGGTGCGCAAATCGGAGTTCGGAGCATAAAGTTATGTTAGTTTGAATTTTGGTATGCAGTCGGGGTATGCGATTGATCTGGCGGGGTATGCGATTGATCTGGCGGGGTACGCGACTAATCGTCGGGGTACGCGATAGATCGCAACGGCATTGAATACGGAAATTACATTTTGAGTGGATTTTCTTGAGAAAAAGATACCAAATCCTAACCAAACTTGGAGAAGATGTTCATGAGGAGATTTTGGAGGATTTTGGGGGATTCCTATTGGTGGAAAGAGTCCATAATTTAAAATGAATGATTTAAGAAGAGATTTCCCTAAACTCTATATAAACCCATGAGAGGGGAGTGCTTGTGGGATTGATATCAAACCCTAGCTTGTGCTTTTCTCCTTCCCACGTTTCCCCTTCTCTCAAGCCTCTTCTTGGTGTGAGTCTCCATCCAAAGCTTGGAGCGGAGGCATCGCTACAAAGCGAAGAAGGCGAACGACGCGTAAAGGGCGAGACTTTTGTGAAACTAAGAGTAGGATGATTTTACCACTATTCTTTGTGATTTATTTCAATGATATGAATGTTTATGATTCAAGTTCTGATGTCAAATATGTGACTTTGTTTGGGAATGAATATGTGTGGTATTTTTATTCATGAGTTGATTATGATCTTGCTCTTATATATGAAGATGTAGGGGTCAATTGATATATGATATCTAACATGATAAAAAGAGTATACTATGGTAATTATAAACAATCCTAGGGTCTGTAATTGATCTAGGAGGGGAGTATGGTTGTCTGTTAATAATATATTATCACCTATAATGTGTTATTAAGTGAGATAATCGAGTTTATTGAAGAGTTTTAATCTCGGCCAGAACTGTTTCTGTGCTGACAGTCTGTAGTAAATAATCCATAACTAATTCAAATAAACTCGGAAAAATATGCCGTCTATTGAACTAGAAACTAGACTCATAGGACTATATACAGTAAAAATTTCAGAGAGTAATTAAATCTGTGCTGACGTTGGGAAGAGCCGGAAGTCAACTGATATGTAAAAATAGAATACTATAATTAGGGTAAAAGATGGAGAAACTTTAGCAAAACATTATCCTATGCTAAAATAAGTATACTATGAAAGTAATATGTGTTATACAAGATCTTCCAGAAAGAATTATAGCAGAATGGACTAAGTATAATACTTTAATATTATGGGCTAATGGTGGATAGTTTGGTGTTTAGTAAGTCCTATGTGTTTCACTGTTGATATTGACTAGATTGTGTTTTCAATTGGAAGCCGAACCATCATCCCCTTTGACTAAAGTCTTAAACCTTGAAGTTTTGATCAATGTTTCTATGATTGAGTTGAGTATTGGAATAGTTCCACTTATGTTAAAGCAATATGTGACACTTCTATTGTTGACACTTTAATTTAATACTTCTATGGTTAGTTGTGTGACAATATAGATTAAGTAATCTCATTGGTACTCCTTTAGTGAGTAAGACTTTTGAAAGAGTATCAAAATCTTTGTCGTACTTCTTTCGTGAGCTAGTTATCAGAATGAATATGTTCTTTATAGAGGATACTTTTCCTTTGAGTAAATAGTTACATCAGAGATTCGTTATAAGAACCTTGTGAGATTTTGCCTAAGAGAGGTAAATTAGTTTCCCAGGATGAGAGATGGGTAGTCTCAATAGTACATGAGTGAAGACATTCATAGTATGCTGGTAAAAGCCATAATAGACTCCGTCTAGTTGAGAGTTGTAGAATACTCAAAAGCACTTGGATTAAGAGAAACTCAGCCAGGGTGAGAGCTAATGATACTCAATAGCCCCTGTGTTAAGAGAAACTCAGCCAGGGTGAGAGTTAATGATACTCAATAGCCCCTGTGTTAAGAGAAACTCAGCCAGGGTGAGAGCTAATGATACTCAATAGCCCCTGTGTTAAGGGAAACTCAGCGAGGGTGAGAGTTAATGATACTCAATAGCCCCTGCGTTAAGAGAGATTCAGCTAGGGTGAGAGTTAATAATACTCAAAAGCCCCTAAGTTAAGAAATTCAGCTAGGGAGAGAGTTAATAATACTCAAAAACCCCTGAGTTAAGAGACTATGCCAGGATGAGAGTTAATAAGACTCAAAAGTCCATGTGTTAAGAGAGTATATCTTTGAACCCTTGTTAGGTTCCCGCCCAAAGAGAGGCATTCCATAAGTACTGATACAGCCAGTATTCTAGACATGACAAAGGGTTCCAAGGAGAGAATCTCTAGGATGGTATGGCAAGAAACCACATGGAAGTGGTGATATATGAGAGTGAGAGTTGTAGCTCCATACGCTTGTGATAGTTGAAGTCTCTCTGAATGATGTTTTTCTTATGCACTCTCAATGTTTGGATCATTGATTAATTATATTCTCTCCATACATTCTAGCTGTTTTGAAGTCTTAGTGACTGATGATGATTTCTGGTAATACAATTCCTTATATTGGATATCGATATTGCTAATTTGTCAGTTGTTGTTGAAATCTTATGCATTGTTATATATTGTATCTTTTGTGTTTGTGTGGGTTTTTCTTCGGAATACTCATGCATCCTGTGATGCAGGCTTGGATAAAGATTAGATTTGGAGAACATTGCAACAGAAGGAAAAGCTCAAGAATTGTAGTCAGAAAGATTCAAAGTTTATGTTGCTTTTGAAATAAATAGCTGTGACATTAATGGCCTGTGTGCCAAGATGTTTTAGTCATTTTGTTAAGAGATTTTAATGACTTTTATTTTGGGATAATTTGAGATTAAGAATTTTTATTTCATATGGTTTAATGATGTTGATTCATATGACTGAGTGGGTTTCAATTACACATCCTTTTGAGATGTTGTGGTTGACTGGTGAATGGGTATTCAGTTGCGTTCCCGAAATTTGGCTTTAAGAATTTCTCACCTAAGGGTCGACTTCCGCACTCCGTTAAGGCTTGAAATTTCGGGGCGTGACACAGTCAATATTAATTCGATTTACTCTCAATGTTAGTTTTAGCATGTTTGTCTAATTTTGGAATAAGGTTTCAAGGATTGTCCCATCAACTAGCAAAACACTAATCTTTCCATCATTTATAAAGTAGGTAGAGCTTGTGCATTCTTTCTTGACAGAATTGTTGTACTGATTGAGGAAGTTCATCATATTTGTTTTATTCTCCAAATATTTTTTAGAAAAGGTGACACTATAAGAAGCTTTACTTGAATTGATAGTCTTTTTAAAAAAGATGACATTTATAGGAAGCCTTATAACTAGCATATTTACTTTACCAACTAATAGTTGTCATATGAATATTTTTGTGAAATAAAATAATTAACCCGGGACACATAATTTTAGTCTTTTTAGAACATAACGAACCCTTTCAAATTTATTAGTTCTAATGGATTATTAGCATATTTTCTAAGACATTTTCATTTTTACATTTTTTGGAACCCCTAACTAGGTCGGAAAATTGATTTTCAGTGAAATTTCCATGAACACTTTCTATAACCCCTAACAGCTTTTTACGGAAAAATTCATTTTTACATGAAAGTTCATTTTCCTGGAGAAAAGTATTTTCATGGAAAATTTTTATTTTCCAGAACCCCTAACCCACCCTATAAAACAGCTGGGAGAAACTGGCATGGGAAGTGAGGGGGAATTAGCTCAATAGATCAGTTGTGTATTGCATGGTGCTAGCGCTGGACCAATACAAATATGTGAATGCTTTTGGAGTGTAGTAGTCCAGGGCCACGTGACGTTAAAGAAGCCGAGTTTTTTGACAAGTTCAAATACTCGATGTGTTGATTATGGATAAGCCTGTCCACCTTAGCTATGGATGATCTGCAAAGACTTTAACTACAAGCAGAGAGTTTATCAGTACAGATGCACTTATGTCATCTGAAGTTGATAGCAACCTAGAAAAAGGTACATCTAAAACTTATTTAGATGGAAAGACTTGACAATAAAAACTTATTGACATCTTCCATTTTAAATATGGACAGATAAACAAGGTTGTTGCTTATTACAATGAACAGACTACCTACATATAACATAGAAAAAGGGCTAGGGGAATTTTGCTGAGTTAAAATATGACAAAGTATACAACTGCATATTAAAGTGAAGTAGGGTGAGTCCATTACGTATGGTCCTAATACATGTTTATATGTTCTCGGTCAACTAATGATATCTTGGATGCACTTTTTCTAACTGTTAGATAATTTATTCTTCAGGAAGTAAGTTAAGTGGGGCATTTAAACAATATGATGATAGTCTTAGCTTACTACACTAAAATGACACGTGAAGTACTACATAAACACAAAAAACATAGAGAGGGATGAGGCAAGTTCTTAGCAATGGTTATTGTCAAGTAGTCGCTGTCCTTGTCACTACTCCTTCTACCTCGTATTAATTGTCTACATTAGCAATCAAAATTAGCTAAACTTCCACTTTCCAATGATCTAACCAGACAACTAAAATGGGACGGAGTACGGTATTTGCATGCATAGAGCCCTTAAGGTGCGTTTGGCCACGCGGGAAAGTAACTTTCCATATTAGATTTCCAGCGGAAGAGGTTTGGTAACGCAGATTCACAACTAAGGTTGCTTCCGCTGAAGTCAAGCTTTCTGCCCAAAAGTCACAAAATCGAATTTCCCAAGAATCGCTTCGAACAGTTTTAAGGAATATTGCATGAAAATTGACGCGCATGCCCTTTCCAACTTGAGATATGTCATTTCTTTCCCCAAATCTTTTTGCTTCTTCCCTTGTGCAACCAAATGCAAATGGTTTACTATGAGAATCCAAAAAAATAGTATCCACGAATTCTTGCTTCTGCTTCTAGAAAGAATCAGTTGCCGAACACACTCTTAATAGTCCCCGCTTTTTGCATCAGTTTTAGACCATGCCAACGAACGGTGGACATCAACCGACCGTGTAATGAGGTGGGGTGGCAAACTACTCATCCTAGCCCAAGTTCTGTTGACTAGTCAAAATAGCTTGACTTGTTACAGCCCCTAATGATCTACCTTTCTAAATTTGTATCAGACCATGTCAATGGATACTAGGTCTTTATGTTTAGTCCTTGGAGACAAAACTAGGGTTGACTCTGTAGAGTGATCAATTTGGAAGGCACCATGGTCACCAGTGACTGACAAGCCATCCCTTGAACATGTAACGCGTTTTAACTCAATTCCTTAAAGAACAATGTTCCAACTTTGTGCAACCACATCATACGTCCAAGCTTCCAAATCCCTTGTGTGTTGATATTGTACTCAAGCATTGCATGTTTCCACAAAGTTAACGCATGATTTGTTCAACAACGCGTTCATGCAAGTTTGTAGACCCCATATACATGGACTGAGCTGCTCAAACAAGTTAGAAACATTGCCTGGTGGATCCTAGATTGATTTGGATGGTGGCTTGGATATAGTATGGAAATAGCTTATCTAAAATCTGAAACATGTGTTACAATCTGACTGGACCAACAACAGTGGTCCAAATGCTTCCTATTATTTTAGCCGGCCTCTCTCTACACCATATGACTATAATAGATATACTAACCGTATATATTGACCTAGATCTAGTTTCTAAGGGGAACTGATAGAATATTACACAAATTATGTGAAAAATCCACATCAATTTATGAGCAAGGGAGACAATAAATTTATACCAATAACCCTAGATTTACCAGAAAATGCTCATGACTCGTGAGTATACACAATCATGCACAGAATATTCCACCAAAATATCCAAAGTACTTCAATAATAAATAGACCAACGCCTTCTTTTTATAACGAGGGATGTGTTGGGGTTAGAATGCAACAGAAATTCACTTCTAACAGTGACAGAAAGGTGACAAGAGAAAGCAAAACGAAAAACGGAAGACGTTAACTAATTTCATACACCCACGACTCACAATCAATTTCACTATCTTGAAAATATTCTACAAGCTGAGGATGCTAAAGTAGTTGAGCCATTAGAATGGTCAAAATAAATGCATGTGGAATATTAGCATCCACAATTTGTAGTCAACTAAAAAAAAGTTATTTGAAAAAGTATGCATTTTGAACAAATCTGACAACAATCTTTGATGAATACACTAAATTAAGACAAATCCTTAGGTCCCTATATTAGACATAACAGATGAGGATAATGAGGTCTGACGTAGGCATATGAGCTCTTGTATATATCATTATGTCTTTTATACATCTCTCTATATTTTATTTCTTTTACCACATTTTTGGAGAAGAAGAATTAGGAAAACAATCTGTGAAAATGTTAGGATCTTTGTAATCTGCATGCAAGCTTTGCTCACCACTGTTGCCCTAACTTTGGTAAACGTCGAGAAGAGTGTTGAATAGTCATAATAATTGGCCTAGTTACTTCATACTCGTTCTGTCTGGAATTATTATTACCATAATGATTTTCATAGTGAACTAAAATTAGTTCATTTTGGAAAATATTCTGGTAATAATAATTCCGGATGGATGAAGTATAATGTATGCATTTTTTTTCCTACCTGGTCAATCTAAGGCCCTGTTTGGTTGCCCAGAAAGAAGCTGGATTCTCTTTTGGAAAATCTCCTCACCCAAAAGAATTCAGAACAGCTTCTTCCGATGGCATTTAGTGTAAATTCCAAAAAATAACAGGGGTATTTTTTTTAAAATAATGCAGTTTCAGCTAATGATGAGGTTTTTTTGTTATCAAATGCCTTTGTCTTCTTTCGAAAATTATAGTTTCTGCCACTATGACCTAAATTTATCAAATGAAGTGAATTTTGGCCAACCAAACACCTTATTTCTTAAACCTAGATTCATCTAAAGAATTTGGATTTCCTACTTCTAAAAATTCTAACCAAACAGAGCCTAAGTAAAATTTCATTGCTTTTATAGGCTAGAAAATCTTGTATAATTAGCTTCAGTCCGCCGGGGTTGATGATCAGATACAGGGGGCGTTTTGAAATGCAAAGCTCTAGTTTAGACGCTGCTTTTTCGGAGAATCTCCTCTTTAGGCCGGTAAGGAAAAATACTTCTTTTCAAGCGTGATGGAACATTTAACAAAAAGGAAAGCTGCTTTAGAAGAAGCCGCTTCTTCACACCAACACGCCTATAATATCCAAGCGGGCACATATAATACACTAGCACATGTGCTTTCGACCCTAATGACTAGGACACATCCTCTTTACAAAACAAAATCTAAACATGAGATTTTTTTGCTACAAAAAATAGCTTAAAATGTTTCACACTCAATTCGACCAATTCATTGCAATGGCAGCAATACTTCTGGAACTACAACAACATATAGACTCAAAAGAATAGCAACACATGAATCACTTGACTCCACACACACAGGGACGGCAACCTGCCTTTTCCCCCCTAGTGAGTGACTTACGTATATTTTAAACAGTACTTGCTTATCTGTTAACTTGCTTGATATCGTTAGTTCACGACCTGACAATCCGCCCTGATTTGCCCTGAAGATCCAGTTAGGGGGTCCATGTCACCCATCTTCACCATGGCTGCAGCAAAGTCCGAGTTGAATGCTCTACGGCTGTTTCTGTACTCAGTCACAAAGCTATCAGTTGACCCGCCATTGAAGAGGACCTGGTCCGAGTGGAGGAGGCCCTTCCTCTCCTCCAGGTTCTTGAAGTAGTTGTTGTCAAACTGATTTGGTGTCACCAGATCTAGTGGTGCCAAGTTACCGTTGCCATCACCGACAGTCGACGGGCACCGTCTCCTCCGAGTGCTTGCGAATCCGGCATCAATGGTGCTGTTACTGTATATTCTGCCTCTGAAGGTCACGCATTGTGCTTGGCCAATTGTGTGGGAGCCTGAAATTAAAATGCACACATATATTGTCAGAATTAACCAAGTTTTCCATGTTAAAGCATAAGTTGTTGAAAAAAATTGGTTTATTTTTTTTGTCCATATAAATGTTTTCCATGCCCATAAACCACTACTACTCAATTGGCATCAACCAAATGAACTTGTTTATGTCCGTAATTTACCATTACTCAATTCCGAGTAGATGTATGTAATGTACGTGTTTATATACAGTTCTTTTGAAATAGAAGATGTTAAAAGGAAAGGACCATCCTTAGATCATACTCCCTCAGTTCCACTTTAGTAGTTCAAAATTAGTTTTTCGAATAAACTAAAATTTGTTGAATTTGGAAAACAAAATAGAACTATAAAGGTGGAACAGAAGGAGTATATATCAAATAAGCTGCACATGTGTTGATGTAGTATACTCAATATGTTTCATGATTATAACGGCAAAAGTTGAATTAACATGAAGAATCGAAGGGATGAAAGCATTTAAAACGAATTAAACATTTGGTGATCTTAAACATTACCTGAGAGAGCAACCATTTCTTTTGCGGAGAAGCCCTTGCTGCTGAACAAGGAGGTGAGCACATCAAGTTCATCAGTACCTCTTGGAAGGTTACTCTCAGCTTGGCTTTTGCTGGCTGCGCTAGTCGAGTCCCTCCTTCCTAGCTTCACTGTCCATGAGGGACCACCCACCTATTCAAACAAGAATACCATCTTGATCAACATTTACACGTAATTTGTGGAATCAAATAGCCAAACATTCAAAAGAGAACATAGATCACTCACAGCGACAGATGCATCTCTTGCAGCAACAGCTAATATGTCAGCACAACACCAGGGCATGCACTTTCAACTCTAGATTTGATGACTAAATGGAGGCGAATGAGTGAGGCGGCCATCCGTCGTTCTCGTGAGATCGCCGTCCTCGTGGCCGCCCGGATTGTGTCCAGGGCATCCGGGCATGTGCTATCATAGAAGGTGGATGACAATTGTGCCACGCATGCATGGCTTGCTAGCAAAATCAGTAGGGTGGTAGCAAGACATGCAAGGGAAAGGCAAGGTAGGCTAGAGGCCTTCATTTTGAGGAAGGGAAGCTTTCTATCCCGGTCTTTAGTGTTTATGTCTTTCAGGCAAGGAGAGTAGATTGAGATGGAAAGAAGAGAAATGGATGGCTATATATAGAGAGGCCAGGAAGGGGAGTTTAAGTCTTAGAATTTTCGTAGGGTTGATAAGTCGGGTCTTGCAAGGTTGACATGGTCACTATAAAACAGCTGGGAGAAGCTGACATGGGAAGTGAAGGGCAATTAGCTCCATAGATCAGTAGTGTATTGCATGGAGCTTGCGCTGGACCAATACAAATATGTGAATGCTTTTGGAGTGTAGTAGTCCAGGGCCACGTGACGTTAAAGAAGCCGAGTTTTTTGACAAGTTCAAATACTCGATGTGTTGATTATGGATAAGCCTGTCCACCTTAGCTATGGATGATCTGCAAAGACTTTAACTACAAGCAGAGAGTTGATTAGTACAGATGCACTTATGTCATCTGAAGTTGATAGCAACCTAGAAAAAGGTACATCTAAAACTTATTTAGATGAAAAGACTTGACAATAAAAACTTATTGACATCTTCCATTTTAAATATGGACATATAAACAAGGTTGTTGCTTATTAAAATGAACAGACTACCTACATATAACATAGAAAAAGGGCTAGGGGAATTTTGCTGAGTTAAAATATGACAAAGTATACAACTGCATATTAAAGCGAAGTAGGGTGAGTCCATTACGTATGGTCCTAATACATGTTTATATGTTCTCGGTCAACTAATGATATCTTGGATGCACTTTTTCTAACTGTTAGATAATTTATTCTTCAGGAAGTAAGTTAAGTGGGGCATTTAAACAATATGATGATAGTCTTAGCTTACTACACTAAACACGTAAACACGAGGAACGAGGCAAGTCTTTGCAATGGTTATTGGCAAGTAGTCGCTGTCATTGTCACTTCTCCTTCTACCTCGTATCAACTGTCTACAATAGCAATCAAAATCAGCTAAACTTCCATTTTGGAATGATCTATCCAGACAACTAAAATGGGACGGTGTATGGTATTTTCATGCATATTTTCTCTCTCTCTAGTCTGATATAAAGTTGCTTTGGATGGCCAAGAAAATACCTACAAATCTAGAGCTCTTTACATATAACCTGGCGCCAATTTTCGGTTTCTCATATCACCCAGAATCTTTTTCTTTCTTCCATATGACCTGAAAAGTACCCAAAATACCCTTAGGTTTAGGTATAAGCACCCACACTCTGCATTTTTTCATATTACCCGGAATCTGAGGAGGTACCCGGAGAAGCTCGCGTTCAGTCGGAGAAGAAGGCATTCCCGTTCGTTATCTCCGCCCATATCATCGCCATCGCCGGCACCGTCCAAATTGGGAAAGGTAATCTTCGCGCCAAAAAGCGAGAAAACGAGCGAGATGAAGGGATTTTGATGTAAGAGCAGTGGGGAAGCCCTCCCAACTACAAAAATTAAGATCTACATGTAAAGAAACACATATAAAGATCACCCATTGGTGTTGGACCGCTTCTGGAAATGAAATAAGAGGATAAAAATGTGCAAATTCGTGAAATACTCGTTGGCGAGTAACAAGTTTAATTTATATATCTTTCTGTGATCCTAATGACGGGGGAAGAGGAGGAAAAATAAGGAAGAACACAAAAAATGGGCAAAAACGGATGAAAAATGAACGAGTTTTCACATTTTGAAAATTCCTATTTTATCGTGTCGTCGAAGACACGAAAAAATATCCAAGTCGTGTCTCCAAAGAAAGACACGACTTGAATTGAGTCGTGTCTTATAAGACACGACTTGAATATTTATCGTGTCTTCGACGACACTATAAAATGGGAATGTTTAAAATGTTATAACTCGCTCATATTTTATCCGTTTTTGCCCATTTATTTTGCGTTCTTCTTTATTTTTCCTCCTTTTCCACCTTATTAATATATATTAAGATGAAAGAAAAAAAAAATAAGAAGAAAGAAAAAATAGAAGCTTTTCGGCGAACAGCTTCCACTTTCTTCATTCTTCTTATTTTTTCTTCTTCTTTTATCGTAATATATTTTTATGAGGTGGAAGAGGAGGAAAAATAAGGAAGAACGTAAAAAAAAAAGGCAAAATGGATAAAAAATGAGGGAGTTATGACAATTTTGAAAATTTCAGTAAAATCGTGTCTTGAAAGACACGATTTGCCGTATAGTCGTGTACTCGACAACACGACTATACTGCAAGTCGTGTATTTTCAAAATAAGATTTTATTTGGAATTTTTAAAATGTCATAACTCGCTCATTTTTTATCCGTTTTTGCCCTTTTTTGCGTTTTTCCTTATTTTTCCTCCTGTACCACCTCATGAAGATATATTAGGATAAAAGAAGAAGAAAAGATAAGACGAAAGAAGAAAGTGGAAGCTCTTCGCTGGAAAGTTTCTATTTTTTCTTTCTTCTTATTTTTTCTTCTTCTTTCATCCTAATATATCTTTATTAGGTGGAAGAGGAGGAAAATAAGGAAGAACACAAAAAAGGGCAAAAAAGGATAAAAAAATGAGCGAGTTATGACATTTTGAAAATTCCAGTAAAATCGTGTCGTCGAGTACACGACTTGAATTCATTTTGAAGTTGCTTTTTGGACAAGATGTCCTACATTTAAAATTTTTTTAAAAAAAACAATTCATTCATTACTTACTGGAAGGCTTGTCAATTTATTTTCTCAATAAACACTTGAATGTGAGGGGCAGTGTGAATTGTTCAATACATCTATGTCACTGTCCCTTTCAATGTTTGTATGAAGAAATATATCAATAGCAGGCTATACAGACTTTTCTGCCTATAAATATGCAATGCCTTATATTCAGTCTTATACAAAATCTTAATGCTGCTCATGGCTTCTGCAGCAACCCTTTTGAGACATCTCATATTGGCCTTGGTTACGGTTATTGCTTTGAGCAATGGACCGGATGTCTCCAAGGAAGAATATTTCAAGATGAAAAGATACTTGAGTTTCATAAATAGGTCCTCTGTATAGAGCATCAAGGTAATTAAGCTTCATAATACATGTTCATTTTTTTCTCAGCGTTCATCCTTTTACAAAGTGTATAATGAATTAATTTATGTACTTGTTACTGCAGACAAAGCACGGACAAACTTTTGATTGTGTAGAAATGTACAGGCATAATCACACGATCAAGGTTATCTTTTGATTTACTTGTCTTCAAATAAAGCCTCACAACATTGTTATATGCATTGTGACTAATACTAATGCTCATAAAATGAGACCATTTTCCTTACCTCTAAGAATTAATATTGCACCTTCATGGTAAGAAAAAATGGAAGCTTTCCGACGAAGAGCTTCCACTTTCTTCTTTTTTCTTATTTTTTCTTCTTCTTTTATCCTAATATATCTTCATGAAGTGGAAGATGAGGAAAAATAAGGAAGAACGCAAAAAAAAAAGGGCAAAAATGGATAAAAAATGTGCGAGTTATGACATTTTAAAAATTTTAATAAAATCGTGTCTTGAAAGACACGACTTGCAGTATAGTCGTGTAAGAGGAAGAAAAATAAGGAAGAACACAAATCTAACATGTGAGGAGCTCTCATCATCATCACCATCGTCGTCATCATCATTTTTGTGAGGAGCTCCACAATTAGAATTTGAAAGTTTCACACTAAGGGGCCGTTTGGGGCGTGAAAAAGATGTTTTAGCTGGCTAGTGGATTATCTACTTTATCCACACATTAGCTGAATTTTTCTAAAATAATCCACGTAGATGGAGCTGATTTTTCACGCCCCGAACGGCTCCTAAATGGGTCAGTCGAGTACCATGGTCTATGATCAGATCAAATGTCCAACACGTACTAGCTGAAATCTGACCCAGACCCAGCCAAATAGCTAGCTAGGTTCATGCCTATTCCATGTCTTGCATTCTCGTGACAAATCTTATATATCTTCGTCCATCATAATTTGTATTCTACTTCATTTTCTTCTACATTCAAGCATCACGAGCTCTTGTTATACGATATAAAGAAATTATAAGAGCTAATAAAGTTCAATTGCAATTTGCAATTCATCATTTGGAACCAATCATTTAAAATAGAAGCTACATTTATGAATGCCACATAGGTTTGACACTTTGACTATCCACCTATCGCCCTCTGTTCAATGAGGCTTGTGTACCTTGCAAAATAGGTTAAATTTTGTGGAGTCTAGGACCTCTACAAAAGAAAAAAAAAATTTCTGCCCCATTCATGTTTTTGGTAGCCATGTATTGTTAGACCCATCTCTTTTACAAATCCAGACAAGCTTCATTGGACATAGAAAATGGACATTTTTATATTGTGAACTAGTCAGATAGACTATATAGTTTTTAGCTATTTGTTTATGGATCTAGGTCCTGTTTCTCTTCAGTTTGCCTAGTGTTTGGGATTCCTATGTAATTATCAATTTTTTGTAATCCTGTTTTAAAACTGTTAATAAAATAGGATTACTCTAATTAATTGAGCTACAAACATGCTTTCTTATAATGCGATAGATTTAGGGGGCGTTTAGGGCGTGATAAAAAGCAAAACATCCACATGTTTCACTTTCACTGTTCATTTCCTGTTTTTTTAACTTTCAGATTAAACACCTCAGGACGTGTTTCACATGTCCACAGTGAAAAATCCGAAAATGAATAGTGAAAGTGGATTTTTCAACGTGGATGTTTTGGATTAATCACGAACCAAACGGCCCCTAACTTAATTACATCAATATACAAAATAATCAGCAAGTGGAACTATTAATTGAGAAAGAGAATGTAGGTGAGCCATTACTATGATCGAAAGACACGCATGTGGAATATTAGCATCCTCAACTTGTAGTCAACTAATTAAAACCAGTGCACGACTTCTTCTAAGTGTACTAATGTTAAAAAAGTTATTTGAAAAAGTATGTTTTTTAAACAAATCAGACAACGATATTAGATGACTACACTAATTTAAGACAAATCATTATGTCCCTATATTAGACATAACAGATGAGGATAATGAGGTCTGACATAGGCATCTGAGCTCTTGTATATATCTTCTTTTATACATCTCTCTATCAAAATTTTGTAATCCCGTTTTAAAACTGGTAATAAAACAAGATTTATCTAATTAATTAAGCTACAAACATGACTTATAATGCGATAGATTTACCTTAATTATATCAATATACGAAATAATCAGCAAGCGGAACTATTAGTTGGGAAAGAGAAAGTAGGTGAGCCATAACTATGGTCAAAATTCATGCATGTGGAATATTAGCATCCTCAACTTGTAGTCAACTAATTAAAACCAATGCACGACTTCTTCTAACTATACTAAAGTTAAAAAGTTTTTTTGAAAAAGTATGCTTTTTGAACAAATCATACAACAATCTTAGATTATTACACTAAATTAATACAAATCATTAGGTCCCTATATTAGGCAAAATATGCTAAATTTAATGGAGTCTAGGGCCTCAACAAAAGAAAAAAGATAACCATTCATGTTTTTGGTCTTGAGGGAGCAAACCGAGCCATGTATTGTTAGACACATCTTTTGTCAAATCTAGACAATCTTCATTGGACAGAAGACATTTTTAATTTGTGAACCAGTCAGACATACTATATAGTTTTTAGCTATTTGCTTTTGGATTTAGGTCCTGTTTCTCTTCAGTTTACCTAGTGTTTGGAATTCCTATGTAATTATCAATTTTTTGTAATACCGTTTTAAAACTGTTAATGAAACAGGATTTCTCTAATTAATTAAGCTACAAACATGAATTCTTATAATGCGATAGATTTATCTTAATTATATCAATATACTAAATAATCAGCAAGTGGAACTATTAGTTGAGAAAGAGAAGGTAGGTGAGCCATTACTATGATCAAAATACATGCATGTGGAATATTAGCATCCTCAACTTGTAGTTATGGAATTTCGTCTCGCCGATATATCGGTATCGGACCCCACCCGATACATTGATACGAGTAAATCTCATTTTCCAGGTTTTTTTCTAAATATCGGTGATATATCGCCTATTTAAAAAAAAATTCAAAAAAAAATTTTAATTTTTTTTCTACTTTCCTCTTTGTTTCCCATCATAATATGCATTTTTATGCATATTTTGAAACCTATGCTTTGTCTAAATTAGTATAACTCATTTTAGAAGTTAGATTATGAAAATATATGGTAAAAACTAGTTTTCGACACCTGAAACTGCCAACTTCCCCTCCAATAAAGGCCACAAGTTCAGAGCTTCAAAATTACAAGTTCTACTTCTATACTCCGTGGCCTTAGCTTCCAAAGCTATTAACATTCGAATGTGGGTGAAAAATGAGATTTTGATAAAAAAAACTAACTAATTTTACATGTTTCACTAAATAAAGAAGTACAAAAGCAAAATCATATGAGGATGAACTGAAGAAGTATGACAGAATAAAAAACCAAAGAAAAAGTGAAACCTTGTTTCAATCGGCAAAAATTGAGCTACATGAAAGAGAAAAAGAAAAGATGTGAAGCAGGAGGAGAAAGAGGTCCTGACTCCTGACCTGTGACCAATGAGCAGCCCCAACCTCCGTGCAGATCGAAGGTTTTTCCTTTTTGTTAAATGAAACCTTGTTTCAAGCCGCTTTCCCTTTTGTTAAATGTTCCTGATGTAGATTTTAATTTATTACTCACAAACGCACGAATCTAATATAGAATAGTGGCTACCAGGTCGATTCTACAGAGACTTAGTATTACTTCAATCTAATTATAGATAATTACTTAACTAATTCGACAGAAAGAAACTTTAGACAGCTAATTAAAACTAAAAAAAATTAACGATAAACTAATATATAAAAAGTCCAAAGCATCGATTCCATTACTAATTAAATTAATTCTATCTCCTCTCACTTTAATGAACTTGTAGTTGATGTAAATAACGTGTTCATCTCGGACACGCTTAAAATAATCATGCATACTCCTCTTGGATGTACACACTTAAATAATTAAAATAATGATCAATAGAAATTATCTTTATCGAGCATAGAAACTATTTATCTACGCCTTGGACGGAGTTTAGCCGGCCATTGATGTAATTTTTACTATTACTAATTGCCAAACACTGTTCACATATTGTAGCAATCATTATAGCAGTGTACTGTTCATCATCCCTTTCGGATTACCTGGTTTTTTTACACTGAGAAAATTCCCTTTTTCTTCTCTTGTTCTTTTGACTTTCTCTTCCACTCTTTATAGACGTCCTCTGTTAGTTCTGAGCAATCCTAAATCGAGCACGATTTCTTAGTTTAGCAACTGTCAATTCCAAACAAAAGTCCTTTCCGAGAACACCTTCTCCTCTTCTGTTCAGCCTCACCGATTCCGGCCTAGGCGTGAATTTTCACTGGGTTCTAATTTTGTCCTATTCCAAGCAGTTTTAAAAAAGAATCAAGATTCAAAGCCTATTCCATTCTCAAGTTTGTGTCTTCCATTTTGAATGCCAAGAACTGCCGTTTCCAATTCCTATTCATGTTGAGCACGACTCAAAGTCCCTTCCAAATCTGATCTCAAATCAGAACTTTCCAATCCGAACATGGTTCTGCAAATTCATAATCAAAACATCCAATTTCAATTGCTGCCCATTCCAATTTGAGTTCAAACTTCCATTTTTAATCCTTATCCCGCTACGCGTCCAGCTAACTTGAGCCAAGTACGATCGCTAAGGACTATTGAGTTGAGTGCAAGCCCAACATTGTGAATTTGAACCTCTTCAAACCAAGTTGAAGACAAGACTAGGTGTTGTCCAGACACTATTCTTCTTCTCCTTTGCTTTTTCTGTCTGAGCGCTCGAGCGACCAAGCAAAGTGCTCGACTGTTTTCCTTTTTTTTTTCGTTTGTTAAAACCCATCGTAGCGCTATAGTACTTGGATCTAACATGTGTTGTTCATTTAAAATCAGGTCTTGTGGCCTCTTCTAATGTGAATCAACAAATCAAATTTGTTTCATTCAAAAGTCCAGCTTTTAGTGTCTTGTTGTGAGCTTTGAAAACCCGTTGCTGGCATTCTAACCATGGATCTTCTATATCTTGATCTCTTCC
This sequence comes from Houttuynia cordata, assembly GCA_039654745.1. Lineage (NCBI taxonomy): Eukaryota > Viridiplantae > Streptophyta > Magnoliopsida > Piperales > Saururaceae > Houttuynia > Houttuynia cordata. The sequence continues at coordinate 5,119,202 of CM077505.1, forward strand.
CATAAAAATCCATTTAGATCAAATCTTTGATGTTCTTAGCTTCCAACCAGCACTCGTCTTTTCCTTAAACATAAATCAACGCTTCATATCTTTTTTGCACTTGATTTTCCACTTTAATGTATTTTAGAGCTTTTAAAACTCGTTTGACGTGCTTCATTTTTGTCGATCTGCATCTGGAACTCTTGAAACTTACATAAATAAATTAGATGCATAATAAAATATAAATCTATTAAATCTAATTAACGTATATAGATAAATCAATTAAGTGCAATTATTTATTAAACTCCTGCTTATAAACATAACATTGATAACCAATATTTATCCTTATTTTAATTAAAATTACGACTAACATATAAGTAGAAAGACATATAAAAATTTGTATATTTTGTATATATCATTCCATCATCCTTTCCCCTATCTAGGAAACACCCATCATTGCTCCCAACCTTCCTTTTCACATAACAGCTAAAAAGCTCCTACTCTTTCCATTACTTCTTCTTCTTCTTCCATGGACTCTTCTAGTGGAACTGTTAATATCTTCTACACATTCCTGACTCATGGTATGGAGGAATTGGATAGATTGTTCCAGTCTCGGAGCTTCATGTCGGCGCAATTCCTCCAAAGAGTTCTAGGCCTTCTCTGTGCCGTTCACTCATGGCTGACAGTCCTCGTACAAAGATCCTAACATTTCAAAGATTGTTTTCCTAATTCTACTTCTCCAAAATTGTGGAAAAAAATAAAATATAGAGAGATGCATAAAAGACATAAAGATATATACAATAGCTCATATGCCTATGTCAGACCTCATTATTCTTATTTGTTATGTTTAATATAGGGACCTAAGGATTTGCCTTAATTTAGTGTATTCATCAAAGATTGTTGTCTGTTTTGTTCAAAATGCATACTTTTTCAAATAACTTTTTTTAACATGATTAGTACAGTTAGAGGAGCTTTTTACATATGACCTGGCGCCAAACACCGGTTTGTCATATTACCCGGAATCCTTTTCTTCCTTCCATATGACCCGGAAAGTACCCAAAATGCCCTTAGGTTTAGGTATAAGGAGCTTTTTACATATGACCTGGCGCCAACTTTGACTTTCCCATATCACCCGGAATCTTCTTCTTTCTCTCATATGACCCGGAATCGGCACCTAGAGTACCGAAAATACCCTTCTTTTACGTTTTAAGCCTTTTGTATCCCAAATGCTTCATTCTTCCCAAAATTAGTGATTTACGGGAGCATGAAGTTGGGGAAGAAGATATTCCGGCAAAGGTCTGTCCATAATCGCGGTTGAAACCATCGCCGGGGCCGTCTAACTCAGAAAAAAAAAAAAATTCATGCCAAAAAACTGTAAAATAGCGGGAAAGACGAAAAAAATATATGATGAAAGGATTTTGATGTAAGATCAGCGGGGAAGCCCTCCCAACAACAAAAATTAAGATCTAAAATGTGAAATACACGTCGGCGAGCGACGAGTTCAATTTATATATCTTTCTGTGACCCTAATGAGGTGGAAGAGGAAGAAAAATAAGGAAGAATGCAAAACAAATGGGCAAAAACGGATAAAAAATGAGCGAGTTATGACATTTTGAAAATTTCAGAAAAATCGCGTTGCATATGACATGACTCAGGCTCAAGTCGTGTATTCGACAACACGACTTGAGCCTGAGTCGTGTCATATGCAACGCGATTTTTTGAAATTTTCAAAATGTCATAACTCGCTCATTTTTTATCCGTTTTTGCCCATTTTTTTTTTGTTCTTCTTTATTTTTCCTCCTCTTCCACCTCATATAGATATATTAAGCTAAGAAAAGAAGAAAAAAGAAGAAAGTAGAATCTTTGCGGCGAAGAGCTTCCACTTTCTTTTTTCTTCTAATTTTTTCTTTATTTCTCAGCCTAATATATCTTCATGATGTGGAAGAGGAGGAAAAATAAAGAAGAATGAAAAAAAAATGGGCGAAAACGGATAAAAAATGAGCGAGTTATGACATTTTGAAAATTTCAGAAAAATCACGTTGCATATGACACGACTCAGACTCAAGTCATGTATTCGACAACACGACTTGAGCCTGAGTCGTGTCATATGCAACGCGATTTTTTTGAAATTTTCAAAATGTCATAACTCGCTCATTTTTTATCCGTTTTTGCCCATTTTTTTTTGTTCTTCTTTATTTTTCCTCCTTTTCCACCTCATATAGATATATTAAGCTAAGAAATGAAGAAAAAAGAAGAAAAAGAAGAAAGTAGAGCTTTGCGGCGAAGAGCTTCCACTTTCTTATTTCTTCTAATTTTTCTTTATTTCTCAGCCTAATGACACGACTCAGGCTCAAGTCGTGTTGTCGAATACATGAAGATATATTAGGCTGAGAAATAAAGAAAAAATTAGAAGAAATAAGAAAATCAAATAAAATAAACCTATAAGTCGATGGTATACAATTGTCAATAATCTCATAAGCATCAATAAAAGTAAAGCAAATAACTAGATAGTCTTTAAAACTCTTCACGACACCTGCAACCTCCTTTCCACTACTGTACTTCCTGATCTCAATTTTCATTTGCGCCTGTATCAGAGGATGCATGAGTATTTCATAAAAACACTCAGTAGGATGTAAAAACCCACTGAATTAAAACAATGTAGTATGAAGAGAATAAGAATAACAAAAGATTGTGAACATTCTACAACATCTGGACTGAACCAAGGTCTATACACCTGAAAGGTTAGTCAATAATAACAACCCTAACTCGCAAGTATAGGAAACCATCAATAAGACTCCGAACAAACATATGTGTAAGGAGAAAATAACAATCATATCAAAGGCTCCAGACATCTAAAGTGAAAGTAGTTACAATTTCTGCTCGCTAAACTGGTTGCTCGTAAGTGACTAAAATAATATATTAGATCCACCCTAGGGGTCCTCTTTTGGAACCCTGCCATGCGTCTAGGATGATGGCCCTACCAGTGCTTACGGACACGATGGGCAGAGACTGAGAACCTTCCGTAATGTCCACAATCTAACGTACATATAGTGCCTCCCTTCGGGCAGTATAGAATCGCAACTCCATAAATATAAGTGACCTCGCAAGATCTAGCAATTGCTTAATTGAGCATACTATGAATCCACCATGGGGAAAGTCTCGTAAGATCTCCAGTGGAAGAAACAATCATGTAATCAATATGAGCAATATCTCAAAGGAATAGAGGTCACAACACTCTAAGATCATAAGGTATCTCTTACCAGAATAGACTCTCTCACGGAGTATGGATAGAAGTGTCAAGGTCTTTGGCCAACAAATAACTCACTCATTAGAGTAGCATAGAATAACAAGCTTCTTAAAGGCATGCAAATCACTCTTGAAATAACAAGACAACCCAAACACTTTAAATAATAACTCACCCAAGGAGTACAATACAATCAATACATACCCTTCATGCTCCGCCCTAGATAGGAATTCCTCATACACATTGGAATTTTATAATACAAATATCAGAGATAAGAAAACCAAAGAGTCTTAGATGATTTGAATTCCAAGTGGAATCACAAACCGACATCAACGCTTTTAAGATAGATAGTTATGAATCACTTTGTCAAAGGATTATCTCTCCTAATTGGATTACTTCTAACCCAATTCTTACTGTGATATACCATAAATATATAGTCCAATTACTGGTATTGACACGTTAAACATTATCATATCATATTACATGATGTTATTTGTATACTTAAAATTTTCTCTCAGATTCAGTTCACTACCTCCTGCACAATAGTCCCCTTCCAACGGCTACTGTGCTCTGTACAATAAGACTTAACCTCTGAAATCTTTATTGATAATACCCTCGTGAGTCTAGTTTCTAACACCATTGATTTTATATTTGTCCGATTTTATTTGAATTAGTTATGAATTATTTATTACAGACTATTAGCACAGAAATAGTTCTGGCTGAGATTAAGACTCTTAATTAAACTTGATTATCTCACTTAATAACATATTATAGATGATAATATCTCATTAACAGACCATATACTCCCCTCCTAGACCAATTACAGACCTATGATTATCTGGAATTACTAAAGTACACCCCTTCTCATGTTCCTTTACATATAACACAGTTTTAAACATTAATACATCCCAAATAAGACAATTAATACAAGACACACATTAAGACACAAAACTCAACATGGATCATGGTCAACCAAGCAATATCAGAACTTCTAGTCTCTAGAAAACTAATAAAGCATCAGACTTTAGGTGTGAATTCCCATCTAGAAACGTGGCATGATTGCACATATGATTATGATGCACTACGCATAGAAATAATGACACAATTCATTCATCTCACTAGAATCAAAGCAATACTCTAAGGTACTAAATCAAAACACTTATAAATATCATATAACAGAAGAGAAGAAAGGGGAAAATCTATCCTACTCTTAATTCACCGAAGGTTCCGCCTTTCTACGCGTTGTTTGTCTCCTCCACTTCCTCCAAAGCTCCCGCTCCAAGCTCTTGCAAAACTCCCACAAGAAGAAGCCTTATAGGAGGTGGGTGAACGTGAGAAGGAGAAGGAAAAGGTCTCTGGACGTTCGAGGGCTAGGTTTTCCAATAGCACAAGCCAACTCTTTAGGGTTTATATAGAGTTTGGGGAGAATCCCTTCTTAAACTAATTTTCCATATCATGGACACTTCCCACCAATGAGAAGGCCTCAAGATCTTTCTAGAGACATGCAATTTAAGTCCAATTGAGATTTGACATCTTTCCCATGCAAATACACCCCAAAAATAAGCTAGAAATCACAAAACCACAACCAGCGATCGATCGACGATACGATGATACTCAATTGGCATCAACCAAATGAACTTGTTTATGTCCGTAATTTACCATTACTCAATTCCGAGTAGATGTATGTAATGTACGTGTTTATATACAGTTCTTTTGAAATAGAAGATGTTAAAAGGAAAGGACCATCCTTAGATCATACTCCCTCAGTTCCACTTTAGTAGTTCAAAATTAGTTTTTCGAATAAACTAAAATTTGTTGAATTTGGAAAACAAAATAGAACTATAAATGTGGAACAGAAGGAGTATATATCAAATAAGCTGCACATGTGTTGATGTAGTATACTCAATATGTTTCATGATTATAATGGCAAAAGTTGAATTAACATGAAGAATCGAAGGGATGAAAGCATTTAAAACGAATTAAACATTTGGTGATCTTAAACATTACCTGAGAGAGCAACCATTTCTTTTGCGGAGAAGCCCTTGCTGCTGAACAAGGAGGTGAGCACATCAAGTTCATCAGTACCTCTTGGAAGGTTACTCTCAGCTTGGCTTTTGCTGGCTGCGCTAGTCGAGTCCCTCCTTCCTAGCTTCACTGTCCATGAGGGACCACCCACCTATTCAAACAAGAATACCATCTTGATCAACATTTACACGTAATTTGTGGAATCAAATAGCCAAACATTCAAAAGAGAACATAGATCACTCACAGCGACAGATGCATCTCTTGCAGCAACAGCTAATATGTCAGCACAAGAGACTAAACCAGGGCATGCACTTTCAACTCTAGATTTGATGTCGTCCACCACTCCAAATCCTCTGATGGAGCCATTATTCTGCAGGGCACTCCTTTCTCCGCCACCATCCAGCAGGAAGGAGGCATCGCAGCCTTGCACGAAGCAGTCATGGAAATGGAGGCGAATGAGTGAGGCGGCCATCCGTCGTTCTCGTGAGATCGCCGTCCTCGTGGCCGCCCGGATTGTGTCCAGGGCATCCGGGCATGTGCTATCATAGAAGGTGGATGACAATTGTGCCACGCATGCATGGCTTGCTAGCAAAATCAGTAGGGTGGTAGCAAGACATGCAAGGGAAAGGCAAGGTAGGCTAGAGGCCTTCATTTTTAGGAAGGGAAGCTTTCTATCCCGGTCTTTAGTGTTTATGTCTTTCAGGCAAGGAGAGTAGATTGAGATGGAAAGAAGAGAAATGGATGGCTATATAGAGGCCAGGAAGGGGAGTTTAAGTCTTAGAATTTTCGTAGGGTTGATAAGTCGGGTTTTGCAAGGTTGACATGGTCACTATGGATGGGTTAGGGGTTAATGAAAATTAGAAATGGAAAACCATTTTACATGAAAATAAATTTTTCACCGGGTTAGGGGTTAAAGAAAAACATGGCTACGAAAATTTGCTTTTCCGGAGGGCCCGAAAATGGCCCTGAAAAAAGGCCGGAAAATGGGCCAGAATTTTCAGACCTCAAGGGGTTCGAAAATCCTTTTGCAGGCTGAAAAAAAGGTCGGGGCCTGGGCAAATCGACCTCCCTCCCTGCCGGAGCCGCTCCTCCATTGCCTCAACCTCCATGGAAAGCACCTCTTCGGCCCTTCCTTGCCAAGCTCTTCAACGACACCTCCCTCCGACGATCACTTGGCTGCAAGCGACAACAACGGAGCCGCCACAACGGCAAGCTAGTTTCCGATTTCAGTAGGTTGGTTGCTCGCGGCCAAGCCCTGTGACTCGTGCAAGGCAGAGGAGGTGCTCCAATTTTGGCGTGCTGTGTTCTACATCAAAGATATGTAGTCTTTCTTTTTTCAAATGTCTGTCATAAACAACAAGGCTAAATAAGCATTTTCTTCCACTTTATAGGCCGTTTTCTTTTGACAAATCTGCTTTTGAATACCATGAAGATTACGGCATCAGAGAATGGCATCAAAGGTCGTATTGTTAATGTTTCATATGAAGGTCATCGATTTTCTTACCCTGAAGGAATCCGTTTCAATAAAATCAACAATCAATCAGAGTATGTTAGCATTTCCTTTCCGTTTTTCTGTTTCATTGTTGATATTTGGGATATTTGCCATAGTTTTCGTGTATAATAAGAACAGACAGTTGTTTTTTGTTGACTTGTTTCATTCAAATAGGGAAGTGACTAATCTTTCATTGATGAGAATAACACTACACTTGGTCCAGTCTTTCTCACCCTTTGACATCTAGATTTCTTAATGCGTATGTGATAATTTTCTTGATGCCATCTGCATTCAAGATTTGACAGGTGGACCAAGGACGTGCACTTGTGTTGGTTTTTGTCTTATGGCAGTGTCATTGTTAGGATAATCCAAACTGATTGTAAAAACTGTACATGACTGATTTTATCATGAGAGATGTGCTTCATTTAATCAATATCATCGGTTCCTTAATTGGCCATCAGGGATCAAGGAAATTGATCCTATTATATGATTTTACTTCACTTTAGAGTTCACGGGTGAGCCCCTTCGGGGGCTTTCAGTGCCAAAAAAAAGTTGAGATAGTGAGGTCACATCTTACACCGGAGGCCTTTCCACATTGACCTGTTTGTGAGAGAAAAATTGTATATCAATTCGCCATTCTATACATTCTATTCTTTTATCATTCTGTGGGTCGGTTTTATTAGAAGGCTATGCAAGAGATTGATTGATCATCTTCCATCAAAATATGTTGTTTTCTTTTTGCATAAAGGTGACTAAGAATGCAAGTCTTTTGCTTGGTAATGTGGGTCTCTCTATGCGCCTATATAGTTACTCACATTCCTGCATTGCAGTACATGCAGGTATAGCAGTGTGTATGCATATGGACAGTGTGTATGCATATGGACAGTCAAAACTGGCAAACATATTGCACGTAAATGAGCTGTCGAGATGTTTCAAGGTATGTAATCCATGTGCAAATTTGTAGTTAATGAAAAAGTAACATGGCGCAACTCAGTTCACCCTCTCTTTCTCTCTCTAAAAACTTGTAATCAAGGCGAGTGTGTGACAATAATTTGGAATTATCTAAAAACTTGCTCTCTCTCTCTCTCTCTCATATTCTCCGTGTTCATCTGTCATTTCAATTAAAGGAGGCTGCAAGTAAACTTCTTAATGTATCTGGCTTAATTAGGAGGCTGCACTAAATTTAGATGACCACCACGATGATAAACAATCTGCTGCTGCATAAAAATGCATTGACAGTCAGTAATGAGAAGGGTAGGTTCATTCTTCGCACGTGTAAGCTGTATGCGCGTGTTATTTTGATGACATTTTTTTCCTTCATAATAATGCCTATATTGTATACTGCCAAATCCTCAGAGCCAGGTTCCCCAGTTGGTCTAAGGGTTTGTGAACAAAATTAAGGTTGCCAGGCCATTGTTATTGTTATATTTGAGCTATGTAGAATGTGGATTGTATGTATTTTGATAAATTTTCACTGATTGAAGATGCTAATCTATACTTGGGCTGGATTATAACTTGGGTCCAGCCGCGATTTAGACTTTTTGATGTGCAAGGGAGTCGCAGGATTCTCACTTCCAGATTTCCTGGTTTAATTTTACCTATGCCAGCAATTTCTCTCAAATAAATGTGCTTGTTACAACAAATTTGTCATGTTTCGGTAGCTGATTAGGTTTTCCTTATGAACTTCCAGAATGTATGATTGACACGCATTAGGAGTTATTATTGCGTTTAAAACTTACACCATTGAGCTGACTTGCTTATTGTTTGGATGTCTATATACCGCTATATCCATCCTTCATAATAGTCTGATAATCGTAATATCCACTTCTTTTTTCTTACTAAAGACTGAAATATCCACTTCTAGATGAGAATAGTATCATCTGCTGTTTGGGAATATATGGTCCTCCTTCTGTCTGGAATTAGCAATATCAATTGGTTTTTGAGATTGAGCTAAAATCAGATTATTTTGGAAAACCGAATTTTAGTACTAATTATGTACGGGAGAAGTGTATGATAAGGTGTTAATTATGTACTTTGGCATTTATTTGATTAGCATTACATATTAGCCAGCTCAAAATTGTTTATAAATGATCTTCTTTTTATAGGAAGTAAGGATTGCCCATTAATTTGATGCAGACTATTCATGTCACTTGAGATCAATCACCATCCGTGGTCATTTTTCCCAAGCTAAATTGCGTCGTTGATATAGATTGTGCATCACTGTGTACTTCATGTGATTTGAGACATTTTTAGGTATAATTTGTCAGGGAACGGCGATTGAGTGGCCATAGATTAGGCTGCAACTACAGTTGAATGTTCTAAACCTTGCGTTTTCACACTCTTAGCTCATCATGAATGATGAGGATGAAACAAATTTTATTACGTGCTGGTAATGACAGAGTAGGAATGCTAAGATTTTTGTTCATGAAACAATGGCCTACATGTGAATACCTTTGCAACAATAAAAGCAAGGCATTATATGCAATCACTTTTACAATAAAATAAGCATATTAAACTATGTCTTACCCTATTTGGTAAGCTGTCGCTCTATCAAGACCAGTTGAAGTAACCCATGTCTCCCCACAAAAGAAATTACTACCTCCAACGACAATTGTCACCTATATCATATGCTTAATTTAAAATTCTTGAAAAGCTAGAACATATGCTACTCTAAAAATTTAGCTGGCAGCTTTTGAGGGAATGCTAAGGATTTGTGGTTCTATTGTCTTTTTTATTTTTATGGGATTCTATTCTGGTCTGTGTTTCAAGTGATGAATGGTTTGTCATTGTTCTACTTTGCTTCTTTGGTTTTGTTAAATGTATTTTCTCATTACTACTACTGGTCATGTTTGAAGAATTTGTAATATGCATGGAAGGCTTAAGAGAAGGTTTTGGGGCTTTCTGCTTTCATTTAGGCAAGTTAAACTCCGTTATTTGTCGATCACTGGCCAAAGGAATTGAAATTGGGTGTATTGATATTTGCATAGTAAATGGAAAGCAAGCAGGAAGAAAGATTTGAACTTTGACAAGCTGAACTCTGTTATTTGGTTGTTTAGAAACAGAAAGGAATAAAACGTCATTTTTTTCTGGTGAAAGTGAGTGGAAATCTTAGAAAGAAGTTGCATGCATGATTTAATGTCAAATTATTTTGAAGAAATACTAAGAAATATCTCTCCATTTCCTGGATGAGAAAGTTACAGAAACAGAGGGCGTTTAGCCTCTAGTTTGGCATATTGCTCTTCGAAGCATATCTAGCTTAACTATGGTGGCTTTTTTGTTACTTTTGTAATGAATATAACTACATTTTTTTGTGAGTTGTCTCCAGTTCATACTCTGTTTGAAATTTATGTTTTGAGATAGGTTAATCGAATTTTATTTGGATTATCTGTCTTACCCTGTACTCTTCCCTATGGTATTGACTTCACTGTAGCTCATTATTTGTATAGCTCATTAATTCAATTCATACTGACTTTAATCAGGTCGAGCCCATACCCGATACCTTTCCATCCATCAGGCACTACTTTTAAGTCTTTTGTAATGCCACTGATAGAGGAAACACATGAAGAATTGCATTCTAGTTTGGAGTCCCTGTCTGAGGCACCTTGTGCCGAAGTACTATCGGTGCAGGAAGCGTAGTTACGTACTAAAAGACAGCCGGGTGCTTTGCATACAGCTTATAAGCCCAAGAACAATGATATTCTGATCTTGTCGAGCTTAAATCCTGAGTCTGCTGATGATTTTCAGCGATATGGAGTAATCTCCTGGTTGGCCTGCGTTACTGGAGTTTATGCATTGGAGGAGGACGCCCTTAGATCAATGAAAAATGAGGAAGGGAAGAAGATTGGAATTGTTGAAGAACCGCAAAAGGGGTTAAGAATCAAAGTGTCAAAGAGTATTGAAGTTACAAATGGCATGGGAAAGTCTCTCTTTGCAACTTTTTTGACGAATGTTGTCACAAACAATCGCATCTGGAAAGCACTAACCTGGGGAGATTCCATCGACAAAATGAATATTATATGCATCAAGGAACTAGTAATTAAGTAGCTTATGCTTCTTTGATTTACATACATGTTCATTTGATAATTCTTCTGAAATACGATGCTAAGCTAGTTACTGATACATTTGCCCATCTTCTGATCTCAAATTTATGACAGAACACATCTGCTTCGTGTTCCTGTGACCGAAGTGACAGCAAGACTCTTGAAATCTTTGATGATCTGACTTCTTTTAACCTTAATGAGTCACAAAAGTCTGCAGTATTATCTTCAATCTCAGATGTATTCTTTGAAAGTTCATGTCCTGTAAAAATCATCTGGGCACCACCTGGAACTGGAAAGACAAAAACAGTTAGTACATTGCTTTGGGCCCTCTTGAAACTCAATTGCAGAACAATTACTTGACCATATAGTTAACATACTCAAGTATGCAAGTTGAAGGAAGCTTGGTCAATGGGATGGATCATTTTCTCCCTATTTGATAGTGTTAGATCCCAGTCTGTAACACCCAAAAAAATTTGTGTGCTTACTAAAATTAATTTATCTAAAAATATTACTAAAAAAATTTGTGTGCTTACTAAAATTAAAGTATGTGAAGATAGCTTTCCAACGCCACCGACGGTGCGCAAATCGGAGTTCGGAGCATAAAGTTATGTTAGTTTGAATTTTGGTATGCAGTCGGGGTATGCGATTGATCGCCGGGGTATGCGATTGATCTGGCGGGGTACGCGACTAATCGTCGGGGTACGCGATAGATCGCAACGGCATTGAATACGGAAATTACATTTTGAGTGGATTTTCTTGAGAAAAAGATACCAAATCCTAACCAAACTTGGAGAAGATGTTCATGAGGAGATTTTGGAGGATTTTGGGGGATTCCTATTGGTGGAAAGAGTCCATAATTTAAAATGAATGATTTAAGAAGAGATTTCCCTAAACTCTATATAAACCCATGAGAGGGGAGTGCTTGTGGGATTGATATTAAACCCTAGCTTGTGCTTTTCTCCTTCCCACGTTTCCCCTTCTCTCAAGCCTCTTCTTGGTGTGAGTCTCCATCCAAAGCTTGGAGCGGAGGCATCGCTACAAAGCGAAGAAGGCGAACGACGCGTAAAGGGCGAGACTTTTGTGAAACTAAGAGTAGGATGATTTTACCACTATTCTTTGTGATTTATTTCAATGATATGAATGTTTATGATTCAAGTTCTGATGTCAAATATGTGACTTTGTTTGGGAATGAATATGTGTGGTATTTTTATTCATGAGTTGATTATGATCTTGCTCTTATATATGAAGATGTAGGGGTCAATTGATATATGATATCTAACATGATAAAAAGAGTATACTATGGTAATTATAAACAATCCTAGGGTCTGTAATTGATCTAGGAGGGGAGTATGGTTGTCTGTTAATAATATATTATCACCTATAATGTGTTATTAAGTGAGATAATCGAGTTTATTGAAGAGTTTTAATCTCGGCCAGAACTGTTTCTGTGCTCACAGTCTGTAGTAAATAATCCATAACTAATTCAAATAAACTCGGAAAAATATGCCGTCTATTGAACTAGAAACTAGACTCATAGGACTATATACAGTAAAAATTTCAGAGAGTAATTAAATCTGTGCTGACGTTGGGAAGAGCCGGAAGTCAACTGATATGTAAAAATAGAATACTATAATTAGGGTAAAAGATGGAGAAACTTTAGCAAAACATTATCCTATGCTAAAATAAGTATACTATGAAAGTAATATGTGTTATACAAGATCTTCCAGAAAGAATTATAGCAGAATGGACTAAGTATAATACTTTAATATTATGGGCTAATGGTGGATAGTTTGGTGTTTAGTAAGTCCTATGTGTTTCACTGTTGATATTGACTAGATTGTGTTTTCAATTGGAAGCCGAACCATCATCCCCTTTGACTAAAGTCTTAAACCTTGAAGTTTTGATCAATGTTTCTATGATTGAGTTGAGTATTGGAATAGTTCCACTTATGTTAAAGCAATATGTGACACTTCTATTGTTGACACTTTAATTTAATACTTCTATGGTTAGTTGTGTGACAATATAGATTAAGTAATCTCATTGGTACTCCTTTAGTGAGTAAGACTTTTGAAAGAGTATCAAAATCTTTGTCGTACTTCTTTCGTGAGCTAGTTATCAGAATGAATATGTTCTTTATAGAGGATACTTTTCCTTTGAGTAAATAGTTACATCAGAGATTCGTTATAAGAACCTTGTGAGATTTTGCCTAAGAGAGGTAAATTAGTTTCCCAGGATGAGAGATGGGTAGTCTCAATAGTACATGAGTGAAGACATTCATAGTATGCTGGTAAAAGCCATAATAGACTCCGTCTAGTTGAGAGTTGTAGAATACTCAAAAGCACTTGGATTAAGAGAAACTCAGCCAGGGTGAGAGCTAATGATACTCAATAGCCCCTGTGTTAAGAGAAACTCAGCCAGGGTGAGAGTTAATGATACTCAATAGCCCCTGTGTTAAGAGAAACTCAGCCAGGGTGAGAGCTAATGATACTCAATAGCCCCTGTGTTAAGGGAAACTCAGCGAGGGTGAGAGTTAATGATACTCAATAGCCCCTGCGTTAAGAGAGATTCAGCTAGGGTGAGAGTTAATAATACTCAAAAGCCCCTAAGTTAAGAAATTCAGCTAGGGAGAGAGTTAATAATACTCAAAAACCCCTGAGTTAAGAGACTATGCCAGGATGAGAGTTAATAAGACTCAAAAGTCCATGTGTTAAGAGAGTATATCTTTGAACCCTTGTTAGGTTCCCGCCCAAAGAGAGGCATTCCATAAGTACTGATACAGCCAGTATTCTAGACATGACAAAGGGTTCCAAGGAGAGAATCTCTAGGATGGTATGGCAAGAAACCACATGGAAGTGGTGATATATGAGAGTGAGAGTTGTAGCTCCATACGCTTGTGATAGTTGAAGTCTCTCTGAATGATGTTTTTCTTATGCACTCTCAATGTTTGGATCATTGATTAATTATATTCTCTCCATACATTCTAGCTGTTTTGAAGTCTTAGTGACTGATGATGATTTCTGGTAATACAATTCCTTATATTGGATATCGATATTGCTAATTTGTCAGTTGTTGTTGAAATCTTATGCATTGTTATATATTGTATCTTTTGTGTTTGTGTGGGTTTTTCTTCGGAATACTCATGCATCCTGTGATGCAGGCTTGGATAAAGATTAGATTTGGAGAACATTGCAACAGAAGGAAAAGCTCAAGAATTGTAGTCAGAAAGATTCAAAGTTTATGTTGCTTTTGAAATAAATAGCTGTGACATTAATGGCCTGTGTGCCAAGATGTTTTAGTCATTTTGTTAAGAGATTTTAATGACTTTTATTTTGGGATAATTTGAGATTAAGAATTTTTATTTCATATGGTTTAATGATGTTGATTCATATGACTGAGTGGGTTTCAATTACACATCCTTTTGAGATGTTGTGGTTGACTGGTGAATGGGTATTCAGTTGCGTTCCCGAAATTTGGCTTTAAGAATTTCTCACCTAAGGGTCGACTTCCGCACTCCGTTAAGGCTTGAAATTTCGGGGCGTGACACAGTCAATATTAATTCGATTTACTCTCAATGTTAGTTTTAGCATGTTTGTCTAATTTTGGAATAAGGTTTCAAGGATTGTCCCATCAACTAGCAAAACACTAATCTTTCCATCATTTATAAAGTAGGTAGAGCTTGTGCATTCTTTCTTGACAGAATTGTTGTACTGATTGAGGAAGTTCATCATATTTGTTTTATTCTCCAAATATTTTTTAGAAAAGGTGACACTATAAGAAGCTTTACTTGAATTGATAGTCTTTTTAAAAAAGATGACATTTATAGGAAGCCTTATAACTAGCATATTTACTTTACCAACTAATAGTTGTCATATGAATATTTTTGTGAAATAAAATAATTAACCCGGGACACATAATTTTAGTCTTTTTAGAACATAACGAACCCTTTCAAATTTATTAGTTCTAATGGATTATTAGCATATTTTCTAAGACATTTTCATTTTTACATTTTTTGGAACCCCTAACTAGGTCGGAAAATTGATTTTCAGTGAAATTTCCATGAACACTTTCTATAACCCCTAACAGCTTTTTACGGAAAAATTCATTTTTACATGAAAGTTCATTTTCCTGGAGAAAAGTATTTTCATGGAAAATTTTTATTTTCCAGAACCCCTAACCCACCCTGTAAAACAGCTGGGAGAAACTGGCATGGGAAGTGAGGGGGAATTAGCTCAATAGATCAGTTGTGTATTGCATGGTGCTAGCGCTGGACCAATACAAATATGTGAATGCTTTTGGAGTGTAGTAGTCCAGGGCCACGTGACGTTAAAGAAGCCGAGTTTTTTGACAAGTTCAAATACTCGATGTGTTGATTATGGATAAGCCTGTCCACCTTAGCTATGGATGATCTGCAAAGACTTTAACTACAAGCAGAGAGTTTATCAGTACAGATGCACTTATGTCATCTGAAGTTGATAGCAACCTAGAAAAAGGTACATCTAAAACTTATTTAGATGGAAAGACTTGACAATAAAAACTTATTGACATCTTCCATTTTAAATATGGACAGATAAACAAGGTTGTTGCTTATTACAATGAACAGACTACCTACATATAACATAGAAAAAGGGCTAGGGGAATTTTGCTGAGTTAAAATATGACAAAGTATACAACTGCATATTAAAGTGAAGTAGGGTGAGTCCATTACGTATGGTCCTAATACATGTTTATATGTTCTCGGTCAACTAATGATATCTTGGATGCACTTTTTCTAACTGTTAGATAATTTATTCTTCAGGAAGTAAGTTAAGTGGGGCATTTAAACAATATGATGATAGTCTTAGCTTACTACACTAAAATGACACGTGAAGTACTACATAAACACAAAAAACATAGAGAGGGATGAGGCAAGTTCTTAGCAATGGTTATTGTCAAGTAGTCGCTGTCCTTGTCACTACTCCTTCTACCTCGTAGTAATTGTCTACATTAGCAATCAAAATTAGCTAAACTTCCACTTTCCAATGATCTAACCAGACAACTAAAATGGGACGGAGTACGGTATTTGCATGGATAGAGCCCTTAAGGTGCGTTTGGCCACGCGGGAAAGTAACTTTCCATATTAGATTTCCAGCGGAAGAGGTTTGGTAACGCAGATTCACAACTAAGGTTGCTTCCGCTGAAGTCAAGCTTTCTGCCCAAAAGTCACAAAATCGAATTTCCCAAGAATCGCTTCGCACAGTTTTAAGGAATATTGCATGAAAATTGACGCGCATGCCCTTTCCAACTTGAGATATGTCATTTCTTTCCCCAAATCTTTTTGCTTCTTCCCTTGTGCAACCAAATGCAAATGGTTTACTATGAGAATCCAAAAAAATAGTATCCACGAATTCTTGCTTCTGCTTCAAGAAAGAATCAGTTGCCGAACACACTCTTAATAGTCCCCGCTTTTTGCATCAGTTTTAGACCATGCCAACGAACGGTGGACATCAACCGACCGTGTAATGAGGTGGGGTGGCAAACTACTCATCCTAGCCCAAGTTCTGTTGACTAGTCAAAATAGCTTGACTTGTTACAGCCCCTAATGATCTACCTTTCTAAATTTGTATCAGACCATGTCAATGGATACTAGGTCTTTATGTTTAGTACTTGGAGACAAAACTAGGGTTGACTCTGTAGAGTGATCAATTTGGAAGGCACCATGGTCACCAGTGACTGACAAGCCATCCCTTGAACATGTAACGCGTTTTAACTCAATTCCTTAAAGAACAATGTTCCAACTTTGTGCAACCACATCATACGTCCAAGCTTCCAAATCCCTTGTGTGTTGATATTGTACTCAAGCATTGCATGTTTCCACAAAGTTAACGCATGATTTGTTCAACAACGCGTTCATGCAAGTTTGTAGACCCCATATACATGGACTGAGCTGCTCAAACAAGTTAGAAACATTGCCTGGTGGATCCTAGATTGATTTGGATGGTGGCTTGGATATAGTATGGAAATAGCTTATCTAAAATCTGAAACATGTGTTACAATCTGACTGGACCAACAACAGTGGTCCAAATGCTTCCTATTATTTTAGCCGGCCTCTCTCTACACCATATGACTATAATAGATATACTAACCGTATATATTGACCTAGATCTAGTTTCTAAGGGGAACTGATAGAATATTACACAAATTATGTGAAAAATCCACATCAATTTATGAGCAAGGGAGACAATAAATTTATACCAATAACCCTAGATTTACCAGAAAATGCTCATGACTCGTGAGTATACACAATCATGCACAGAATATTCCACCAAAATATCCAAAGTACTTCAATAATAAATAGACCAACGCCTTCTTTTTATAACGAGGGATGTGTTGGGGTTAGAATGCAACAGAAATTCACTTCTAACAGTGACAGAAAGGTGACAAGAGAAAGCAAAACGAAAAACGGAAGACGTTAACTAATTTCATACACCCACGACTCACAATCAATTTCACTATCTTGAAAATATTCTACAAGCTGAGGATGCTAAAGTAGTTGAGCCATTAGAATGGTCAAAATAAATGCATGTGGAATATTAGCATCCACAATTTGTAGTCAACTAAAAAAAAGTTATTTGAAAAAGTATGCATTTTGAACAAATCTGACAACAATCTTTGATGAATACACTAAATTAAGACAAATCCTTGGGCTTTTTACATATTACCTGGCGCCAAGTATGGTTTTATCATATTACCTGATTTTTCTTCTGACTTCTCATATGACCTGGAATCGGCACCTAAAGTACCGAAAATGCCCTTCTTTTACGTTTTTTATGCATTTTGTATCCGAAATGCTTCATTCTTCCCAAAATTAACGATTTATAGGATCATCAAGTTGGGGAAGAAGATATTCCGGCAAAGATCCATCCATAATCGTAGTTCAAACCATCGCCGGCGCCGTCCAACCCGGAAAAAAAAATTTCATGCCCAAAAACTGTAAAAACAGCGGGAAAGACGAAAAAAAATCTATGATGAATGGATTTTGATGTAAGAGCAGTGGGAAAGCCCTCCCAACTACAAAAATTAAGATCTACATGTAAAGAAACACATATAAAGATCACCCATTGGTGTTCGACTGCTCCTGGACATAAAATAAAAGGATAAAAATGGGCAAAAACGTGAAATACTCGTCGGCGGGCGACAAGTTCCATTTATATATCTTTCTGTGATACTAATGAGGTGGAAGAGGAGGAAAAATAAGGAAGAACGAAAAAAAAATGGACAAAAACGGATAAAAAATGAGTAAGTTATGACATTTTGAAGATTGTCATTTATCGTGTTGAATAGTACACGACTTGAATCAAGTCGTGTCGTCGACAACACGATAAATGATAATCTTTAAAATGTCATAACTTGCTCATTTTTTATCCGTTTTTGCCTATTTTTTTTTCGTTCTTCCTTATTTTTCCTCCTCTTCCACCTCATTAGTATCATAGAAAGATATAGGATAGAAAAAGAAGAAAAAATAATAAGAAAGAAGAAAGTGAAATGATAAAAATGGGCAAAAACGTGAAATACTCGTCGGCGGGCAACAAGTTCCATTTATATATCTTTCTGTGACACTAATGAGGTGGAAGAGGAGGAAAAATAAGGAAGAACGAAAAAAAAATGGGCAAAAACGGATAAAAAATGAGCAAGTTATGACATTTTGAAGATTGTCATTTATCGTGTTGTCGACGACACGACTTGATTCAAGTCGTGTACTATTCAACACGACTTGAATCCAAGTCGTGTTATATGCAACACGACTTGAATTTAAGTCGTGTTGAATAGTACACGACTTGAATCAAGTCGTGTCGTAGACAACACGATAAATGATAATCTTCAAAATGTCATAACTTGCTCATTTTTTATCCGTTTTTGCCCATTTTTTTTTCGTTCTTCCTTATTTTTCCCCCTCTTCCACCTCATTAGTATCATAGAAAGATATAGGATGGAAAAAGAAGAAAAAATAATAAGAAAGAAGAAAGTGAAATGATAAAAATGAGCAAAAACGTGAAATACTTGTCGGCGAGCGACAAGTTCCATTTATATATCTTTCTGTGATACTAATGAGGTGTAAGAGGAGGAAAAATAAGGAAGAACGAAAAAAAAATGGGCAAAAACGGATAAAAAATGAGCAAGTTATGGCATTTTGAAGATTATCATTTATCGTGTTGTCGACGACACGACTTGATTCAAGTCGTGTACTATTCAACACGACTTAAATTCAAGTCGTGTTGCATATAACACGACTTGGATTCAAGTCGTGTTGAATAGTACACGACTTGAATCAAGTCGTGTCGTCGACAACACGATAAATGACAATCTTCAAAATGTCATAACTTGCTCATTTTTTATCCGTTTTTGTCCATTTTTTTTTCGTTCTTCCTTATTTTTCCTCCTCTTCCACCTCATTAGTGTCACAGAAAGATATATAAATGGAACTTGTCGCCCACCGACGAGTATTTCACGTTTTTGCCCATTTTTATCATTTCATTTTCTTCTTTCTTATTATTTTTTCTTCTTTTTCCATCCTATATCTTTCTATGATACTAATGAGGTGGAAGATGAGGAAAAATAAGGAAGAACGAAAAAAAAATGGGCAAAAACGGATAAAAAATGAGCAAGTTATGACATTTTAAAGATTATCATTTATCGTGTTGTCGACGACACGACTTGATTCAAGTCGTGTACTATTCAACACGACTTAAATTCAAGTCGTGTTGCATATAACACGACTTGGATTCAAGTCGTGTTGAATAGTACACGACTTGAATCAAGTCGTGTCGTCGACAACACGATAAATGACAATCTTCAAAATGTCATAACTTGCTCATTTTTTATCCGTTTTTGCCCATTTTTTTTTCGTTCTTCCTTATTTTTCCTCCTCTTCCACCTCATTAGTATCACAGAAAGATATATAAATGGAACTTGTCGCTCGCCGACGAGTATTTCACGTTTTTGCCCATTTTTATCCTTTTATTTCATGTCCAGGAGCAGTCGAACACCAATGGGTGATCTTTATATGTGTTTCTTTACATGTAGATCTTAATTTTTGTAGTTGGGAGGGCTTTCCCACTGCTCTTACATCAAAATCCATTCATCATAGATTTTTTTTTCGTCTTTCCCGCTGTTTTTACAGTTTTTGGGCATGAAATTTTTTTTTCCGGGTTGGACGGCGCCGACGATGGTTTGAACTGCGATTATGGATGGATCTTTGCCGGAATATCTTCTTCCTCAACTTGATGATCCTATAAATCGTTAATTTTGGGAAGAATGAAGCATTTCGGATACAAAATGCATAAAAAACGTAAAAGAAGGGCATTTTCGGTACTTTAGGTGCCGATTCCAGGTCATATGAGAAGTCAGAAGAAAAACCAGGTAATATGATAAAACCATACTTGGCGCCAGGTAATATGTAAAAAGCCCCAAATCCTTAGGTCCCTATATTAGACATAACAGATGAGGATAATGAGGTCTGACGTAGGCATATGAGCTCTTGTATATATCATTATGTCTTTTATACATCTCTCTATATTTTATTTCTTTTACCACATTTTTGGAGAAGAAGAATTAGGAAAACAATCTGTGAAAATGTTAGGATCTTTGTAATCTGCATGCAAGCTTTGCTCACCACTGTTGCCCTAACTTTGGTAAACGTCGAGAAGAGTGTTGAATAGTCATAATAATTGGCCTAGTTACTTCATACTCGTTCTGTCTGGAATTATTATTACCATAATGATTTTCATAGTGAACTAAAATTAGTTCATTTTGGAAAATATTCTGGTAATAATAATTCCGGATGGATGAAGTATAATGTATGCATTTTTTTTCCTACCTGGTCAATCTAAGGCCCTGTTTGGTTGCCCAAAAAGAAGCTGGATTCTCTTTTGGAAAATCTCCTCACCCAAAAGAATTCAGAACAGCTTCTTCCGATGGCATTTAGTGTAAATTCCAAAAAATAACAGGGGTATTTTTTTTAAAATAATGCAGTTTCAGCTAATGATGAGGTTTTTTTGTTATCAAATGCCTTTGTCTTCTTTCGAAAATTATAGTTTCTGCCACTATGACCTAAATTTATCAAATGAAGTGAATTTTGGCCAACCAAACACCTTATTTCTTAAACCTAGATTCATCTAAAGAATTTGGATTTCCTACTTCTAAAAATTCTAACCAAACAGAGCCTAAGTAAAATTTCATTGCTTTTATAGGCTAGAAAATCTTGTATAATTAGCTTCAGTCCGCCGGGGTTGATGATCAGATACAGGGGGCGTTTTGAAATGCAAAGCTCTAGTTTAGACGCTGCTTTTTCGGAGAATCTCCTCTTTAGGCCGGTAAGGAAAAATACTTCTTTTCAAGCGTGATGGAACATTTAACAAAAAGGAAAGCTGCTTTAGAAGAAGCCGCTTCTTCACACCAACACGCCTATAATATCCAAGCGGGCACATATAATACACTAGCACATGTGCTTTCGACCCTAATGACTAGGACACATCCTCTTTACAAAACAAAATCTAAACATGAGATTTTTTTGCTACAAAAAATAGCTTAAAATGTTTCACACTCAATTCGACCAATTCATTGCAATGGCAGCAATACTTCTGGAACTACAACAACATATAGACTCAAAAGAATAGCAACACATGAATCACTTGACTCCACACACACAGGGACGGCAACCTGCCTTTTCCCCCCTAGTGAGTGACTTACGTATATTTTAAACAGTACTTGCTTATCTGTTAACTTGCTTGATATCGTTAGTTCACGACCTGACAATCCGCCCTGATTTGCCCTGAAGATCCAGTTAGGGGGTCCATGTCACCCATCTTCACCATGGCTGCAGCAAAGTCCGAGTTGAATGCTCTACGGCTGTTTCTGTACTCAGTCACAAAGCTATCAGTTGACCCGCCATTGAAGAGGACCTGGTCCGAGTGGAGGAGGCCCTTCCTCTCCTCCAGGTTCTTGAAGTAGTTGTTGTCAAACTGATTTGGTGTCACCAGATCTAGTGGTGCCAAGTTACCGTTGCCATCACCGACAGTCGACGGGCACCGTCTCCTCCGAGTGCTTGCGAATCCGGCATCAATGGTGCTGTTACTGTATATTCTGCCTCTGAAGGTCACGCATTGTGCTTGGCCAATTGTGTGGGAGCCTGAAATTAAAATGCACACATATATTGTCAGAATTAACCAAGTTTTCCATGTTAAAGCATAAGTTGTTGAAAAAAATTGGTTTATTTTTTTTGTCCATATAAATGTTTTCCATGCCCATAAACCACTACTACTCAATTGGCATCAACCAAATGAACTTGTTTATGTCCGTAATTTACCATTACTCAATTCCGAGTAGATGTATGTAATGTACGTGTTTATATACAGTTCTTTTGAAATAGAAGATGTTAAAAGGAAAGGACCATCCTTAGATCATACTCCCTCAGTTCCACTTTAGTAGTTCAAAATTAGTTTTTCGAATAAACTAAAATTTGTTGAATTTGGAAAACAAAATAGAACTATAAAGGTGGAACAGAAGGAGTATATATCAAATAAGCTGCACATGTGTTGATGTAGTATACTCAATATGTTTCATGATTATAACGGCAAAAGTTGAATTAACATGAAGAATCGAAGGGATGAAAGCATTTAAAACGAATTAAACATTTGGTGATCTTAAACATTACCTGAGAGAGCAACCATTTCTTTTGCGGAGAAGCCCTTGCTGCTGAACAAGGAGGTGAGCACATCAAGTTCATCAGTACCTCTTGGAAGGTTACTCTCAGCTTGGCTTTTGCTGGCTGCGCTAGTCGAGTCCCTCCTTCCTAGCTTCACTGTCCATGAGGGACCACCCACCTATTCAAACAAGAATACCATCTTGATCAACATTTACACGTAATTTGTGGAATCAAATAGCCAAACATTCAAAAGAGAACATAGATCACTCACAGCGACAGATGCATCTCTTGCAGCAACAGCTAATATGTCAGCACAACACCAGGGCATGCACTTTCAACTCTAGATTTGATGACTAAATGGAGGCGAATGAGTGAGGCGGCCATCCGTCGTTCTCGTGAGATCGCCGTCCTCGTGGCCGCCCGGATTGTGTCCAGGGCATCCGGGCATGTGCTATCATAGAAGGTGGATGACAATTGTGCCACGCATGCATGGCTTGCTAGCAAAATCAGTAGGGTGGTAGCAAGACATGCAAGGGAAAGGCAAGGTAGGCTAGAGGCCTTCATTTTGAGGAAGGGAAGCTTTCTATCCCGGTCTTTAGTGTTTATGTCTTTCAGGCAAGGAGAGTAGATTGAGATGGAAAGAAGAGAAATGGATGGCTATATATAGAGAGGCCAGGAAGGGGAGTTTAAGTCTTAGAATTTTCGTAGGGTTGATAAGTCGGGTCTTGCAAGGTTGACATGGTCACTATAAAACAGCTGGGAGAAGCTGACATGGGAAGTGAAGGGCAATTAGCTCCATAGATCAGTAGTGTATTGCATGGAGCTTGCGCTGGACCAATACAAATATGTGAATGCTTTTGGAGTGTAGTAGTCCAGGGCCACGTGACGTTAAAGAAGCCGAGTTTTTTGACAAGTTCAAATACTCGATGTGTTGATTATGGATAAGCCTGTCCACCTTAGCTATGGATGATCTGCAAAGACTTTAACTACAAGCAGAGAGTTGATTAGTACAGATGCACTTATGTCATCTGAAGTTGATAGCAACCTAGAAAAAGGTACATCTAAAACTTATTTAGATGAAAAGACTTGACAATAAAAACTTATTGACATCTTCCATTTTAAATATGGACATATAAACAAGGTTGTTGCTTATTAAAATGAACAGACTACCTACATATAACATAGAAAAAGGGCTAGGGGAATTTTGCTGAGTTAAAATATGACAAAGTATACAACTGCATATTAAAGCGAAGTAGGGTGAGTCCATTACGTATGGTCCTAATACATGTTTATATGTTCTCGGTCAACTAATGATATCTTGGATGCACTTTTTCTAACTGTTAGATAATTTATTCTTCAGGAAGTAAGTTAAGTGGGGCATTTAAACAATATGATGATAGTCTTAGCTTACTACACTAAACACGTAAACACGAGGAACGAGGCAAGTCTTTGCAATGGTTATTGGCAAGTAGTCGCTGTCATTGTCACTTCTCCTTCTACCTCGTATCAACTGTCTACAATAGCAATCAAAATCAGCTAAACTTCCATTTTGGAATGATCTATCCAGACAACTAAAATGGGACGGTGTATGGTATTTTCATGCATATTTTCTCTCTCTCTAGTCTGATATAAAGTTGCTTTGGATGGCCAAGAAAATACCTACAAATCTAGAGCTCTTTACATATAACCTGGCGCCAATTTTCGGTTTCTCATATCACCCAGAATCTTTTTCTTTCTTCCATATGACCTGAAAAGTACCCAAAATACCCTTAGGTTTAGGTATAAGCACCCACACTCTGGATTTTTTCATATTACCCGGAATCTGAGGAGGTACCCGGAGAAGCTCGCGTTCAGTCGGAGAAGAAGGCATTCCCGTTCGTTATCTCCGCCCATATCATTGCCATCGCCGGCACCGTCCAAATTGGGAAAGGTAATCTTCGCGCCAAAAAGCGAGAAAACGAGCGAGATGAAGGGATTTTGATGTAAGAGCAGTGGGGAAGCCCTCCCAACTACAAAAATTAAGATCTACATGTAAAGAAACACATATAAAGATCACCCATTGGTGTTGGACCGCTTCTGGAAATGAAATAAGAGGATAAAAATGTGCAAATTCGTGAAATACTCGTTGGCGAGTAACAAGTTTAATTTATATATCTTTCTGTGATCCTAATGACGGGGAAGAGGAGGAAAAATAAGGAAGAACACAAAAAATGGGCAAAAACGGATGAAAAATGAACGAGTTTTCACATTTTGAAAATTCCTATTTTATCGTGTCGTCGAAGACACGAAAAATATCCAAGTCGTGTCTCCAAAGAAAGACACGACTTGAATTGAGTCGTGTCTTATAAGACACGACTTGAATATTTATCGTGTCTTCGACGACACTATAAAATGGGAATGTTTAAAATGTTATAACTCGCTCATATTTTATCCGTTTTTGCCCATTTATTTTGCGTTCTTC
The DNA here is from genome assembly GCA_039654745.1 of Houttuynia cordata. Taxonomy (NCBI): domain Eukaryota; kingdom Viridiplantae; phylum Streptophyta; class Magnoliopsida; order Piperales; family Saururaceae; genus Houttuynia; species Houttuynia cordata. The sequence continues at coordinate 5,144,123 of CM077505.1, forward strand.
TTTATTTTTCCTCCTTTTCCACCTTATTAATATATATTAAGATGAAAGAAAAAAAAAATAAGAAGAAAGAAAAAATAGAAGCTTTTCGGCGAACAGCTTCCACTTTCTTCATTCTTCTTATTTTTTCTTCTTCTTTTATCGTAATATATTTTTATGAGGTGGAAGAGGAGGAAAAATAAGGAAGAACGTAAAAAAAAGGCAAAATGGATAAAAAATGAGGGAGTTATGACAATTTTGAAAATTTCAGTAAAATCGTGTCTTGAAAGACACGATTTGCCGTATAGTCGTGTACTCGACAACACGACTATACTGCAAGTCGTGTATTTCAAAATAAGATTTTATTGGAATTTTTAAAATGTCATAACTCGCTCATTTTTTATCCGTTTTTGCCCTTTTTTGCGTTTTTCCTTATTTTTCCTCCTGTACCACCTCATGAAGATATATTAGGATAAAAGAAGAAGAAAAGATAAGACGAAAGAAGAAAGTGGAAGCTCTTCGCTGGAAAGTTTCTATTTTTTCTTTCTTCTTATTTTTTCTTCTTCTTTCATCCTAATATATCTTTATTAGGTGGAAGAGGAGGAAAATAAGGAAGAACACAAAAAAGGGCAAAAAAGGATAAAAAAATGAGCGAGTTATGACATTTTGAAAATTCCAGTAAAATCGTGTCGTCGAGTACACGACTTGAATTCATTTTGAAGTTGCTTTTTGGACAAGATGTCCTACATTTAAAATTTTTTTAAAAAAACAATTCATTCATTTTTCATCTGAAAAGTCGTGAAGAATGTGTCCTTCACATTTGAAGTAAATTTCTAAGAGTTTAATTGTGACAACAGTGACTTACTGGAAGGCTTGTCAATTTATTTTCTCAATAAACACTTGAATGTGAGGGGCAGTGTGAATTGTTCAATACATCTATGTCACTGTCCCTTTCAATGTTTGTATGAAGAAATATATCAATAGCAGGCTATACAGACTTTTCTGCCTATAAATATGCAATGCCTTATATTCAGTCTTATACAAAATCTTAATGCTGCTCATGGCTTCTGCAGCAACCCTTTTGAGACATCTCATATTGGCCTTGGTTACGGTTATTGCTTTGAGCAATGGACCGGATGTCTCCAAGGAAGAATATTTCAAGATGAAAAGATACTTGAGTTTCATAAATAGGTCCTCTGTATAGAGCATCAAGGTAATTAAGCTTCATAATACATGTTCATTTTTTTCTCAGCGTTCATCCTTTTACAAAGTGTATAATGAATTAATTTATGTACTTGTTACTGCAGACAAAGCACGGACAAACTTTTGATTGTGTAGAAATGTACAGGCATAATCACACGATCAAGGTTATCTTTTGATTTACTTGTCTTCAAATAAAGCCTCACAACATTGTTATATGCATTGTGACTAATACTAATGCTCATAAAATGAGACCATTTTCCTTACCTCTAAGAATTAATATTGCACCTTCATGGTAAGAAAAAATGGAAGCTTTCCGACGAAGAGCTTCCACTTTCTTCTTTTTTCTTATTTTTTCTTCTTCTTTTATCCTAATATATCTTCATGAAGTGGAAGATGAGGAAAAATAAGGAAGAACGCAAAAAAAATGGGCAAAAATGGATAAAAAATGTGCGAGTTATGACATTTTAAAAATTTTAATAAAATCGTATCTTGAAAGACACGACTTGCAGTATAGTCGTGTAAGAGGAAGAAAAATAAGGAAGAACACAAATCTAACATGTGAGGAGCTCTCATCATCATCACCATCGTCGTCATCATCATTTTTGTGAGGAGCTCCACAATTAGAATTTGAAAGTTTCACACTAAGGGGCCGTTTGGGGCGTGAAAAAGATGTTTTAGCTGGCTAGTGGATTATCTACTTTATCCACACATTAGCTGAATTTTTCTAAAATAATCCACGTAGATGGAGCTGATTTTTCACGCCCCGAACGGCTCCTAAATGGGTCAGTCGAGTACCATGGTCTATGATCAGATCAAATGTCCAACACGTACTAGCTGAAATCTGACCCAGACCCAGCCAAATAGCTAGCTAGGTTCATGCCTATTCCATGTCTTGCATTCTCGTGACAAATCTTATATATCTTCGTCCATCATAATTTGTATTCTACTTCATTTTCTTCTACATTCAAGCATCACGAGCTCTTGTTATACGATATAAAGAAATTATAAGAGCTAATAAAGTTCAATTGCAATTTGCAATTCATCATTTGGAACCAATCATTTAAAATAGAAGCTACATTTATGAATGCCACATAGGTTTGACACTTTGACTATCCACCTATCGCCCTCTGTTCAATGAGGCTTGTGTACCTTGCAAAATAGGTTAAATTTTGTGGAGTCTAGGACCTCTACAAAAGAAAAAAAAAATTTCTGCCCCATTCATGTTTTTGGTAGCCATGTATTGTTAGACCCATCTCTTTTACAAATCCAGACAAGCTTCATTGGACATAGAAAATGGACATTTTTATATTGTGAACTAGTCAGATAGACTATATAGTTTTTAGCTATTTGTTTATGGATCTAGGTCCTGTTTCTCTTCAGTTTGCCTAGTGTTTGGGATTCCTATGTAATTATCAATTTTTTGTAATCCTGTTTTAAAACTGTTAATAAAATAGGATTACTCTAATTAATTGAGCTACAAACATGCTTTCTTATAATGCGATAGATTTAGGGGGCGTTTAGGGCGTGATAAAAAGCAAAACATCCACATGTTTCACTTTCACTGTTCATTTCCTGTTTTTTTAACTTTCAGATTAAACACCTCAGGACGTGTTTCACATGTCCACAGTGAAAAATCCGAAAATGAATAGTGAAAGTGGATTTTTCAACGTGGATGTTTTGGATTAATCACGAACCAAACGGCCCCTAACTTAATTACATCAATATACAAAATAATCAGCAAGTGGAACTATTAATTGAGAAAGAGAATGTAGGTGAGCCATTACTATGATCGAAAGACACGCATGTGGAATATTAGCATCCTCAACTTGTAGTCAACTAATTAAAACCAGTGCACGACTTCTTCTAAGTGTACTAATGTTAAAAAAGTTATTTGAAAAAGTATGTTTTTTAAACAAATCAGACAACGATATTAGATGACTACACTAATTTAAGACAAATCATTATGTCCCTATATTAGACATAACAGATGAGGATAATGAGGTCTGACATAGGCATCTGAGCTCTTGTATATATCTTTATGTCTTTTATACATCTCTCTATCAAAATTTTGTAATCCCGTTTTAAAACTGGTAATAAAACAAGATTTATCTAATTAATTAAGCTACAAACATGACTTATAATGCGATAGATTTACCTTAATTATATCAATATACGAAATAATCAGCAAGCAGAACTATTAGTTGGGAAAGAGAAAGTAGGTGAGCCATAACTATGGTCAAAATTCATGCATGTGGAATATTAGCATCCTCAACTTGTAGTCAACTAATTAAAACCAATGCACGACTTCTTCTAACTATACTAAAGTTAAAAAGTTTTTTTGAAAAAGTATGCTTTTTGAACAAATCATACAACAATCTTAGATTATTACACTAAATTAATACAAATCATTAGGTCCCTATATTAGGCAAAATATGCTAAATTTAATGGAGTCTAGGGCCTCAACAAAAGAAAAAAGATAACCATTCATGTTTTTGGTCTTGAGGGAGCAAACCGAGCCATGTATTGTTAGACACATCTTTTGTCAAATCTAGACAATCTTCATTGGACAGAAGACATTTTTAATTTGTGAACCAGTCAGACATACTATATAGTTTTTAGCTATTTGCTTTTGGATTTAGGTCCTGTTTCTCTTCAGTTTACCTAGTGTTTGGAATTCCTATGTAATTATCAATTTTTTGTAATACCGTTTTAAAACTGTTAATGAAACAGGATTTCTCTAATTAATTAAGCTACAAACATGAATTCTTATAATGCGATAGATTTATCTTAATTATATCAATATACTAAATAATCAGCAAGTGGAACTATTAGTTGAGAAAGAGAAGGTAGGTGAGCCATTACTATGATCAAAATACATGCATGTGGAATATTAGCATCCTCAACTTGTAGTTATGGAATTTCGTCTCGCCGATATATCGGTATCGGACCCCACCCGATACATTGATACGAGTAAATCTCATTTTCCAGGTTTTTTTCTAAATATCGGTGATATATCGCTATTTAAAAAAAAATTCAAAAAAAAATTTTAATTTTTTTTTCTACTTTCCTCTTTGTTTCCCATCATAATATGCATTTTTATGCATATTTTGAAACCTATGCTTTGTCTAAATTAGTATAACTCATTTTAGAAGTTAGATTATGAAAATATATGGTAAAAACTAGTTTTCGACACCTGAAACTGCCAACTTCCCCTCCAATAAAGGCCACAAGTTCAGAGCTTCAAAAATTACAAGTTCTACTTCTATACTCCATGGCCTTAGCTTCCAAAGCTATTAACATTCGAATGTGGGTGAAAAATGAGATTTTGATAAAAAAAACTAACTAATTTTACATGTTTCACTAAATAAAGAAGTACAAAAGCAAAATCATATGAGGATGAACTGAAGAAGTATGACAGAATAAAAAACCAAAGAAAAAGTGAAACCTTGTTTCAATCGGCAAAAATTGAGCTACATGAAAGAGAAAAAGAAAAGATGTGAAGCAGGAGGAGAAAGAGGTCCTGACTCCTGACCTGTGACCAATGAGCAGCCCCAACCTCCGTGCAGATCGAAGGTTTTTCCTTTTTGTTAAATGAAACCTTGTTTCAAGCCGCTTTCCCTTTTGTTAAATGTTCCTGATGTAGATTTTAATTTATTACTCACAAACGCACGAATCTAATATAGAATAGTGGCTACCAGGTCGATTCTACAGAGACTTAGTATTACTTCAATCTAATTATAGATAATTACGTACTTAACTAATTCGACAGAAAGAAACTTTAGACAGCTAATTAAAACTAAAAAAAATTAACGATAAACTAATATATAAAAAGTCCAAAGCATCGATTCCATTACTAATTAAATTAATTCTATCTCCTCTCACTTTAATGAACTTGTAGTTGATGTAAATAACGTGTTCATCTCGGACACACGCTTAAAATAATCATGCATACTCCTCTTGGATGTACACACTTAAATAATTAAAATAATGATCAATAGAAATTATCTTTATCGAGCATAGAAACTATTTATCTACGCCTTGGACGGAGTTTAGCCGGCCATTGATGTAATTTTTACTATTACTAATTGCCAAACACTGTTCACATATTGTAGCAATCATTATAGCAGTGTACTGTTCATCATCCCTTTCGGATTACCTGGTTTTTTTACACTGAGAAAATTCCCTTTTTCTTCTCTTGTTCTTTTGACTTTCTCTTCCACTCTTTATAGACGTCCTCTGTTAGTTCTGAGCAATCCTAAATCGAGCACGATTTCTTAGTTTAGCAACTGTCAATTCCAAACAAAAGTCCTTTCCGAGAACACCTTCTCCTCTTCTGTTCAGCCTCACCGATTCCGGCCTAGGCGTGAATTTGCACTGGGTTCTAATTTTGTCCTATTCCAAGCAGTTTTAAAAAAGAATCAAGATTCAAAGCCTATTCCATTCTCAAGTTTGTGTCTTCCATTTTGAATGCCAAGAACTGCCGTTTCCAATTCCTATTCATGTTGAGCACGACTCAAAGTCCCTTCCAAATCTGATCTCAAATCAGAACTTTCCAATCCGAACATGGTTCTGCAAATTCATAATCAAAACATCCAATTTCAATTGCTGCCCATTCCAATTTGAGTTCAAACTTCCATTTTTAATCCTTATCCCGCTACGCGTCCAGCTAACTTGAGCCAAGTACGATCGCTAAGGACTATTGAGTTGAGTGCAAGCCCAACATTGTGAATTTGAACCTCTTCAAACCAAGTTGAAGACAAGACTAGGTGTTGTCCAGACACTATTCTTCTTCTCCTTTGCTTTTTCTGTCTGAGCGCTCGAGCGACCAAGCAAAGTGCTCGACTGTTTTCCTTTTTTTTTTCGTTTGTTAAAACCCATCGTAGCGCTATAGTACTTGGATCTAACATGTGTTGTTCATTTAAAATCAGGTCTTGTGGCCTCTTCTAATGTGAATCAACAAATCAAATTTGTTTCATTCAAAAGTCCAGCTTTTAGTGTCTTGTTGTGAGCTTTGAAAACCCGTTGCTGGCATTCTAACCATGGATCTTCTATATCTTGATCTCTTCCCATAAAAATCCATTTAGATCAAATCTTTGATGTTCTTAGCTTCCAACCAGCACTCGTCTTTTCCTTAAACATAAATCAACGCTTCATATCTTTTTTGCACTTGATTTTCCACTTTAATGTATTTTAGAGCTTTTAAAACTCGTTTGACGTGCTTCATTTTTGTCGATCTGCATCTGGAACTCTTGAAACTTACATAAATAAATTAGATGCATAATAAAATATAAATCTATTAAATCTAATTAACGTATATAGATAAATCAATTAAGTGCAATTATTTATTAAACTCCTGCTTATAAACATAACATTGATAACCAATATTTATCCTTATTTTAATTAAAATTACGACTAACATATAAGTAGAAAGACATATAAAAATTTGTATATTTTGTATATATCATTCCATCATCCTTTCCCCTATCTAGGAAACACCCATCATTGCTCCCAACCTTCCTTTTCACATAACAGCTAAAAAGCTCCTACTCTTTCCATTACTTCTTCTTCTTCTTCCATGGACTCTTCTAGTGGAACTGTTAATATCTTCTACACATTCCTGACTCATGGTATGGAGGAATTGGATAGATTGTTCCAGTCTCGGAGCTTCATGTCGGCGCAATTCCTCCAAAGAGTTCTAGGCCTTCTCTGCGCCGTTCACTCATGGCTGACAGTCCTCGTACAAAGATCCTAACATTTCAAAGATTGTTTTCCTAATTCTACTTCTCCAAAATTGTGGAAAAAAATAAAATATAGAGAGATGCATAAAAGACATAAAGATATATACAATAGCTCATATGCCTATGTCAGACCTCATTATTCTTATTTGTTATGTTTAATATAGGGACCTAAGGATTTGCCTTAATTTAGTGTATTCATCAAAGATTGTTGTCTGTTTTGTTCAAAATGCATACTTTTTCAAATAACTTTTTTTAACATGATTAGTACAGTTAGAGGAGCTTTTTACATATGACCTGGCGCCAAACACCGGTTTGTCATATTACCCGGAATCCTTTTCTTCCTTCCATATGACCCGGAAAGTACCCAAAATGCCCTTAGGTTTAGGTATAAGGAGCTTTTTACATATGACCTGGCGCCAACTTTGACTTTCCCATATCACCCGGAATCTTCTTCTTTCTCTCATATGACCCGGAATCGGCACCTAGAGTACCGAAAATACCCTTCTTTTACGTTTTAAGCCTTTTGTATCCCAAATGCTTCATTCTTCCCAAAATTAGTGATTTACGGGAGCATGAAGTTGGGGAAGAAGATATTCCGGCAAAGGTCTGTCCATAATCGCGGTTGAAACCATCGCCGGGGCCGTCTAACTCAGAAAAAAAAAAAATTCATGCCAAAAAACTGTAAAATAGCGGGAAAGACGAAAAAAATATATGATGAAAGGATTTTGATGTAAGATCAGCGGGGAAGCCCTCCCAACAACAAAAATTAAGATCTAAAATGTGAAATACACGTCGGCGAGCGACGAGTTCAATTTATATATCTTTCTGTGACCCTAATGAGGTGGAAGAGGAAGAAAAATAAGGAAGAATGCAAAACAAATGGGCAAAAACGGATAAAAAATGAGCGAGTTATGACATTTTGAAAATTTCAGAAAAATCGCGTTGCATATGACATGGCTCAGGCTCAAGTCGTGTATTCGACAACACGACTTGAGCCTGAGTCGTGTCATATGCAACGCGATTTTTTTGAAATTTTCAAAATGTCATAACTCGCTCATTTTTTATCCGTTTTTGCCCTTTTTTTTTTTTGTTCTTCTTTATTTTTCCTCCTCTTCCACCTCATATAGATATATTAAGCTAAGAAAAGAAGAAAAAAGAAGAAAGTAGAATCTTTGCGGCGAAGAGCTTCCACTTTCTTTTTTCTTCTAATTTTTTCTTTATTTCTCAGCCTAATATATCTTCATGATGTGGAAGAGGAGGAAAAATAAAGAAGAATGAAAAAAAAATTGGCGAAAACGGATAAAAAATGAGCGAGTTATGACATTTTGAAAATTTCAGAAAAATCACGTTGCATATGACACGACTCAGACTCAAGTCATGTATTCGACAACACGACTTGAGCCTGAGTCGTGTCATATGCAACGCGATTTTTTTGAAATTTTCAAAATGTCATAACTCGCTCATTTTTTATCCGTTTTTGCCCATTTTTTTTTTGTTCTTCTTTATTTTTCCTCCTTTTCCACCTCATATAGATATATTAAGCTAAGAAATGAAGAAAAAAGAAGAAAAAGAAGAAAGTAGAGCTTTGCGGCGAAGAGCTTCCACTTTCTTATTTCTTCTAATTTTTCTTTATTTATCAGCCTAATATATCTTCATGATGTGGAAGAGGAGGAAAAATAAAGAAGAATGAAAAAAAAATGGGCGAAAACGGATAAAAAATGAGCGAGTTATGACATTTTGAAAATTTCAGAAAAATCGCGTTGCATATGACACGACTCAGGCTCAAGTCGTGTTGTCGAATACATATAAAGGCCACTCATTAGTGTTCAACCGCTCATAGACATAAAATAAAAGAATAAAAATCGACAAAAATGTGAAATACACGTCGGCGAGCGACGAGTTCAATTTATATATCTTTCTGTGACCCTAATGAGGTGGAAGAGGAAGAAAAATAAGGAAGAATGCAAAACAAATGGGCAAAAACGGATAAAAAATGAGCGAGTTATGACATTTTGAAAATTTCAGAAAAATCGCGTTGCATATGACATGACTCAGGCTCAAGTCGTGTATTCGACAACACGACTTGAGCCTGAGTCGTGTCATATGCAACGCGATTTTTTTGAAATTTTCAAAATGTCATAACTCGCTCATTTTTTATCCGTTTTTGCCCTTTTTTTTTTTGTTCTTCTTTATTTTTCCTCCTCTTCCACCTCATATAGATATATTAAGCTAAGAAATGAAGAAAAAAGAAGAAAAAAGAAGAAAGTAGAAGCTTTACGGCGAAGAGCTTCCACTTTCTTTTTTCTTCTAATTTTTTCTTTATTTCTCAGCCTAATATATCTTCATGATGTGGAAGAGGAGGAAAAAAAAAGAAGAATGAAAAAAAATGGGCGAAAACGGATAAAAAATGAGCGAGTTATGACATTTTGAAAATTTCAGAAAAATCACGTTGCATATGACACGACTCAGACTCAAGTCATGTATTCGACAACACGACTTGAGCCTGAGTCGTGTCATATGCAACGCGATTTTTTTGAAATTTTCAAAATGTCATAACTCGCTCATTTTTTATCCGTTTTTGCCCATTTTTTTTTGTTCTTCTTTTTTTTTCCTCCTTTTCCACCTCATATAGATATATTAAGCTAAGAAATGAAGAAAAAAGAAGAAAAAGAAGAAAGTAGAGCTTTGCGGCGAAGAGCTTCCACTTTCTTCTTTTTTCTTCTTTTTTCTTTATTTCTTAGCTTAATATATCTATATGAGGTGGAAGAGGAGGAAAAATAAAGAAGAATGAAAAAAAAATGGGCGAAAACGGATAAAAAATGAGCGAGTTATGACATTTTGAAAATTTCAGAAAAATCGCGTTGCATATGACACGACTCAGGCTCAAGTCGTGTTCGACAACACGACTTGAGCTTGAGTCGTGTCATATGCAACGTGATTTTTCTGAAATTTTCAAAATGTCATAACTCGCTCATTTTTTATCCGTTTTCGCCCATTTTTTTTTCATTCTTCTTTATTTTTCCTCCTCTTCCACCTCATATAGATATATTAAGCTAAGAAATAAAGAAAAAAGAAGAAAGTAGAAGCTTTGCGGCGAAGAGCTTCCACTTTGTTATTTCTTCTAATTTTTTCTTTATTTCTCAGCCTAATATATCTTCATGATGTGGAAGAGGAGGAAAAATAAAGAAGAATGCAAAAAAAATGGGCGAAAACGGATAAAAAATGAGCGAGTTATGACATTTTGAAAATTTCAGAAAAATCGCGTTGCATATGACACGACTGAGGCTCAAGTCGTGTATTCGACAACACGACTTGAGCCTCAGTCGTGTCATATGCAACGCGATTTTTCTGAAATTTTCAAAATGTCATAACTCGCTCATTTTTTATCCGTTTTTGGCCATTTTTTTTTGTTCTTCTTTATTTTTCCTCCTCTTCCACCTCATATAGATATATTAAGCTAAGAAATAAAGAAAAAAGAAAAAAAAAGAAGAAAGTAGAAGCTTTGCGGCGAAGAGCTTCCACTTTCTTATTTCTTCTAATTTTTTCTTTATTTCTCAGCCTAATATATCTTCATGATGTGGAAGAGGAGGAAAAATAATGAAGAATGAAAAAAAAATGGGCGAAAACGGATAAAAAATAAGCGAGTTATGACATTTTGAAAATTTCTGTAAAAACGTGTTTTGAACGACACGACTTGCAGTATAGTCGTGTCGTCGCGGACACGACTATACTGCAAGTCGTGTCTTTCAAAACACGTTTTTACTGGAATTTTTAAAATGTCATAACTCACTCATTTTTTATCCGTTTTTGCCCATTTTTTTTGCGTTCTTCCTTATTTTTCATCATCTTCCACCTCATGAAGATATATTAGAATAAAAGAAGAAGAAAAAATAAGAATAAAGAATAAAGTGGAAGCTCTTCGCTGGAAAGCTTCCATTTTTTTCTTTCTTATTCTTTTTTCTTCTTCTTTCATTCTAATATATCTTCATTACGTGGAAGAGGAGGAAAAATAAGGAAGAACGCAAAAAAAATGGGCAAAAACGGATAAAAAATGAGTGAGTTATGACATTTTAAAAATTTCAGTAAAAACATGTTTTGAACGACACGACTTGCAGTATAGTCGTGTACACGACGACACGACTATACTGCAATTCGTGTCTTTGGGAGACACGACTTGGATATTTTTCGTGTTTTCGACGACACGATAAAATAGGAATTTTCAAAATTTGATAACTCGCTCATTTTTCATCCGTTTTTGCCCATTTTATTGTGTTCTTCCTTATTTTTCCTCCTCTTCCCCTTCATTAGGATCACAGAAAGATATATAAATTGAACTTGTTACTCGCCGAAGAGTATTTCACGTTTTTGCCTATTTTTATCCTCTTATTTTATGTCCAGGAGCGGTCCAACACCAATGGGTGATCTTTATATGTGTTTCTTTACCTGTAGATCATAATTTTTGTAGTTTGGAGGGCTTCCCCACTGCTCTTACATCAAAATCTTTTCATCCCGTTCGGTTTCTTACTTTTTGGCGCGAAAATTGTCTTTTCCGATTTGGACGGCGCCGGCGCCGGCGATGATATGGGCGGAGATGCCGGACGGAACACCTTCTTCTCCGATTGAACACGAGTTTCTCCGGGTACCTCCTTAGATTCCTGGTAATATGGAAAAACGAAGAGTGTGGGTGCTTATACCTAAACCTAAGGGTATTTTGGGTACTTTCTGGGTCATATGGAAGAAAGAGGAAGATTCCGGGTGATATGGGAAAGTCAAAGTTTGCGCCAGGTCATATGTAAAAAGCTCTCTAATAGAAGATGACACTGAACCAATTTCTTTTGAAACTTTTGTCCTTAGGTTTTAAAGTTGAGTATGAGTATATACCATTTTGAAGTCGACTTTGTTTGTTTTTATAATGGCTAAAATCTTTACTAATGCGTGTAATTTATTTTTTGTGGACAACGTGTTATGGGTAAGGTCTTTGATGCTTTATTTATGTTTATGATGATTGTTGCAGGTGGTGGATCTTGGACGTGCTTATAATGTTAGTAACCCTTTAAATAAACATGTTAAGAAGTAGGATGGTATATCAAGCAATTTTGCCTCAAGAATACCAAAATATGTCACTATGTAAATTGATTGTATATGCACAGGTGCTTTTAAATGTTTTAGGTGCATCAAATGGTGAAAAAAAGGGATGACTGCCAAATTTCTAATACTCCCTCTGTCTAATATTAAAGTCTGGATTAGAAAACGAAAATAGGCTAAAATCAGTTTATTTTAACTTTCTAATCCAGACAAGTCAATTTGCACAGAGGGTGAAGAAATTATAGATTTTGAAATAGTCAAGTTTCCCAAAAGCCCAAGTTGTTAGGAAAGGATTATGTTAGATGATCTTGGCACCATAGTGGTTGATTGGGTGATCATGATCATCATTGTTCGAGTGGTGTGAGTAGAGCTTACTCTTGTTGTACTCCCTCTGTTCCAAAATACTATGTACATTTGAGAAAATTCTTATTTTTATTGGACCATGAAACTCGCAAGGAAATCACATGACTTCTTCTCCCTCATATCCCGTCCCACTCATATGCTCATTCGCTAACTAAATTCAGGTCAATCCTTCTAAGTCTCCTCCAATTTTGAAAAGAGGAAGTCACATAATTTGGCAAAATGTGTACAATATTTTAGAAAATAAATATTTTAAAATATACATAATATTTTGGAACGGATGGAGTATTATTTTTGTTGTGGTTGCTTGGTTTCCCACAGCCACTACTACTATCTATATTGCGGGCACCTCTTGTATTTGGGAAAAGATTATATAAGACACGCCTCACATGGCTTTCATAAGCCAAAGTAAATTTGAGCTGTTGGATCTTGATATGACGGCTCTAAGGTTGGGGTAATGATTCACACTCATCTTCCCAGTGATTTATCACCCACTCTTAAGATGAAATCCAATGGTTCGATATTACTTTGCTCATGCAAGCTGCATGAGACTTGTCTACGTAAACTAGACTTGTCACACCCCGAAATCCCATACCTTTGCGGAAGCCAACAATTGAGATATATTTCGAGGTAGATATCCCGGGCACGCGACCGAACAGTCGATTTCACCACCGATTACAATCATCTCAAAAGAATGTGTAACCGATTATGCCCGCAATCAGTGTAATACAATAACAGACATCAATAAATAATATGAAATAAATTTACTTAATAATAATCCGTTTAAGAAAATCAAATAAAATAAACCTATAAGTCGATGGTATACAATTGTCAATAATCTCATAAGCATCAATAAAAGTAAAGCAAATAACTAGATAGTCTTTAAAACTCTTCACGACACCTGCAACCTCCTTTCCACTACTGTACTTCCTGATCTCAATTTTCATTTGCGCCTGTATCAGAGGATGCATGAGTATTTCATAAAAACACTCAGTAGGATGTAAAAACCCGCTGAATTAAAACAATGTAGTATGAAGAGAATAAGAATAACAAAAGATTGTGAACATTCTACAACATCTGGACTGAACCAAGGTCTATACACCTGAAAAGTTAGTCAATAATAACAACCCTAACTCGCAAGTATAGGAAACCATCAATAAGACTCCGAACAAACATATGTGTAAGGAGAAAATAACAATCATATCAAAGGCTCCAGACATCTAAAGTGAAAGTAGTTACAATTTCTGCTCGCTAAACTGGTTGCTCGTAAGTGACTAAAATAATATATTAGATCCACCCTAGGGGTCCTCTTTTGGAACCCTGCCATGCGTCTAGGATGATGGCCCTACCAGTGCTTACGGACACGATGGGCAGAGACTGAGAACCTTCCGTAATGTCCACAATCTAACGTACATATAGTGCCTCCCTTCGGGCAGTATAGAATCGCAACTCCATAAATATAAGTGACCTCGCAAGATCTAGCAATTGCTTAATTGAGCATACTATGAATCCACCATGGGGAAAGTCTCGTAAGATCTCCAGTGGAAGAAACAATCATGTAATCAATATGAGCAATATCTCAAAGGAATAGAGGTCACAACACTCTAAGATCATAAGGTATCTCTTACCAGAATAGACTCTCTCACGGAGTATGGATAGAAGTGTCAAGGTCTTTGGCCAACAAATAACTCACTCATTAGAGTAGCATAGAATAACAAGCTTCTTAAAGGCATGCAAATCACTCTTGAAATAACAAGACAACCCAAACACTTTAAATAATAACTCACCCAAGGAGTACAATACAATCAATACATACCCTTCATGCTCCGCCCTAGATAGGAATTCCTCATACACATTGGAATTTTATAATACAAATATCAGAGATAAGAAAACCAAAGAGTCTTAGATGATTTGAATTCCAAGTGGAATCACAAACCGACATCAACGCTTTTAAGATAGATAGTTATGAATCACTTTGTCAAAGGATTATCTCTCCTAATTGGATTACTTCTAACCCAATTCTTACTGTGATATACCATAAATATATAGTCCAATTACTGGTATTGACACGTTAAACATTATCATATCATATTACATGATGTTATTTGTATACTTAAAATTTTCTCTCAGATTCAGTTCACTACCTCCTGCACAATAGTCCCCTTCCAACGGCTACTGTGCTCTGTACAATAAGACTTAACCTCTGAAATCTTTATTGATAATACCCTCGTGAGTCTAGTTTCTAACACCATTGATTTTATATTTGTCCGATTTTATTTGAATTACTTATGAATTATTTATTACAGACTATTAGCACAGAAATAGTTCTGGCTGAGATTAAGACTCTTAATTAAACTTGATTATCTCACTTAATAACATATTATAGATGATAATATCTCATTAACAGACCATATACTCCCCTCCTAGACCAATTACAGACCTATGATTATCTGGAATTACTAAAGTACACCCCTTCTCATGTTCTTTTACATATAACACAGTTTTAAACATTAATACATCCCAAATAAGACAATTAATACAAGACACACATTAAGACACAAAACTCAACATGGATCATGGTCAACCAAGCAATATCAGAACTTCTAGTCTCTAGAAAACTAATAAAGCATCAGACTTTAGGTGTGAATTCCCATCTAGAAACGTGGCATGATTGCACATATGATTATGATGCACTACGCATAGAAATAATGACACAATTCATTCATCTCACTAGAATCAAAGCAATACTCTAAGGTACTAAATCAAAACACTTATAAATATCATATAACAGAAGAGAAGAAAGGGGAAAATCTATCCTACTCTTAATTCACCGAAGGTTCCGCCTTTCTACGCGTTGTTTGTCTCCTCCGCTTCCTCCAAAGCTCCCGCTCCAAGCTCTTGCAAAACTCCCACAAGAAGAAGCCTTATAGGAGGTGGGTGAACGTGAGAAGGAGAAGGAAAAGGTCTCTGGACGTTCGAGGGCTAGGTTTTCCAATAGCACAAGCCAACTCTTTAGGGTTTATATAGAGTTTGGGGAGAATCCCTTCTTAAACTAATTTTCCATATCATGGACACTTCCCACCAATGAGAAGGCCTCAAGATCTTTCTAGAGACATGCAATTTAAGTCCAATTGAGATTTGACATCTTTCCCATGCAAATACACCCCAAAAATAAGCTAGAAATCACAAAACCACAACCAGCGATCGATCGACGATACGATGATACTCAATTGGCATCAACCAAATGAACTTGTTTATGTCCGTAATTTACCATTACTCAATTCCGAGTAGATGTATGTAATGTACGTGTTTATATACAGTTCTTTTGAAATAGAAGATGTTAAAAGGAAAGGACCATCCTTAGATCATACTCCCTCAGTTCCACTTTAGTAGTTCAAAATTAGTTTTTCGAATAAACTAAAATTTGTTGAATTTGGAAAACAAAATAGAACTATAAATGTGGAACAGAAGGAGTATATATCAAATAAGCTGCACATGTGTTGATGTAGTATACTCAATATGTTTCATGATTATAACGGCAAAAGTTGAATTAACATGAAGAATCGAAGGGATGAAAGCATTTAAAACGAATTAAACATTTGGTGATCTTAAACATTACCTGAGAGAGCAACCATTTCTTTTGCGGAGAAGCCCTTGCTGCTGAACAAGGAGGTGAGCACATCAAGTTCATCAGTACCTCTTGGAAGGTTACTCTCAGCTTGGCTTTTGCTGGCTGCGCTAGTCGAGTCCCTCCTTCCTAGCTTCACTGTCCATGAGGGACCAGCCACCTATTCAAACAAGAATACCATCTTGATCAACATTTACACGTAATTTGTGGAATCAAATAGCCAAACATTCAAAAGAGAACATAGATCACTCACAGCGACAGATGCATCTCTTGCAGCAACAGCTAATATGTCAGCACAAGAGACTAAACCAGGGCATGCACTTTCAACTCTAGATTTGATGTCGTCCACCACTCCAAATCCTCTGATGGAGCCATTATTCTGCAGGGCACTCCTTTCTCCGCCACCATCCAGCAGGAAGGAGGCATCGCAGCCTTGCACGAAGCAGTCATGGAAATGGAGGCGAATGAGTGAGGCGGCCATCCGTCGTTCTCGTGAGATCGCCGTCCTCGTGGCCGCCCGGATTGTGTCCAGGGCATCCGGGCATGTGCTATCATAGAAGGTGGATGACAATTGTGCCACGCATGCATGGCTTGCTAGCAAAATCAGTAGGGTGGTAGCAAGACATGCAAGGGAAAGGCAAGGTAGGCTAGAGGCCTTCATTTTTAGGAAGGGAAGCTTTCTATCCCGGTCTTTAGTGTTTATGTCTTTCAGGCAAGGAGAGTAGATTGAGATGGAAAGAAGAGAAATGGATGGCTATATATAGAGAGGCCAGGAAGGGGAGTTTAAGTCTTAGAATTTTCGTAGGGTTGATAAGTCGGGTTTTGCAAGGTTGACATGGTCACTATGGATGGGTTAGGGGTTAATGAAAATTAGAAATGGAAAACCATTTTACATGAAAATAAATTTTTCACCGGGTTAGGGGTTAAAGAAAAACATGGCTACGAAAATTTGCTTTTCCGGAGGGCCCGAAAATGGCCATGAAAAAAGGCCGGAAAATGGGCCAGAATTTTCAGACCTCAAGGGGTTCGAAAATCCTTTTGCAGGCTGAAAAAAAGGTCGGGGCCTGGGCAAATCGACCTCCCTCCCTGCCGGAGCCGCTCCTCCATTGCCTCAACCTCCATGGAAAGCACCTCTTCGGCCCTTCCTTGCCAAGCTCTTCAACGACACCTCCCTCCGACGATCACTTGGCTGCAAGCGACAACAACGGAGCCGCCACAACGGCAAGCTAGTTTCCGATTTCAGTAGGTTGGTTGCTCGCGGCCAAGCCCTGTGACTCGTGCAAGGCAGAGGAGGTGCTCCAATTTTGGCGTGCTGTGTTCTACATCAAAGATATGTAGTCTTTCTTTTTTCAAATGTCTGTCATAAACAACAAGGCTAAATAAGCATTTTCTTCCACTTTATAGGCCGTTTTCTTTTGACAAATCTGCTTTTGAATACCATGAAGATTACGGCATCAGAGAATGGCATCAAAGGTCGTATTGTTAATGTTTCATATGAAGGTCATCGATTTTCTTACCCTGAAGGAATCCGTTTCAATAAAATCAACAATCAATCAGAGTATGTTAGCATTTCCTTTCCGTTTTTCTGTTTCATTGTTGATATTTGGGATATTTGCCATAGTTTTCGTGTATAATAAGAACAGACAGTTGTTTTTTGTTGACTTGTTTCATTCAAATAGGGAAGTGACTAATCTTTCATTGATGAGAATAACACTACACTTGGTCCAGTCTTTCTCACCCTTTGACATCTAGATTTCTTAATGCGTATGTGATAATTTTCTTGATGCCATCTGCATTCAAGATTTGACAGGTGGACCAAGGACGTGCACTTGTGTTGGTTTTTGTCTTATGGCAGTGTCATTGTTAGGATAATCCAAACTGATTGTAAAAACTGTACATGACTGATTTTATCATGAGAGATGTGCTTCATTTAATCAATATCATCGGTTCCTTAATTGGCCATCAGGGATCAAGGAAATTGATCCTATTATATGATTTTACTTCACTTTAGAGTTCACGGGTGAGCCCCTTCGGGGGCTTTCAGTGCCAAAAAAAAGTTGAGATAGTGAGGTCACATCTTACACCGGAGGCCTTTCCACATTGACCTGTTTGTGAGAGAAAAATTGTATATCAATTCGCCATTCTATACATTCTATTCTTTTATCATTCTGTGGGTCGGTTTTATTAGAAGGCTATGCAAGAGATTGATTGATCATCTTCCATCAAAATATGTTGTTTTCTTTTTGCATAAAGGTGACTAAGAATGCAAGTCTTTTGCTTGGTAATGTGGGTCTCTCTATGCGCCTATATAGTTACTCACATTCCTGCATTGCGGTACATGCAGGTATAGCAGTGTGTATGCATATGGACAGTGTGTATGCATATGGACAGTCAAAACTAGCAAACATATTGCACGTAAATGAGCTGTCGAGATGTTTCAAGGTATGTAATCCATGTGCAAATTTGTAGTTAATGAAAAAGTAACATGGCGCAACTCAGTTCACCCTCTCTTTCTCTCTCTAAAAACTTGTAATCAAGGCGAGTGTGTGACAATAATTTGGAATTATCTAAAAACTTGCTCTCTCTCTCTCTCTCATATTCTCCGTGTTCATCTGTCATTTCAATTAAAGGAGGCTGCAAGTAAACTTCTTAATGTATCTGGCTTAATTAGGAGGCTGCACTAAATTTAGATGACCACCACGATGATAAACAATCTGCTGCTGCATAAAAATGCATTGACAGTCAGTAATGAGAAGGGTAGGTTCATTCTTCGCACGTGTAAGCTGTATGCGCGTGTTATTTTGATGACATTTTTTTCCTTCATAATAATGCCTATATTGTATACTGCCAAATCCTCAGAGCCAGGTTCCCCAGTTGGTCTAAGGGTTTGTGAACAAAATTAAGGTTGCCAGGCCATTGTTATTGTTATATTTGAGCTATGTAGAATGTGGATTGTATGTATTTTGATAAATTTTCACTGATTGAAGATGCTAATCTATACTTGGGCTGGATTATAACTTGGGTCCAGCCGCGATTTAGACTTTTTGATGTGCAAGGGAGTCGCAGGATTCTCACTTCCAGATTTCCTGGTTTAATTTTACCTATGCCAGCAATTTCTCTCAAATAAATGTGCTTGTTACAACAAATTTGTCATGTTTCGGTAGCTGATTAGGTTTTCCTTATGAACTTCCAGAATGTATGATTGACACGCATTAGGAGTTATTATTGCGTTTAAAACTTACACCACTGAGCTGGCTTGCTTATTGTTTGGATGTCTATATACCGCTATATCCATCCTTCATAATAGTCTGATAATCGTAATATCCACTTCTTTTTTCTTACTAAAGACTGAAATATCCACTTCTAGATGAGAATAGTATCATCTGCTGTTTGGGAATATATGGTCCTCCTTCTGTCTGGAATTAGCAATATCAATTGGTTTTTGAGATTGAGCTAAAATCAGATTATTTTGGAAAACCGAATTTTAGTACTAATTCTGTACGGGAGAAGTGTATGATAAGGTGTTAATTATGTACTTTGGCATTTATTTGATTAGCATTACATATTAGCCAGCTCAAAATTGTTTATAAATGATCTTCTTTTTATAGGAAGTAAGGATTGCCCATTAATTTGATGCAGACTATTCATGTCACTTGAGATCAATCACCATCCGTGGTCATTTTTCCCAAGCTAAATTGCGTCGTTGATATAGATTGTGCATCACTGTGTACTTCATGTGATTTGAGACATTTTTAGGTATAATTTGTCAGGGAACGGCGATTGAGTGGCCATAGATTAGGCTGCAACTACAGTTGAATGTTCTAAACCTTGCGTTTTCACACTCTTAGCTCATCATGAATGATGAGGATGAAACAAATTTTATTACGTGCTGGTAATGACAGAGTAGGAATGCTAAGATTTTTGTTCATGAAACAATGGCCTACATGTGAATACCTTTGCAACAATAAAAGCAAGGCATTATATGCAATCACTTTTACAATAAAATAAGCATATTAAACTATGTCTTACCCTATTTGGTAAGCTGTCGCTCTATCAAGACCAGTTGAAGTAACCCATGTCTCCCCACAAAAGAAATTACTACCTCCAACGACAATTGTCACCTATATCATATGCTTAATTTAAAATTCTTGAAAAGCTAGAACATATGCTACTCTAAAAATTTAGCTGGCAGCTTTTGAGGGAATGCTAAGGATTTGTGGTTCTATTGTCTTTTTTGTTTTTATGGGATTCTGTTCTGGTCTGTGTTTCAAGTGATGAATGGTTTGTCATTGTTCTACTTTGCTTCTTTGGTTTTGTTAAATGTATTTTCTCATTACTCTTACTGGTCATGTTTGAAGAATTTGTAATATGCATGGAAGGCTTAAGAGAAGGTTTTGGGGCTTTCTGCTTTCATTTAGGCAAGTTAAACTCCGTTATTTGTCGATCACTGGCCAAAGGAATTGAAATTGGGTGTATTGATATTTGCATAGTAAATGGAAAGCAAGCAGGAAGAAAGATTTGAACTTTGACAAGCTGAACTCTGTTATTTGGTTGTTTAGAAACAGAAAGGAATAAAACGTCATTTTTTCTGGTGAAAGTGAGTGGAAATCTTAGAAAGAAGTTGCATGCATGATTTAATGTCAAATTATTTTGAAGAAATACTAAGAAATATCTCTCCATTTCCTGGATGAGAAAGTTACAGAAACAGAGGGCGTTTAGCCTCTAGTTTGGCATATTGCTCTTCGAAGCATATCTAGCTTAACTATGGTGGCTTTTTTGTTACTTTTGTAATGAATATAACTACATTTTTTTGTGAGTTGTCTCCAGTTCATACTCTGTTTGAAATTTATGTTTTGAGATAGGTTAATCGAATTTTATTTGGATTATCTGTCTTACCCTGTACTCTTCCCTATGGTATTGACTTCACTGTAGCTCATTATTTGTATAGCTCATTAATTCAATTCATACTGACTTTAATCAGGTCGAGCCCATACCCGATACCTTTCCATCCATCAGGCACTACTTTTAAGTCTTTTGTAATGCCACTGATAGAGGAGACACATGAAGAATTGCATTCTAGTTTGGAGTCCCTGTCTGAGGCACCTTGTGCCGAAGTACTATCGGTGCAGGAAGCGTAGTTACGTACTAAAAGACAGCCGGGTGCTTTGCATACAGCTTATAAGCCCAAGAACAATGATATTCTGATCTTGTTGAGCTTAAATCCCGAGTCTGCTGATGATTTTCAGCGATATGGAGTAATCTCCTGGTTGGCCTGCGTTACTGGAGTTTATGCATTGGAGGAGGACGCCCTTAGATCAATGAAAAATGAGGAAGGGAAGAAGATTGGAATTGTTGAAGAACCGCAAAAGGGGTTAAGAATCAAAGTGTCAAAGAGTATTGAAGTTACAAATGGCATGGGAAAGTCTCTCTTTGCAACTTTTTTGACGAATGTTGTCACAAACAATCGCATCTGGAAAGCACTAACCTGGGGAGATTCCATCGACAAAATGAATATTATATGCATCAAGGAACTAGTAATTAAGTAGCTTATGCTTCTTTGATTTACATACATGTTCATTTGATAATTCTTCTGAAATACGATGCTAAGCTAGTTACTGATACATTTGCCCATCTTCTGATCTCAAATTTATGACAGAACACATCTGCTTCGTGTTCCTGTGACCGAAGTGACAGCAAGACTCTTGAAATCTTTGATGATCTGACTTCTTTTAACCTTAATGAGTCACAAAAGTCTGCAGTATTATCTTCAATCTCAGATGTATTCTTTGAAAGTTCATGTCCTGTAAAAATCATCTGGGCACCACCTGGAACTGGAAAGACAAAAACAGTTAGTACATTGCTTTGGGCCCTCTTGAAACTCAATTGCAGAACAATTACTTGACAATATAGTTAACATACTCAAGTATGCAAGTTGAAGGAAGCTTGGTCAATGGGATGGATCATTTTCTCCCTATTTGATAGTGTTAGATCCCAGTCTGTAACACCCAAAAAAATTTGTGTGCTTACTAAAATTAAAGTATGTGAAGAGAGCTTTCCAACGCCACCGACGGTGCGCAAATCGGAGTTCGGAGCATAAAGTTATGTTAGTTTGAATTTTGGTATGCAGTCGGGGTATGCGATTGATCGCCGGGGTATGCGATTGATCTGGCGGGGTACGCGACTAATCGTCGGGGTACGCGATAGATCGCAACGGCATTGAATACGGAAATTACATTTTGAGTGGATTTTCTTGAGAAAAAGATACCAAATCCTAACCAAACTTGGAGAAGATGTTCATGAGGAGATTTTGGAGGATTTTGGGGGATTCCTATTGGTGGAAAGAGTCCATAATTTAAAATGAATTATTTAAGAAGAGATTTCCCTAAACTCTATATAAACCCATGAGAGGGGAGTGCTTGTGGGATTGATATCAAACCCTAGCTTGTGCTTTTCTCCTTCCCACGTTTCCCCTTCTCTCAAGCCTCTTCTTGGTGTGAGTCTCCATCCAAAGCTTGGAGCGGAGGCATCGCTACAAAGCGAAGAAGGCGAACGACGCGTAAAGGGCGAGACTTTTGTGAAACTAAGAGTAGGATGATTTTACCACTATTCTTTGTGATTTATTTCAATGATATGAATGTTTATGATTCAAGTTCTGATGTCAAATATGTGACTTTGTTTGGGAATGAATATGTGTGGTATTTTTATTCATGAGTTGATTATGATCTTGCTCTTATATATGAAGATGTAGGGGTCAATTGATATATGATATCTAACATGATAAAAAGAGTATACTATGGTAATTATAAACAATCCTAGGGTCTGTAATTGATCTAGGAGGGGAGTATGGTTGTCTGTTAATAATATATTATCACCTATAATGTGTTATTAAGTGAGATAATCGAGTTTATTGAAGAGTTTTAATCTCGGCCAGAACTGTTTCTGTGCTGACAGTCTGTAGTAAATAATCCATAACTAATTCAAATAAACTCGGAAAAATATGCCGTCTATTGGACTAGAAACTAGACTCATAGGACTATATACAGTAAAAATTTCAGAGAGTAATTAAATCTGTGCTGACGTTGGGAAGAGCCGGAAGTCAACTGATATGTAAAAACAGAATACTATAATTAGGGTAAAAGATGGAGAAACTTTAGCAAAACATTATCCTATGCTAAAATAAGTATACTATGAAAGTAATATGTGTTATAAAAGATCTTCCAGAAAGAATTATAGCAGAATGGACTAAGTATAATACTTTAATATTATGGGCTAATGGTGGATAGTTTGGTGTTTAGTAAGTCCTATGTGTTTCACTGTTGATATTGACTAGATTGTGTTTTCAATTGGAAGCCGAACCATCATCCCCTTTGACTAAAGTCTTAAACCTTGAAGTTTTGATCAATGTTTCTATGATTGAGTTGAGTATTGGAATAGTTCCACTTATGTTAAAGCAATATGTGACACTTCTATTGTTGACACTTTAATTTAATACTTCTATGGTTAGTTGTGTGACAATATAGATTAAGTAATCTCATTGGTACTCCTTTAGTGAGTAAGCCTTTTCAAAGAGTATCAAAATCTTTGTCGTACTTCTTTCGTGAGCTAGTTATCAGAATGAATATGTTCTTTATAGAGGATACTTTTCTTTTGAGTAAATAGTTACATCAGAGATTCGTTATAAGAACCTTGTGAGATTTTGCCTAAGAGAGGTAAATTAGTTTCCCAGGATGAGAGATGGGTAGTCTCAATAGTACATGAGTGAAGACATTCATAGTATGCTGGTAAAAGCCATAATAGACTCCGTCTAGTTGAGAGTTGTAGAATACTCAAAAGCACTTGGATTAGGAGAGACTCTGTCCGGTTGAGAGTTGTAGAATACTCAAAAGCACTTGGATTAAGAGAAACTCAGCCAGGGTGAGAGCTAATGATACTCAATAGCCCCTGTATTAAGAGAAACTCAGCCAGGGTGAGAGTTAATGATACTCAATAGCCCCTGTGTTAAGAGAAACTCAGCCAGGGTGAGAGCTAATGATACTCAATAGCCCCTGTGTTAAGGGAAACTCAGCCAGGGTGAGAGTTAATGATACTCAATAGCCCCTGCGTTAAGAGAGATTCAGCTAGGGTGAGAGTTAATAATACTCAAAAGCCCCTAAGTTAAGAAATTCAGCTAGGGAGAGAGTTAATAATACTCAAAAACCCCTGAGTTAAGAGACTATGCCAGGATGAGAGTTAATAAGACTCAAAAGTCCATGTGTTAAGAGAGTATATCTTTGAACCCTTGTTAGGTTCCCGCCCAAAGAGAGGCATTCCATAAGCACTGATACAGCCAGTATTCTAGACATGACAAAGGGTTCCAAGGAGAGAATCTCTAGGATGGTATGGCAAGAAACCACATGGAAGTGGTGATATATGAGAGTGAGAGTTGTAGCTCCATACGCTTGTGATAGTTGAAGTCTCTCTAAATGATGTTTTTCTTATGCACTCTCAATGTTTGGATCATTGATTAATTATATTCTCTCCATACATTCTAGCTGTTTTGAAGTCTTAGTGACTGATGATGATTTCTGGTAATACAATTCCTTATATTGGATATCGATATTGCTAATTTGTCAGTTGTTGTTGAAATCTTATGCATTGTTATATATTGTATCTTTTGTGTTTGTGTGGGTTTTTCTTCGGAATACTCATGCATCCTGTGATGCAGGCTTGGATAAATATTAGATTTGGAGAACATTGCAACAGAAGGAAAAGCTCAAGAATTGCAGTCAGAAAGATTCAAAGTTTATGTTGCTTTTGAAATAAATAGCTGTGACATTAATGGCCTGTGTGCCAAGATGTTTTAGTGATTTTGTTAAGAGATTTTAATGACTTTTATTTTGGGATAATTTGAGATTAAGAATTTTTATTTCATATGGTTTAATGATGTTGATTCATATGACTGAGTGGGTTTCAATTACACATCCTTTTGAGATGTTGTGGTTGACTGGTGAATGGGTATTCAGTTGCGTTCCCGAAATTTGGCTTTAAGAATTTCTCACCTAAGGGTCGACTTCCGCACTCCGTTAAGGCTTGAAATTTCGGGGCGTGACACAGTCAATATTAATTCGATTTACTCTCAATGTTAGTTTTAGCATGTTTGTCTAATTTTGGAATAAGGTTTCAAGGATTGTCCCATCAACTAGCAAAACACTAATCTTTCCATCATTTATAAAGTAGGTAGAGCTTGTGCATTCTTTCTTGACAGAATTGTTGTACTGATTGAGGAAGTTCATCATATTTGTTTTATTCTCCAAATATTTTTTAGAAAAGGTGACACTATAAGAAGCTTTACTTGAATTGATAGTCTTTTTAAAAAAGATGACATTTATAGGAAGCCTTATAACTAGCATATTTACTTTACCAACTAATAGTTGTCATATGAATATTTTTGTGAAATAAAATAATTAACCCGGGACACATAATTTTAGTCTTTTTAGAACATAACGAACCCTTTCAAATTTATTAGTTCTAATGGATTATTAGCATATTTTCTAAGACATTTTCATTTTTACATTTTTTGGAACCCCTAACTAGGTCGGAAAATTGATTTTCAGTGAAATTTCCATGAACACTTTCTATAACCCCTAACAGCTTTTTACGGAAAAATTCATTTTTACATGAAAATTCATTTTCCTGGAGAAAAGTATTTTCAAGGAAAATTTTTATTTTCCAGAACCCCTAACCCACCCTATAAAACAGCTGGGAGAAACTGGCATGGGAAGTGAGGGGGAATTAGCTCAATAGATCAGTTGTGTATTGCATGGTGCTAGCGCTGGACCAATACAAATATGTGAATGCTTTTGGAGTGTAGTAGTCCAGGGCCACGTGACGTTAAAGAAGCCGAGTTTTTTGACAAGTTCAAATACTCGATGTGTTGATTATGGATAAGCCTGTCCACCTTAGCTATGGATGATCTGCAAAGACTTTAACTACAAGCAGAGAGTTTATCAGTACAGATGCACTTATGTCATCTGAAGTTGATAGCAACCTAGAAAAAGGTACATCTAAAACTTATTTAGATGGAAAGACTTGACAATAAAAACTTATTGACATCTTCCATTTTAAATATGGACAGATAAACAAGGTTGTTGCTTATTACAATGAACAGACTACCTACATATAACATAGAAAAAGGGCTAGGGGAATTTTGCTGAGTTAAAATATGACAAAGTATACAACTGCATATTAAAGTGAAGTAGGGTGAGTCCATTACGTATGGTCCTAATACATGTTTATATGTTCTCGGTCAACTAATGATATCTTGGATGCACTTTTTCTAACTGTTAGATAATTTATTCTTCAGGAAGTAAGTTAAGTGGGGCATTTAAACAATATGATGATACTCTTAGCTTACTACACTAAAATGACACGTGAAGTACTACATAAACACAAAAAACATAGAGAGGGATGAGGCAAGTTCATAGCAATGGTTATTGTCAAGTAGTCGCTGTCCTTGTCACTACTCCTTCTACCTCGTATTAATTGTCTACATTAGCAATCAAAATTAGCTAAACTTCCACTTTCCAATGATCTAACCAGACAACTAAAATGGGACGGAGTACGGTATTTGCATGCATAGAGCCCTTAAGGTGCGTTTGGCCACGCGGGAAAGTAACTTTCCATATTAGATTTCCAGCGGAAGAGGTTTGGTAACGCAGATTCACAACTAAGGTTGCTTCCGCTGAAGTCAAGCTTTCTGCCCAAAAGTCACAAAATCGAATTTCCCAAGAATCGCTTCGCACAGTTTTAAGGAATATTGCATGAAAATTGACGCGCATGCCCTTTCCAACTTGAGATATGTCATTTCTTTCCCCAAATCTTTTTGCTTCTTCCCTTGTGCAACCAAATGCAAATGGTTTACTATGAGAATCCAAAAAAATAGTATCCACGAATTCTTGCTTCTGCTTCTAGAAAGAATCAGTTGCCGAACACACTCTTAATAGTCCCCGCTTTTTGCATCAGTTTTAGACCATGCCAACGAACGGTGGACATCAACCGACCGTGTAATGAGGTGGGGTGGCAAACTACTCATCCTAGCCCAAGTTCTGTTGACTAGTCAAAATAGCTTGACTTGTTACAGCCCCTAATGATCTACCTTTCTAAATTTGTATCAGACCATGTCAATGGATACTAGGTCTTTATGTTTAGTCCTTGGAGACAAAACTAGGGTTGACTCTGTAGAGTGATCAATTTGGAAGGCACCATGGTCACCAGTGACTGACAAGCCATCCCTTGAACATGTAACGCGTTTTAACTCAATTCCTTAAAGAACAATGTTCCAACTTTGTGCAACCACATCATACGTCCAAGCTTCCAAATCCCTTGTGTGTTGATATTGTACTCAAGCATTGCATGTTTCCACAAAGTTAACGCATGATTTGTTCAACAACGCGTTCATGCAAGTTTGTAGACCCCATATACATGGACTGAGCTGCTCAAACAAGTTAGAAACATTGCCTGGTGGATCCTAGATTGATTTGGATGGTGGCTTGGATATAGTATGGAAATAGCTTATCTAAAATCTGAAACATGTGTTACAATCTGACTGGACCAACAACAGTGGTCCAAATGCTTCCTATTATTTTAGCCGGCCTCTCTCTACACCATATGTCTATAATAGATATACTAACCGTATATATTGACCTAGATCTAGTTTCTAAGGGGAACTGATAGAATATTACACAAATTATGTGAAAAATCCACATCAATTTATGAGCAAGGGAGACAATAAATTTATACCAATAACCCTAGATTTACCAGAAAATGCTCATGACTCGTGAGTATACACAATCATGCACAGAATATTCCACCAAAATATCCAAAGTACTTCAATAATAAATAGACCAACGCCTTCTTTTTATAACGAGGGATGTGTTGGGGTTAGAATGCAACAGAAATTCACTTCTAACAGTGACAGAAAGGTGACAAGAGAAAGCAAAACGAAAAACGGAAGACGTTAACTAATTTCATACACCCACGACTCACAATCAATTTCACTATCTTGAAAATATTCTACAAGCTGAGGATGCTAAAGTAGTTGAGCCATTAGTATGGTCAAAATAAATGCATGTGGAATATTAGCATCCACAATTTGTAGTCAACTAAAAAAAAGTTATTTGAAAAAGTATGCATTTTGAACAAATCAGACAGCAATCTTTGATGAATACACTAAATTAAGACAAATCCTTAGGTCCCTATATTAGACATAACAGATGAGGATAATGAGGTCTGACGTAGGCATATGAGCTCTTGTATATATCATTATGTCTTTTATACATCTCTCTATATTTTATTTCTTTTACCACATTTTTGGAGAAGAAGAATTAGGAAAACAATCTGTGAAAATGTTAGGATCTTTGTAATCTGCATGCAAGCTTTGCTCACCACTGTTGCCCTAACTTTGGTAAACGTCGAGAAGAGTGTTGAATAGTCATAATAATTGGCCTAGTTACTTCATACTCGTTCTGTCTGGAATTATTATTACCATAATGATTTTCATAGTGAACTAAAATTAGTTCATTTTGAAAAATATTCTGGTAATAATAATTCCGGATGGATGAAGTATAATGTATGCATTTTTTTTCCTACCTGGTCAATCTAAGGCCCTGTTTGGTTGCCCAAAAAGAAGCTGGATTCTCTTTTGGAAAATCTCCTCACCCAAAAGAATTCAGAACAGCTTCTTCCGATGGCATTTAGTGTAAATTCCAAAAAATAACAGGGGTATTTTTTTTAAAATAATGCAGTTTCAGCTAATGATGAGGTTTTTTTGTTATCAAATGCCTTTGTCTTCTTTCGAAAATTATAGTTTCTGCCACTATGACCTAAATTTATCAAATGAAGTGAATTTTGGCCAACCAAACACCTTATTTCTTAAACCTAGATTCATCTAAAGAATTTGGATTTCCTACTTCTAAAAATTCTAACCAAACAGAGCCTAAGTAAAATTTCATTGCTTTTATAGGCTAGAAAATCTTGTATAATTAGCTTCAGTCCGCCGGGGTTGATGATCAGATACAGGGGGCGTTTTGAAATGCAAAGCTCTAGTTTAGACGCTGCTTTTTCGGAGAATCTCCTCTTTAGGCCGGTAAGGAAAAATACTTCTTTTCAAGCGTGATGGAACATTTAACAAAAAGGAAAGCTGCTTTAGAAGAAGCCGCTTCTTCACACCAACACGCCTATAATATCCAAGCGGGCACATATAATACACTAGCACATGTGCTTTCGACCCTAATGACTAGGACACATCCTCTTTACAAAACAAAATCTAAACATGAGATTTTTTTGCTACAAAAAATAGCTTAAAATGTTTCACACTCAATTCGACCAATTCATTGCAATGGCAGCAATACTTCTGGAACTACAACAACATATAGACTCAAAAGAATAGCAACACATGAATCACTTGACTCCACACACACAGGGACGGCAACCTGCCTTTTCCCCCCTAGTGAGTGACTTACGTATATTTTAAACAGTACTTGCTTATCTGTTAACTTGCTTGATATCGTTAGTTCACGACCTGACAATCCGCCCTGATTTGCCCTGAAGATCCAGTTAGGGGGTCCATGTCACCCATCTTCACCATGGCTGCAGCAAAGTCCGAGTTGAATGCTCTACGGCTGTTTCTGTACTCAGTCACAAAGCTATCAGTTGACCCGCCATTGAAGAGGACCTGGTCCGAGTGGAGGAGGCCCTTCCTCTCCTCCAGGTTCTTGAAGTAGTTGTTGTCAAACTGATTTGGTGTCACCAGATCTAGTGCTGCCAAGTTACCGTTGCCATCACCGACAGTCGACGGGCACCGTCTCCTCCGAGTGCTTGCGAATCCGGCATCAATGGTGCTGTTACTGTATATTCTGCCTCTGAAGGTCACGCATTGTGCTTGGCCAATTGTGTGGGAGCCTGAAATTAGAATGCACACATATATTGTCAGAATTAACCAAGTTTTCCATGTTAAAGCATAAGTTGTTGAAAAAAATTGGTTTATATTTTTTGTCCATATAAATGTTTTCCATGCCCATAAACCACTACTACTCAATTGGCATCAACCAAATGAACTTGTTTATGTCCGTAATTTACCATTACTCAATTCCGAGTAGATGTATGTAATGTACGTGTTTATATACAGTTCTTTTGAAATAGAAGATGTTAAAAGGAAAGGACCATCCTTAGATCATACTCCCTCAGTTCCACTTTAGTAGTTCAAAATTAGTTTTTCGAATAAACTAAAATTTGTTGAATTTGGAAAACAAAATAGAACTATAAAGGTGGAACAGAAGGAGTATATATCAAATAAGCTGCACATGTGTTGATGTAGTATACTCAATATGTTTCATGATTATAACGGCAAAAGTTGAATTAACATGAAGAATCGAAGGGATGAAAGCATTTAAAACGAATTAAACATTTGGTGATCTTAAACATTACCTGAGAGAGCAACCATTTCTTTTGCGGAGAAGCCCTTGCTGCTGAACAAGGAGGTGAGCACATCAAGTTCATCAGTACCTCTTGGAAGGTTGCTCTCAGCTTGGCTTTTGCTGGCTGCGCTAGTCGAGTCCCTCCTTCCTAGCTTCACTGTCCATGAGGGACCACCCACCTATTCAAACAAGAATACCATCTTGATCAACATTTACACGTAATTTGTGGAATCAAATAGCCAAACATTCAAAAGAGAACATAGATCACTCACAGCGACAGATGCATCTCTTGCAGCAACAGCTAATATGTCAGCACAAGAGACTAAACCAGGGCATGCACTTTCAACTCTAGATTTGATGTCGTCCACCACTCCAAATCCTCTGATGGAGCCATTATTCTGCAGGGCACTCCTTTCTCCGCCACCATCCAGCAGGACGGAGGCATCGCAGCCTTGCACGAAGCAGTCATGGAAATGGAGGCGAATGAGTGAGGCGGCCATCCGTCGTTCTCGTGAGATCGCCGTCCTCGTGGCCGCCCGGATTGTGTCCAGGGCATCCGGGCATGTGCTATCATAGAAGGTGGATGACAATTGTGCCACGCATGCATGGCTTGCTAGCAAAATCAGTAGGGTGGTAGCAAGACATGCAAGGGAAAGGCAAGGTAGGCTAGAGGCCTTCATTTTGAGGAAGGGAAGCTTTCTATCCCGGTCTTTAGTGTTTATGTCTTTCAGGCAAGGAGAGTAGATTGAGATGGAAAGAAGAGAAATGGATGGCTATATATAGAGAGGCCAGGAAGGGGAGTTTAAGTCTTAGAATTTTCGTAGGGTTGATAAGTCGGGTCTTGCAAGGTTGACATGGTCACTATAAAACAGCTGGGAGAAGCTGACATGGGAAGTGAAGGGCAATTAGCTCCATAGATCAGTAGTGTATTGCATGGAGCTTGCGCTGGACCAATACAAATATGTGAATGCTTTTGGAGTGTAGTAGTCCAGGGCCACGTGACGTTAAAGAAGCCGAGTTTTTTGACAAGTTCAAATACTCGATGTGTTGATTATGGATAAGCCTGTCCACCTTAGCTATGGATGATCTGCAAAGACTTTAACTACAAGCAGAGAGTTGATTAGTACAGATGCACTTATGTCATCTGAAGTTGATAGCAACCTAGAAAAAGGTACATCTAAAACTTATTTAGATGAAAAGACTTGACAATAAAAACTTATTGACATCTTCCATTTTAAATATGGACATATAAACAAGGTTGTTGCTTATTAAAATGAACAGACTACCTACATATAACATAGAAAAAGGGCTAGGGGAATTTTGCTGAGTTAAAATATGACAAAGTATACAACTGCATATTAAAGTGAAGTAGGGTGAGTCCATTACGTATGGTCCTAATACATGTTTATATGTTCTCGGTCAACTAATGATATCTTGGATGCACTTTTTCTAACTGTTAGATAATTTATTCTTCAGGAAGTAAGTTAAGTGGGGCATTTAAACAATATGATGATAGTCTTAGCTTACTACACTAAAATGACACGTGAAGTACTACATAAACACAAAAAACATAGAGAGGGATGAGGCAAGTTCTTAGCAATGGTTATTGTCAAGTAGTCGCTGTCCTTGTCACTACTCCTTCTACCTCGTATTAATTGTCTACATTAGCAATCAAAATTAGCTAAACTTCCACTTTCCAATGATCTAACCAGACAACTAAAATGGGACGGAGTACGGTATTTGCATGCATAGAGCCCTTAAGGTGCGTTTGGCCACGCGGGAAAGTAACTTTCCATATTAGATTTCCAGCGGAAGAGGTTTGGTAACGCAGATTCACAACTAAGGTTGCTTCCGCTGAAGTCAAGCTTTCTGCCCAAAAGTCACAAAATCGAATTTCCCAAGAATCGCTTCGAACAGTTTTAAGGAATATTGCATGAAAATTGACGCGCATGCCCTTTCCAACTTGAGATATGTCATTTCTTTCCCCAAATCTTTTTGCTTCTTCCCTTGTGCAACCAAATGCAAATGGTTTACTATGAGAATCCAAAAAAATAGTATCCACGAATTCTTGCTTCTGCTTCTAGAAAGAATCAGTTGCCGAACACACTCTTAATAGTCCCCGCTTTTTGCATCAGTTTTAGACCATGCCAACGAACGGTGGACATCAACCGACCGTGTAATGAGGTGGGGTGGCAAACTACTCATCCTAGCCCAAGTTCTGTTGACTAGTCAAAATAGCTTGACTTGTTACAGCCCCTAATGATCTACCTTTCTAAATTTGTATCAGACCATGTCAATGGATACTAGGTCTTTATGTTTAGTCCTTGGAGACAAAACTAGGGTTGACTCTGTAGAGTGATCAATTTGGAAGGCACCATGGTCACCAGTGACTGACAAGCCATCCCTTGAACATGTAACGCGTTTTAACTCAATTCCTTAAAGAACAATGTTCCAACTTTGTGCAACCACATCATACGTCCAAGCTTCCAAATCCCTTGTGTGTTGATATTGTACTCAAGCATTGCATGTTTCCACAAAGTTAACGCATGATTTGTTCAACAACGCGTTCATGCAAGTTTGTAGACCCCATATACATGGACTGAGCTGCTCAAACAAGTTAGAAACATTGCCTGGTGGATCCTAGATTGATTTGGATGGTGGCTTGGATATAGTATGGAAATAGCTTATCTAAAATCTGAAGCATGTGTTACAATCTGACTGGACCAACAACAGTGGTCCAAATGCTTCCTATTATTTTAGCCGGCCTCTCTCTACACCATATGACTATAATAGATATACTAACCGTATATATTGACCTAGATCTAGTTTCTAAGGGGAACTGATAGAATATTACACAAATTATGTGAAAAATCCACATCAATTTATGAGCAAGGGAGACAATAAATTTATACCAATAACCCTAGATTTACCAGAAAATGCTCATGACTCGTGAGTATACACAATCATGCACAGAATATTCCACCAAAATATCCAAAGTACTTCAATAATAAATAGACCAACGCCTTCTTTTTATAACGAGGGATGTGTTGGGGTTAGAATGCAACAGAAATTCACTTCTAACAGTGACAGAAAGGTGACAAGAGAAAGCAAAACGAAAAACGGAAGACGTTAACTAATTTCATACACCCACGACTCACAATCAATTTCACTATCTTGAAAATATTCTACAAGCTGAGGATGCTAAAGTAGTTGAGCCATTAGTATGGTCAAAATAAATGCATGTGGAATATTAGCATCCACAATTTGTAGTCAACTAAAAAAAAGTTATTTGAAAAAGTATGCATTTTGAACAAATCAGACAGCAATCTTTGATGAATACACTAAATTAAGACAAATCCTTAGGTCCCTATATTAGACATAACAGATGAGGATAATGAGGTCTGACGTAGGCATATGAGCTCTTGTATATATCATTATGTCTTTTATACATCTCTCTATATTTTATTTCTTTTACCACATTTTTGGAGAAGAAGAATTAGGAAAACAATCTGTGAAAATGTTAGGATCTTTGTAATCTGCATGCAAGCTTTGCTCACCACTGTTGCCCTAACTTTGGTAAACGTCGAGAAGAGTGTTGAATAGTCATAATAATTGGCCTAGTTACTTCATACTCGTTCTGTCTGGAATTATTATTACCATAATGATTTTCATAGTGAACTAAAATTAGTTCATTTTGAAAAATATTCTGGTAATAATAATTCCGGATGGATGAAGTATAATGTATGCATTTTTTTTCCTACCTGGTCAATCTAAGGCCCTGTTTGGTTGCCCAAAAAGAAGCTGGATTCTCTTTTGGAAAATCTCCTCACCCAAAAGAATTCAGAACAGCTTCTTCCGATGGCATTTAGTGTAAATTCCAAAAAATAACAGGGGTATTTTTTTTAAAATAATGCAGTTTCAGCTAATGATGAGGTTTTTTTGTTATCAAATGCCTTTGTCTTCTTTCGAAAATTATAGTTTCTGCCACTATGACCTAAATTTATCAAATGAAGTGAATTTTGGCCAACCAAACACCTTATTTCTTAAACCTAGATTCATCTAAAGAATTTGGATTTCCTACTTCTAAAAATTCTAACCAAACAGAGCCTAAGTAAAATTTCATTGCTTTTATAGGCTAGAAAATCTTGTATAATTAGCTTCAGTCCGCCGGGGTTGATGATCAGATACAGGGGGCGTTTTGAAATGCAAAGCTCTAGTTTAGACGCTGCTTTTTCGGAGAATCTCCTCTTTAGGCCGGTAAGGAAAAATACTTCTTTTCAAGCGTGATGGAACATTTAACAAAAAGGAAAGCTGCTTTAGAAGAAGCCGCTTCTTCACACCAACACGCCTATAATATCCAAGCGGGCACATATAATACACTAGCACATGTGCTTTCGACCCTAATGACTAGGACACATCCTCTTTACAAAACAAAATCTAAACATGAGATTTTTTTGCTACAAAAAATAGCTTAAAATGTTTCACACTCAATTCGACCAATTCATTGCAATGGCAGCAATACTTCTGGAACTACAACAACATATAGACTCAAAAGAATAGCAACACATGAATCACTTGACTCCACACACACAGGGACGGCAACCTGCCTTTTCCCCCCTAGTGAGTGACTTACGTATATTTTAAACAGTACTTGCTTATCTGTTAACTTGCTTGATATCGTTAGTTCACGACCTGACAATCCGCCCTGATTTGCCCTGAAGATCCAGTTAGGGGGTCCATGTCACCCATCTTCACCATGGCTGCAGCAAAGTCCGAGTTGAATGCTCTACGGCTGTTTCTGTACTCAGTCACAAAGCTATCAGTTGACCCGCCATTGAAGAGGACCTGGTCCGAGTGGAGGAGGCCCTTCCTCTCCTCCAGGTTCTTGAAGTAGTTGTTGTCAAACTGATTTGGTGTCACCAGATCTAGTGGTGCCAAGTTACCGTTGCCATCACCGACAGTCGACGGGCACCGTCTCCTCCGAGTGCTTGCGAATCCGGCATCAATGGTGCTGTTACTGTATATTCTGCCTCTGAAGGTCACGCATTGTGCTTGGCCAATTGTGTGGGAGCCTGAAATTAGAATGCACACATATATTGTCAGAATTAACCAAGTTTTCCATGTTAAAGCATAAGTTGTTGAAAAAAATTGGTTTATATTTTTTGTCCATATAAATGTTTTCCATGCCCATAAACCACTACTACTCAATTGGCATCAACCAAATGAACTTGTTTATGTCCGTAATTTACCATTACTCAATTCCGAGTAGATGTATGTAATGTACGTGTTTATATACAGTTCTTTTGAAATAGAAGATGTTAAAAGGAAAGGACCATCCTTAGATCATACTCCCTCAGTTCCACTTTAGTAGTTCAAAATTAGTTTTTCGAATAAACTAAAATTTGTTGAATTTGGAAAACAAAATAGAACTATAAATGTGGAACAGAAGGAGTATATATCAAATAAGCTGCACATGTGTTGATGTAGTATACTCAATATGTTTCATGATTATAACGGCAAAAGTTGAATTAACATGAAGAATCGAAGGGATGAAAGCATTTAAAACGAATTAAACATTTGGTGATCTTAAACATTACCTGAGAGAGCAACCATTTCTTTTGCGGAGAAGCCCTTGCTGCTGAACAAGGAGGTGAGCACATCAAGTTCATCAGTACCTCTTGGAAGGTTGCTCTCAGCTTGGCTTTTGCTGGCTGCGCTAGTCGAGTCCCTCCTTCCTAGCTTCACTGTCCATGAGGGACCACCCACCTATTCAAACAAGAATACCATCTTGATCAACATTTACACGTAATTTGTGGAATCAAATAGCCAAACATTCAAAAGAGAACATAGATCACTCACAGCGACAGATGCATCTCTTGCAGCAACAGCTAATATGTCAGCACAAGAGACTAAACCAGGGCATGCACTTTCAACTCTAGATTTGATGTCGTCCACCACTCCAAATCCTCTGATGGAGCCATTATTCTGCAGGGCACTCCTTTCTCCGCCACCATCCAGCAGGACGGAGGCATCGCAGCCTTGCACGAAGCAGTCATGGAAATGGAGGCGAATGAGTGAGGCGGCCATCCGTCGTTCTCGTGAGATCGCCGTCCTCGTGGCCGCCCGGATTGTGTCCAGGGCATCCGGGCATGTGCTATCATAGAAGGTGGATGACAATTGTGCCACGCATGCATGGCTTGCTAGCAAAATCAGTAGGGTGGTAGCAAGACATGCAAGGGAAAGGCAAGGTAGGCTAGAGGCCTTCATTTTGAGGAAGGGAAGCTTTCTATCCCGGTCTTTAGTGTTTATGTCTTTCAGGCAAGGAGAGTAGATTGAGATGGAAAGAAGAGAAATGGATGGCTATATATAGAGAGGCCAGGAAGGGGAGTTTAAGTCTTAGAATTTTCGTAGGGTTGATAAGTCGGGTCTTGCAAGGTTGACATGGTCACTATAAAACAGCTGGGAGAAGCTGACATGGGAAGTGAAGGGCAATTAGCTCCATAGATCAGTAGTGTATTGCATGGAGCTTGCGCTGGACCAATACAAATATGTGAATGCTTTTGGAGTGTAGTAGTCCAGGGCCACGTGACGTTAAAGAAGCCGAGTTTTTTGACAAGTTCAAATACTCGATGTGTTGATTATGGATAAGCCTGTCCACCTTAGCTATGGATGATCTGCAAAGACTTTAACTACAAGCAGAGAGTTGATTAGTACAGATGCACTTATGTCATCTGAAGTTGATAGCAACCTAGAAAAAGGTACATCTAAAACTTATTTAGATGAAAAGACTTGACAATAAAAACTTATTGACATCTTCCATTTTAAATATGGACATATAAACAAGGTTGTTGCTTATTAAAATGAACAGACTACCTACATATAACATAGAAAAAGGGCTAGGGGAATTTTGCTGAGTTAAAATATGACAAAGTATACAACTGCATATTAAAGTGAAGTAGGGTGAGTCCATTACGTATGGTCCTAATACATGTTTATATGTTCTCGGTCAACTAATGATATCTTGGATGCACTTTTTCTAACTGTTAGATAATTTATTCTTCAGGAAGTAAGTTAAGTGGGGCATTTAAACAATATGATGATAGTCTTAGCTTACTACACTAAAATGACACGTGAAGTACTACATAAACACAAAAAACATAGAGAGGGATGAGGCAAGTTCTTAGCAATGGTTATTGTCAAGTAGTCGCTGTCCTTGTCACTACTCCTTCTACCTCGTATTAATTGTCTACATTAGCAATCAAAATTAGCTAAACTTCCACTTTCCAATGATCTAACCAGACAACTAAAATGGGACGGAGTACGGTATTTGCATGCATAGAGCCCTTAAGGTGCGTTTGGCCACGCGGGAAAGTAACTTTCCATATTAGATTTCCAGCGGAAGAGGTTTGGTAACGCAGATTCACAACTAAGGTTGCTTCCGCTGAAGTCAAGCTTTCTGCCCAAAAGTCACAAAATCGAATTTCCCAAGAATCGCTTCGAACAGTTTTAAGGAATATTGCATGAAAATTGACGCGCATGCCCTTTCCAACTTGAGATATGTCATTTCTTTCCCCAAATCTTTTTGCTTCTTCCCTTGTGCAACCAAATGCAAATGGTTTACTATGAGAATCCAAAAAAATAGTATCCACGAATTCTTGCTTCTGCTTCTAGAAAGAATCAGTTGCCGAACACACTCTTAATAGTCCCCGCTTTTTGCATCAGTTTTAGACCATGCCAACGAACGGTGGACATCAACCGACCGTGTAATGAGGTGGGGTGGCAAACTACTCATCCTAGCCCAAGTTCTGTTGACTAGTCAAAATAGCTTGACTTGTTACAGCCCCTAATGATCTACCTTTCTAAATTTGTATCAGACCATGTCAATGGATACTAGGTCTTTATGTTTAGTCCTTGGAGACAAAACTAGGGTTGACTCTGTAGAGTGATCAATTTGGAAGGCACCATGGTCACCAGTGACTGACAAGCCATCCCTTGAACATGTAACGCGTTTTAACTCAATTCCTTAAAGAACAATGTTCCAACTTTGTGCAACCACATCATACGTCCAAGCTTCCAAATCCCTTGTGTGTTGATATTGTACTCAAGCATTGCATGTTTCCACAAAGTTAACGCATGATTTGTTCAACAACGCGTTCATGCAAGTTTGTAGACCCCATATACATGGACTGAGCTGCTCAAACAAGTTAGAAACATTGCCTGGTGGATCCTAGATTGATTTGGATGGTGGCTTGGATATAGTATGGAAATAGCTTATCTAAAATCTGAAGCATGTGTTACAATCTGACTGGACCAACAACAGTGGTCCAAATGCTTCCTATTATTTTAGCCGGCCTCTCTCTACACCATATGACTATAATAGATATACTAACCGTATATATTGACCTAGATCTAGTTTCTAAGGGGAACTGATAGAATATTACACAAATTATGTGAAAAATCCACATCAATTTATGAGCAAGGGAGACAATAAATTTATACCAATAACCCTAGATTTACCAGAAAATGCTCATGACTCGTGAGTATACACAATCATGCACAGAATATTCCACCAAAATATCCAAAGTACTTCAATAATAAATAGACCAACGCCTTCTTTTTATAACGAGGGATGTGTTGGGGTTAGAATGCAACAGAAATTCACTTCTAACAGTGACAGAAAGGTGACAAGAGAAAGCAAAACGAAAAACGGAAGACGTTAACTAATTTCATACACCCACGACTCACAATCAATTTCACTATCTTGAAAATATTCTACAAGCTGAGGATGCTAAAGTAGTTGAGCCATTAGTATGGTCAAAATAAATGCATGTGGAATATTAGCATCCACAATTTGTAGTCAACTAAAAAAAAGTTATTTGAAAAAGTATGCATTTTGAACAAATCAGACAGCAATCTTTGATGAATACACTAAATTAAGACAAATCCTTAGGTCCCTATATTAGACATAACAGATGAGGATAATGAGGTCTGACGTAGGCATATGAGCTCTTGTATATATCATTATGTCTTTTATACATCTCTCTATATTTTATTTCTTTTACCACATTTTTGGAGAAGAAGAATTAGGAAAACAATCTGTGAAAATGTTAGGATCTTTGTAATCTGCATGCAAGCTTTGCTCACCACTGTTGCCCTAACTTTGGTAAACGTCGAGAAGAGTGTTGAATAGTCATAATAATTGGCCTAGTTACTTCATACTCGTTCTGTCTGGAATTATTATTACCATAATGATTTTCATAGTGAACTAAAATTAGTTCATTTTGAAAAATATTCTGGTAATAATAATTCCGGATGGATGAAGTATAATGTATGCATTTTTTTTCCTACCTGGTCAATCTAAGGCCCTGTTTGGTTGCCCAAAAAGAAGCTGGATTCTCTTTTGGAAAATCTCCTCACCCAAAAGAATTCAGAACAGCTTCTTCCGATGGCATTTAGTGTAAATTCCAAAAAATAACAGGGGTATTTTTTTTAAAATAATGCAGTTTCAGCTAATGATGAGGTTTTTTTGTTATCAAATGCCTTTGTCTTCTTTCGAAAATTATAGTTTCTGCCACTATGACCTAAATTTATCAAATGAAGTGAATTTTGGCCAACCAAACACCTTATTTCTTAAACCTAGATTCATCTAAAGAATTTGGATTTCCTACTTCTAAAAATTCTAACCAAACAGAGCCTAAGTAAAATTTCATTGCTTTTATAGGCTAGAAAATCTTGTATAATTAGCTTCAGTCCGCCGGGGTTGATGATCAGATACAGGGGGCGTTTTGAAATGCAAAGCTCTAGTTTAGACGCTGCTTTTTCGGAGAATCTCCTCTTTAGGCCGGTAAGGAAAAATACTTCTTTTCAAGCGTGATGGAACATTTAACAAAAAGGAAAGCTGCTTTAGAAGAAGCCGCTTCTTCACACCAACACGCCTATAATATCCAAGCGGGCACATATAATACACTAGCACATGTGCTTTCGACCCTAATGACTAGGACACATCCTCTTTACAAAACAAAATCTAAACATGAGATTTTTTTGCTACAAAAAATAGCTTAAAATGTTTCACACTCAATTCGACCAATTCATTGCAATGGCAGCAATACTTCTGGAACTACAACAACATATAGACTCAAAAGAATAGCAACACATGAATCACTTGACTCCACACACACAGGGACGGCAACCTGCCTTTTCCCCCCTAGTGAGTGACTTACGTATATTTTAAACAGTACTTGCTTATCTGTTAACTTGCTTGATATCGTTAGTTCACGACCTGACAATCCGCCCTGATTTGCCCTGAAGATCCAGTTAGGGGGTCCATGTCACCCATCTTCACCATGGCTGCAGCAAAGTCCGAGTTGAATGCTCTACGGCTGTTTCTGTACTCAGTCACAAAGCTATCAGTTGACCCGCCATTGAAGAGGACCTGGTCCGAGTGGAGGAGGCCCTTCCTCTCCTCCAGGTTCTTGAAGTAGTTGTTGTCAAACTGATTTGGTGTCACCAGATCTAGTGGTGCCAAGTTACCGTTGCCATCACCGACAGTCGACGGGCACCGTCTCCTCCGAGTGCTTGCGAATCCGGCATCAATGGTGCTGTTACTGTATATTCTGCCTCTGAAGGTCACGCATTGTGCTTGGCCAATTGTGTGGGAGCCTGAAATTAGAATGCACACATATATTGTCAGAATTAACCAAGTTTTCCATGTTAAAGCATAAGTTGTTGAAAAAAATTGGTTTATATTTTTTGTCCATATAAATGTTTTCCATGCCCATAAACCACTACTACTCAATTGGCATCAACCAAATGAACTTGTTTATGTCCGTAATTTACCATTACTCAATTCCGAGTAGATGTATGTAATGTACGTGTTTATATACAGTTCTTTTGAAATAGAAGATGTTAAAAGGAAAGGACCATCCTTAGATCATACTCCCTCAGTTCCACTTTAGTAGTTCAAAATTAGTTTTTCGAATAAACTAAAATTTGTTGAATTTGGAAAACAAAATAGAACTATAAATGTGGAACAGAAGGAGTATATATCAAATAAGCTGCACATGTGTTGATGTAGTATACTCAATATGTTTCATGATTATAACGGCAAAAGTTGAATTAACATGAAGAATCGAAGGGATGAAAGCATTTAAAACGAATTAAACATTTGGTGATCTTAAACATTACCTGAGAGAGCAACCATTTCTTTTGCGGAGAAGCCCTTGCTGCTGAACAAGGAGGTGAGCACATCAAGTTCATCAGTACCTCTTGGAAGGTTGCTCTCAGCTTGGCTTTTGCTGGCTGCGCTAGTCGAGTCCCTCCTTCCTAGCTTCACTGTCCATGAGGGACCACCCACCTATTCAAACAAGAATACCATCTTGATCAACATTTACACGTAATTTGTGGAATCAAATAGCCAAACATTCAAAAGAGAACATAGATCACTCACAGCGACAGATGCATCTCTTGCAGCAACAGCTAATATGTCAGCACAAGAGACTAAACCAGGGCATGCACTTTCAACTCTAGATTTGATGTCGTCCACCACTCCAAATCCTCTGATGGAGCCATTATTCTGCAGGGCACTCCTTTCTCCGCCACCATCCAGCAGGACGGAGGCATCGCAGCCTTGCACGAAGCAGTCATGGAAATGGAGGCGAATGAGTGAGGCGGCCATCCGTCGTTCTCGTGAGATCGCCGTCCTCGTGGCCGCCCGGATTGTGTCCAGGGCATCCGGGCATGTGCTATCATAGAAGGTGGATGACAATTGTGCCACGCATGCATGGCTTGCTAGCAAAATCAGTAGGGTGGTAGCAAGACATGCAAGGGAAAGGCAAGGTAGGCTAGAGGCCTTCATTTTGAGGAAGGGAAGCTTTCTATCCCGGTCTTTAGTGTTTATGTCTTTCAGGCAAGGAGAGTAGATTGAGATGGAAAGAAGAGAAATGGATGGCTATATATAAAGAAACAAGAAAATAAAATTTGGGTTGCCTCCCAAGAGCGCTAAATTTTACGTCTTCAGCCAGACGTAACCCCAACACGTCAACCTGGATTAATTAAATGATTGCCCCACACACTCCTATCCTTGTTACTTAAGTACGGATCATATCGTGAAATGAAAGGGTAGGGTGGTGGGCGGGTAAGCTTAGGGAATAGAGGCCTGTTCATTGGCCATGGAAAGAGGTTATTAGAAAATTTTAAAATGAATGGCTCCTCTTCCACATCACCCAATTTGGCCTTAGTGGCCTCCTCTCTTAACACATTTTGGGGAGGACTCTCAAATGATGGATTGACTGGGCAATCGATAGAACACTCTAAGTCACGTTCAACAATCAAAGGGAAAGGTTGGTCTAGACATTGTATGAGTGGTGCTTCGGGAACAGAAGGTTCCGTTAATATTGTCATAGACAGTGACTCCCCGGAGATAGAAGATTTAAAAATTGGTTCTAAAGATTCATTCACTTCTTCTTTTATTTCCACCCCTCCTTGCTCATTTCCTGCACTATATCCATCCTCATTTTCAAATTGCTGTGCACTCCGAAGGGTTATAACATTTTGCACATGGTCAGGGGAAAAACATATCCCCTCTTCAACAAATTGGCCCATCGGGTATTGTGATTGGATAGGTAAAGGGTTTACTTCATTACTATCACCCCATGCACTACTATAAATCCCCGTTATATTATCCAATATGGACAAGACCTTATCTTCAAAGCTAGGATTCCATGTGGGTTGGGCATTTTGGGGTTGGGGCAGTGGTGGTGGTGGAACAGGGCATGTCATACCTTGTAACGGTGGAGTAGTAGTTGGTTCAAACATTGCCCTTTCATTGAGTGTGTGCCAAGAAAAATTAGATTGATCCTCCCACCTATGAAGACCTT
This sequence comes from Houttuynia cordata, assembly GCA_039654745.1. Taxonomy (NCBI): domain Eukaryota; kingdom Viridiplantae; phylum Streptophyta; class Magnoliopsida; order Piperales; family Saururaceae; genus Houttuynia; species Houttuynia cordata. The sequence continues at coordinate 5,187,441 of CM077505.1, forward strand.
GGGCCGCACGTACATGATCGCGCACCAATTCCGGATACTCATGGGCCGAAGGGCACTCCACTAGGGTATGGGTAGGGCTTAAGCAAATGGCACATGGTTCCAAAATAAAAGGGGTCGTGGGTTGTAGGGAAGATATGTTACTCCCAAAGTTGGATTGATTTTCCCACCCATTGTTATAAGTATCAAGATATGAGTGACATGGAGGGAATGACACTTCAAAGGGAGGGGAAGTAGGTGTGTGTGAGGAATAATAATCATTAAAGTACATGTATGGGTTATTATGGCTAAATCCATAGGAAGGTGAAGTCATTTTTTTTTTCACCACGCAATCACCAACACCATAACCACACTATCACACATCCACAACACAAATCAACCCTAGATATCCACGACTAACACTGCATGCTTTCACAGAAATAAAGAAAAATATTAAAAACATCCAAATCTACTTAAAAAGAAAGGTTGATAGGTTGCAAACGAGGGGAAGGAGTGTCCTTTCCAACGTCGGCGAGTTCCAAGTGTCACTATCTGCCTCTCCAAATTGACTCCTACAAAGACAAGAAAATCAAGTATCAAAATCCTACAAGAACAATCTGAACTAATTAGAATTAAGTCAAACCGTTACCAAGTCCCCGGCAACGGCGCCAATTGATTGATTGATTTTTCTAACTATTTTTACTCGCAATCGCACGAGACTACGTATAGTCTAGTGGTAACGAGGTCGAACCCAAAGGACTTGGACTGATTCAACTTAATTCTAATGAAAGATTTGATTTTTATGAAACTAGTTATAACAGAATGAAAAGTTCTAATTCTAACAAAGCAATGAAATTTATGAGAAAATAATATGATGAGAAATATACTAAGACTTCGAATCCACCCAAACCAAATGGCTATCCTCTCCGTTAAACCCGTACAATTCTAAGTGATCAATTACCCGTGCCCCTCTCGAAGTCACGAATAATCGTAATGTGTGCAGCCCTCTCGAACATGCAACTAAACAATTAAATTTAATTTAATCAATCTCCCTCTCTCGAGCAAAGACCAATCATAAAAATACAATTTTTATTCAAATAACACCTTGGAATTCGCTAAGATCTCTCGAACATTAACAAACCCTTAACTAACAATTACTCTACCCTCTCTCGAGCAACAGAATAATCATAGCAAATATTAAGCATATGGAATAAAAATCACAACTTTAGAAATGCAAATAAGTATTGAGAGTCAAACAATCAGCAGGGCTTCATCTAGTCTTAGTACAATGAAATTTAGCTAGACATGAAAATAAGGGAAGAAAAAGCCTGATTCGTCGAATTGGTCATAGGAATACTGTTCACCGAAGTACTGTAGCAATTTCGAAACACTGTAGCGATTTCACTGTTCACTATTCACTGTAGCACTATTCATCATCTTCTCCGGCGGACTCGTACTGTAGCAGTTCGAAACGGTGTGCAATTCGTCCAAAAGATCAGTTCTTTCTCCCGGCGTTCTGCTCCTCCTTCTTCCTCCTGTTGCTCCGGCCAAAATCCCGCCGCAAAATCAGTAGGGTGGTAGCAAGACATGCAAGGGAAAGGCAAGGTAGGCTAGAGGCCTTCATTTTGAGGAAGGGAAGCTTTCTATCCCGGTCTTTAGTGTTTATGTCTTTCAGGCAAGGAGAGTAGATTTAGATGGAAAGAAGAGAAATGGATGGCTATATATAGAGAGGCCAGGAAGGGGAGTTTAAGTCTTAGAATTTTCGTAGGGTTGATAAGTCGGGTCTTGCAAGGTTGACATGGTCACTATAAAACAGCTGGGAGAAGCTGACATGGGAAGTGAAGGGCAATTAGCTCCATAGATCAGTAGTGTATTGCATGGAGCTTGCGCTGGACCAATACAAATATGTGAATGCTTTTGGAGTGTAGTAGTCCAGGGCCACGTGACGTTAAAGAAGCCGAGTTTTTTGACAAGTTCAAATACTCGATGTGTTGATTATGGATAAGCCTGTCCACCTTAGCTATGGATGAACTGCAAAGACTTTAACTACAAGCAGAGAGTTGATTAGTACAGATGCACTTATGTCATCTGAAGTTGATAGCAACCTAGAAAAAGGTACATCTAAAACTTATTTAGATGAAAAGACTTGACAATAAAAACTTATTGACATCTTCCATTTTAAATATGGACATATAAACAAGGTTGTTGCTTATTAAAATGAACAGACTACCTACATATAACATAGAAAAAGGGCTAGGGGAATTTTGCTGAGTTAAAATATGACAAAGTATACAACTGCATATTAAAGCGAAGTAGGGTGAGTCCATTACGTATGGTCCTAATACATGTTTATATGTTCTCGGTCAACTAATGATATCTTGGATGCACTTTTTCTAACTGTTAGATAATTTATTCTTCAGGAAGTAAGTTAAGTGGGGCATTTAAACAATATGATGATAGTCTTAGCTTACTACACTAAACACGTAAACACGAGGAACGAGGCAAGTCTTTGCAATGGTTATTGGCAAGTAGTCGCTGTCATTGTCACTTCTCCTTCTACCTCGTATCAACTGTCTACAATAGCAATCAAAATCAGCTAAACTTCCATTTTGGAATGATCTATCCAGACAACTAAAATGGGACGGTGTATGGTATTTTCATGCATATTTTCTCTCTCTCTAGTCTGATATAAAGTTGCTTTGGATGGCCAAGAAAATACCTACAAATCTAGAGCTCTTTACATATAACCTGGCGCCAATTTTCGGTTTCTCATATCACCCAGAATCTTTTTCTTTCTTCCATATGACCTGAAAAGTACCCAAAATACCCTTAGGTTTAGGTATAAGCACCCACACTCTCCATTTTTTCATATTACCTGGAATCTGAGGAGGTACCCGGAGAAGCTCGCGTTCAGTCGGAGAAGAAGGCATCCCCGTTCGTTATCTCCGCCCATATCATCGCCATCGCCGGCACCGTCCAAATTGGGAAAGGTAATCTTCGCGCCAAAAAGCGAGAAAACGAGCGAGATGAAGGGATTTTGATGTAAGAGCAGTGGGGAAGCCCTCCCAACTACAAAAATTAAGATCTACATGTAAAGAAACACATATAAAGATCACCCATTGGTGTTGGACCGCTTCTGGAAATGAAATAAGAGGATAAAAATGTGCAAATTCGTGAAATACTCGTTGGCGAGTAACAAGTTTAATTTATATATCTTTCTGTGATCCTAATGACGGGGAAGAGGAGGAAAAATAAGGAAGAACACAAAAAATGGGCAAAAACGGATGAAAAATGAACGAGTTTTCACATTTTGAAAATTCCTATTTTATCGTGTCGTCGAAGACACGAAAAATATCCAAGTCGTGTCTCCAAAGAAAGACACGACTTGAATTGAGTCGTGTCTTATAAGACACGACTTGAATATTTATCGTGTCTTCGACGACACTATAAAATGGGAATGTTTAAAATGTTATAACTCGCTCATATTTTATCCGTTTTTGCCCATTTATTTTGCGTTCTTCTTTATTTTTCCTCCTTTTCCACCTTATTAATATATATTAAGATGAAAGAAAAAAAAATAAGAAGAAAGAAAAAATAGAAGCTTTTCGGCGAACAGCTTCCACTTTCTTCATTCTTCTTATTTTTTCTTCTTCTTTTATCCTAATATATTTTTATGAGGTGGAAGAGGAGGAAAAATAAGGAAGAACGTAAAAAAAAAAGGCAAAATGGATAAAAAATGAGGGAGTTATGACAATTTTGAAAATTTCAGTAAAATCGTGTCTTGAAAGACACGATTTGCCGTATAGTCGTGTACTCGACAACACGACTATACTGCAAGTCGTGTATTTCAAAATAAGATTTTATTGGAATTTTTAAAATGTCATAACTCGCTCATTTTTTATCCGTTTTTGCCCTTTTTTGCGTTTTTCCCTATTTTTCCTCCTGTACCACCTCATGAAGATATATTAGGATAAAAGAAGAAGAAAAGATAAGACGAAAGAAGAAAGTGGAAGCTCTTCGCTGGAAAGTTTCTATTTTTTCTTTCTTCTTATTTTTTCTTCTTCTTTCATCCTAATATATCTTTATTAGGTGGAAGAGGAGGAAAATAAGGAAGAACACAAAAAAGGGCAAAAAAGGATAAAAAAATGAGCGAGTTATGACATTTTAAAAATTCCAGTAAAATCGTGTCGTCGAGTACACGACTTGAATTCATTTTGAAGTTGCTTTTTGGACAAGATGTCCTACATTTAAAATTTTTTTAAAAAAACAATTCATTCATTTTTCATCTGAAAAGTCGTGAAGAATGTGTCCTTCACATTTGAAGTAAATTTCTAAGAGTTTAATTGTGACAACAGTGACTTACTGGAAGGCTTGTCAATTTATTTTCTCAATAAACACTTGAATGTGAGGGGCAGTGTGAATTGTTCAATACATCTATGTCACTGTCCCTTTCAATGTTTGTATGAAGAAATATATCAATAGCAGGCTATACAGACTTTTCTGCCTATAAATATGCAATGCCTTATATTCAGTCTTATACAAAATCTTAATGCTGCTCATGGCTTCTGCAGCAACCCTTTTGAGACATCTCATATTGGCCTTGGTTACGGTTATTGCTTTGAGCAATGGACCGGATGTCTCCAAGGAAGAATATTTCAAGATGAAAAGATACTTGAGTTTCATAAATAGGTCCTCTGTATAGAGCATCAAGGTAATTAAGCTTCATAATACATGTTCATTTTTTTCTCAGCGTTCATCCTTTTACAAAGTGTATAATGAATTAATTTATGTACTTGTTACTGCAGACAAAGCACGGACAAACTTTTGATTGTGTAGAAATGTACAGGCATAATCACACGATCAAGGTTATCTTTTGATTTACTTGTCTTCAAATAAAGCCTCACAACATTGTTATATGCATTGTGACTAATACTAATGCTCATAAAATGAGACCATTTTCCTTACCTCTAAGAATTAATATTGCACCTTCATGGTAAGAAAAAATGGAAGCTTTCCGACGAAGAGCTTCCACTTTCTTCTTTTTTCTTATTTTTTCTTCTTCTTTTATCCTAATATATCTTCATGAAGTGGAAGATGAGGAAAAATAAGGAAGAACGCAAAAAAAAATGGGCAAAAATGGATAAAAAATGTGCGAGTTATGACATTTTAAAAATTTTAATAAAATCGTGTCTTGAAAGACACGACTTGCAGTATAGTCGTGTAAGAGGAAGAAAAATAAGGAAGAACACAAATCTAACATGTGAGGAGCTCTCATCATCATCACCATCGTCGTCATCATCATTTTTGTGAGGAGCTCCACAATTAGAATTTGAAAGTTTCACACTAAGGGGCCGTTTGGGGCGTGAAAAAGATGTTTTAGCTGGCTAGTGGATTATCTACTTTATCCACACATTAGCTGAATTTTTCTAAAATAATCCACGTAGATGGAGCTGATTTTTCACGCCCCGAACGGCTCCTAAATGGGTCAGTCGAGTACCATGGTCTATGATCAGATCAAATGTCCAACACGTACTAGCTGAAATCTGACCCAGACCCAGCCAAATAGCTAGCTAGGTTCATGCCTATTCCATGTCTTGCATTCTCGTGACAAATCTTATATATCTTCGTCCATCATAATTTGTATTCTACTTCATTTTCTTCTACATTCAAGCATCACGAGCTCTTGTTATACGATATAAAGAAATTATAAGAGCTAATAAAGTTCAATTGCAATTTGCAATTCATCATTTGGAACCAATCATTTAAAATAGAAGCTACATTTATGAATGCCACATAGGTTTGACACTTTGACTATCCACCTATCGCCCTCTGTTCAATGAGGCTTGTGTACCTTGCAAAATAGGTTAAATTTTGTGGAGTCTAGGACCTCTACAAAAGAAAAAAAAAATTTCTGCCCCATTCATGTTTTTGGTAGCCATGTATTGTTAGACCCATCTCTTTTACAAATCCAGACAAGCTTCATTGGACATAGAAAATGGACATTTTTATATTGTGAACTAGTCAGATAGACTATATAGTTTTTAGCTATTTGTTTATGGATCTAGGTCCTGTTTCTCTTCAGTTTGCCTAGTGTTTGGGATTCCTATGTAATTATCAATTTTTTGTAATCCTGTTTTAAAACTGTTAATAAAATAGGATTACTCTAATTAATTGAGCTACAAACATGCTTTCTTATAATGCGATAGATTTAGGGGGCGTTTAGGGCGTGATAAAAAGCAAAACATCCGCATGTTTCACTTTCACTGTTCATTTCCTGTTTTTTTAACTTTCAGATTAAACACCTCAGGACGTGTTTCACATGTCCACAGTGAAAAATCCGAAAATGAATAGTGAAAGTGGATTTTTCAACGTGGATGTTTTGGATTAATCACGAACCAAACGGCCCCTAACTTAATTACATCAATATACAAAATAATCAGCAAGTGGAACTATTAATTGAGAAAGAGAATGTAGGTGAGCCATTACTATGATCGAAAGACACGCATGTGGAATATTAGCATCCTCAACTTGTAGTCAACTAATTAAAACCAGTGCACGACTTCTTCTAAGTGTACTAATGTTAAAAAAGTTATTTGAAAAAGTATGTTTTTTAAACAAATCAGACAACGATATTAGATGACTACACTAATTTAAGACAAATCATTATGTCCCTATATTAGACATAACAGATGAGGATAATGAGGTCTGACATAGGCATCTGAGCTCTTGTATATATCTTTATGTCTTTTATACATCTCTCTATCAAAATTTTGTAATCCCGTTTTAAAACTGGTAATAAAACAAGATTTATCTAATTAATTAAGCTACAAACATGACTTATAATGCGATAGATTTACCTTAATTATATCAATATACGAAATAATCAGCAAGCGGAACTATTAGTTGGGAAAGAGAAAGTAGGTGAGCCATAACTATGGTCAAAATTCATGCATGTGGAATATTAGCATCCTCAACTTGTAGTCAACTAATTAAAACCAATGCACGACTTCTTCTAACTATACTAAAGTTAAAAAGTTTTTTTGAAAAAGTATGCTTTTTGAACAAATCATACAACAATCTTAGATTATTACACTAAATTAATACAAATCATTAGGTCCCTATATTAGGCAAAATATGCTAAATTTAATGGAGTCTAGGGCCTCAACAAAAGAAAAAAGATAACCATTCATGTTTTTGGTCTTGAGGGAGCAAACCGAGCCATGTATTGTTAGACACATCTTTTGTCAAATCTAGACAATCTTCATTGGACAGAAGACATTTTTAATTTGTGAACCAGTCAGACATACTATATAGTTTTTAGCTATTTGCTTTTGGATTTAGGTCCTGTTTCTCTTCAGTTTACCTAGTGTTTGGAATTCCTATGTAATTATCAATTTTTTGTAATACCGTTTTAAAACTGTTAATGAAACAGGATTTCTCTAATTAATTAAGCTACAAACATGAATTCTTATAATGCGATAGATTTATCTTAATTATATCAATATACTAAATAATCAGCAAGTGGAACTATTAGTTGAGAAAGAGAAGGTAGGTGAGCCATTACTATGATCAAAATACATGCATGTGGAATATTAGCATCCTCAACTTGTAGTTATGGAATTTCGTCTCGCCGATATATCGGTATCGGACCCCACCCGATACATTGATACGAGTAAATCTCATTTTCCAGGTTTTTTTCTAAATATCGGTGATATATCGCTATTTAAAAAAAAATTCAAAAAAAAATTTTAATTTTTTTTTCTACTTTCCTCTTTGTTTCCCATCATAATATGCATCTTTATGCATATTTTGAAACCTATGCTTTGTCTAAATTAGTATAACTCATTTTAGAAGTTAGATTGTGAAAATATATGGTAAAAACTAGTTTTCGACACCTGAAACTGCCAACTTCCCCTCCAATAAAGGCCACAAGTTCAGAGCTTCAAAAATTACAAGTTCTACTTCTATACTCCATGGCCTTAGCTTCCAAAGCTATTAACATTCGAATGTGGGTGAAAAATGAGATTTTGATAAAAAAAACTAACTAATTTTACATGTTTCACTAAATAAAGAAGTACAAAAGCAAAATCATATGAGGATGAACTGAAGAAGTATGACAGAATAAAAAACCAAAGAAAAAGTGAAACCTTGTTTCAATCGGCAAAAATTGAGCTACATGAAAGAGAAAAAGAAAAGATGTGAAGCAGGAGGAGAAAGAGGTCCTGACTCCTGACCTGTGACCAATGAGCAGCCCCAACCTCCGTGCAGATCGAAGGTTTTTCCTTTTTGTTAAATGAAACCTTGTTTCAAGCCGCTTTCCCTTTTGTTAAATGTTCCTGATGTAGATTTTAATTTATTACTCACAAACGCACGAATCTAATATAGAATAGTGGCTACCAGGTCGATTCTACAGAGACTTAGTATTACTTCAATCTAATTATAGATAATTACTTAACTAATTCGACAGAAAGAAACTTTAGACAGCTAATTAAAACTAAAAAAAATTAACGATAAACTAATATATAAAAAGTCCAAAGCATCGATTCCATTACTAATTAAATTAATTCTATCTCCTCTCACTTTAATGAACTTGTAGTTGATGTAAATAACGTGTTCATCTCGGACACACGCTTAAAATAATCATGCATACTCCTCTTGGATGTACACACTTAAATAATTAAAATAATGATCAATAGAAATTATCTTTATCGAGCATAGAAACTATTTATCTACGCCTTGGACGGAGTTTAGCCGGCCATTGATGTAATTTTTACTATTACTAATTGCCAAACACTGTTCACATATTGTAGCAATCATTATAGCAGTGTACTGTTCATCATCCCTTTCGGATTACCTGGTTTTTTTACACTGAGAAAATTCCCTTTTTCTTCTCTTGTTCTTTTGACTTTCTCTTCCACTCTTTATAGACGTCCTCTGTTAGTTCTGAGCAATCCTAAATCGAGCACGATTTCTTAGTTTAGCAACTGTCAATTCCAAACAAAAGTCCTTTCCGAGAACACCTTCTCCTCTTCTGTTCAGCCTCACCGATTCCGGCCTAGGCGTGAATTTGCACTGGGTTCTAATTTTGTCCTATTCCAAGCAGTTTTAAAAAAGAATCAAGATTCAAAGCCTATTCCATTCTCAAGTTTGTGTCTTCCATTTTGAATGCCAAGAACTGCCGTTTCCAATTCCTATTCATGTTGAGCACGACTCAAAGTCCCTTCCAAATCTGATCTCAAATCAGAACTTTCCAATCCGAACATGGTTCTGCAAATTCATAATCAAAACATCCAATTTCAATTGCTGCCCATTCCAATTTGAGTTCAAACTTCCATTTTTAATCCTTATCCCGCTACGCGTCCAGCTAACTTGAGCCAAGTACGATCGCTAAGGACTATTGAGTTGAGTGCAAGCCCAACATTGTGAATTTGAACCTCTTCAAACCAAGTTGAAGACAAGACTAGGTGTTGTCCAGACACTATTCTTCTTCTCCTTTGCTTTTTCTGTCTGAGCGCTCGAGCGACCAAGCAAAGTGCTCGACTGTTTTCCTTTTTTTTTTCGTTTGTTAAAACCCATCGTAGCGCTATAGTACTTGGATCTAACATGTGTTGTTCATTTAAAATCAGGTCTTGTGGCCTCTTCTAATGTGAATCAACAAATCAAATTTGTTTCATTCAAAAGTCCAGCTTTTAGTGTCTTGTTGTGAGCTTTGAAAACCCGTTGCTGGCATTCTAACCGTGGATCTTCTATATCTTGATCTCTTCCCATAAAAATCCATTTAGATCAAATCTTTGATGTTCTTAGCTTCCAACCAGCACTCGTCTTTTCCTTAAACATAAATCAACGCTTCATATCTTTTTTGCACTTGATTTTCCACTTTAATGTATTTTAGAGCTTTTAAAACTCGTTTGACGTGCTTCATTTTTGTCGATCTGCATCTGGAACTCTTGAAACTTACATAAATAAATTAGATGCATAATAAAATATAAATCTATTAAATCTAATTAACGTATATAGATAAATCAATTAAGTGCAATTATTTATTAAACTCCTGCTTATAAACATAACATTGATAACCAATATTTATCCTTATTTTAATTAAAATTACAACTAACATATAAGTAGAAAGACATATAAAAATTTGTATATTTTGTATATATCATTCCATCATCCTTTCCCCTATCTAGGAAACACCCATCATTGCTCCCAACCTTCCTTTTCACATAACAGCTAAAAAGCTCCTACTCTTTCCATTACTTCTTCTTCTTCTTCCATGGACTCTTCTAGTGGAACTGTTAATATCTTCTACACATTCCTGACTCATGGTATGGAGGAATTGGATAGATTGTTCCAGTCTCGGAGCTTCATGTCGGCGCAATTCCTCCAAAGAGTTCTAGGCCTTCTCTGCGCCGTTCACTCATGGCTGACAGTCCTCGTACAAAGATCCTAACATTTCAAAGATTGTTTTCCTAATTCTACTTCTCCAAAATTGTGGAAAAAAATAAAATATAGAGAGATGCATAAAAGACATAAAGATATATACAATAGCTCATATGCCTATGTCAGACCTCATTATTCTTATTTGTTATGTTTAATATAGGGACCTAAGGATTTGCCTTAATTTAGTGTATTCATCAAAGATTGTTGTCTGTTTTGTTCAAAATGCATACTTTTTCAAATAACTTTTTTTAACATGATTAGTACAGTTAGAGGAGCTTTTTACATATGACCTGGCGCCAAACACCGGTTTGTCATATTACCCGGAATCCTTTTCTTCCTTCCATATGACCCGGAAAGTACCCAAAATGCCCTTAGGTTTAGGTATAAGGAGCTTTTTACATATGACCTGGCGCCAACTTTGACTTTCCCATATCACCCGGAATCTTCTTCTTTCTCTCATATGACCCGGAATCGGCACCTAGAGTACCGAAAATACCCTTCTTTTACGTTTTTAAGCCTTTTATATCCCAAATGCTTCATTCTTCCCAAAATTAGTGATTTACGGGAGCATGAAGTTGGGGAAGAAGATATTCCGGCAAAGGTCTGTCCATAATCGCGGTTGAAACCATCGCCGGGGCCGTCTAACTCAGAAAAAAAATAAAATTTCATGCCAAAAAACTGTAAAATAGCGGGAAAGACGAAAAAATATATGATGAAAGGATTTTGATGTAAGATCAGCGGGGAAGCCCTCCCAACAACAAAAATTAAGATCTACATGTAAAAAAATACATATAAAGGCCACTCATTAGTGTTCAACCGCTCATAGACACAAAATAAAAGAATAAAAATCGACAAAAATGTGAAATACACGTCGGCGAGCGACGAGTTCAATTTATATATCTTTCTGTGACCCTAATGAGGTGGAAGAGGAAGAAAAATAAGGAAGAATGCAAAACAAATGGGCAAAAACGGATAAAAAATGAGCGAGTTATGACATTTTGAAAATTTCAGAAAAATCGCGTTGCATATGACATGACTCAGGCTCAAGTCGTGTATTCGACAACACGACTTGAGCCTGAGTCGTGTCATATGCAACGCGATTTTTTTGAAATTTTCAAAATGTCATAACTCGCTCATTTTTTATCCGTTTTTGCCCTTTTTTTTGTTCTTCTTTATTTTTCCTCCTCTTCCACCTCATATAGATATATTAAGCTAAGAAATGAAGAAAAAAGAAGAAAAAAGAAGAAAGTAGAAGCTTTGCGGCGAAGAGCTTCCACTTTCTTTTTTCTTCTAATTTTTTCTTTATTTCTCAGCCTAATATATCTTCATGATGTGGAAGAGCAGGAAAAATAAAGAAGAATGAAAAAAAAATGGGCGAAAACGGATAAAAAATGAGCGAGTTATGACATTTTGAAAATTTCAGAAAAATCACGTTGCATATGACACGACTCAGACTCAAGTCATGTATTCGACAACACGACTTGAGCCTGAGTCGTGTCATATGCAACGCGATTTTTTTGAAATTTTCAAAATGTCATAACTCGCTCATTTTTTATCCGTTTTTGCCCATTTTTTTTTGTTCTTCTTTATTTTTCCTCCTTTTCCACCTCATATGGATATATTAAGCTAAGAAATGAAGAAAAAAGAAGAAAAAGAAGAAAGTAGAGCTTTGCGGCAAAGAGCTTCCACTTTCTTATTTCTTCTAATTTTTTCTTTATTTCTCAGCCTAATATATCTTCATGATGTGGAAGAGGAGGAAAAATAAAGAAGAATGAAAAAAAATTGGGCGAAAACGGATAAAAAATGAGCGAGTTATGACATTTTGAAAATTTCAGAAAAATCGCGTTGCATATGACACGACTCAGGCTCAAGTCGTGTTGTCGACAACACGACTTGAGCCTGAGTCGTGTCATATGCAACGTGATTTTTTTGAAATTTTCAAAATGTCATAACTCGCTCATTTTTTATCCGTTTTTGGCCATTTTTTTTTGTTCTTCTTTATTTTTCCTCCTCTTCCACCTCATATAGATATATTAAGCTAAGAAATAAAGAAAAAAGAAGAAAGTAGAAGCTTTGCGGCGAAGAGCTTCCACTTTGTTATTTCTTCTAATTTTTTCTTTATTTCTCAGCCTAATATATCTTCATGATGTGGAAGAGGAGGAAAAATAAAGAAGAATGCAAAAAAAAATGGGCGAAAACGGATAAAAAATGAGCGAGTTATGACATTTTGAAAATTTCAGAAAAATCGCGTTGCATATGACACGACTAAGGCTCAAGTCGTGTATTCGACAACACGACTTGAGCCTCAGTCGTGTCATATGCAACGCGATTTTTTTGAAATTTTCAAAATGTCATAACTCGCTCATTTTTTATCCGTTTTTGGCCATTTTTTTTTGTTCTTCTTTATTTTTCCTCCTCTTCCACCTCATATAGATATATTAAGCTAAGAAATAAAGAAAAAAGAAGAAAAAAGAAGAAAGTAGAAGCTTTGCGGCGAAGAGCTTCCACTTTCTTATTTCTTCTAATTTTTTCTTTATTTCTCAGCCTAATATATCTTCATGATGTGGAAGAGGAGGAAAAATAATGAAGAATGAAAAAAAAATGGGCGAAAACGGATAAAAAATAAGCGAGTTATGACATTTTGAAAATTTCAGTAAAAACGTGTTTTGAACGACACGACTTGCAGTATAGTCGTGTCGTCGCGGACACGACTATACTGCAAGTCGTGTCTTTCAAAACACGTTTTTACTGGAATTTTTAAAATGTCATAACTCACTCATTTGTTATCCGTTTTTGCCCATTTTTTTTGCGTTCTTCCTTATTTTTCATCATCTTCCACCTCATGAAGATATATTAGAATAAAAGAAGAAGAAAAAATAAGAATAAAGAATAAAGTGGAAGCTCTTCGCCGGAAAGCTTCCATTTTTTTCTTTCTTATTCTTTTTTCTTCTTCTTTCATTCTAATATATCTTCATTACATGGAAGAGGAGGAAAAATAAGGAAGAACGCAAAAAAAATGGGCAAAAACGGATAAATAATGAGTGAGTTATGATATTTTAAAAATTTCAGTAAAAACATGTTTTGAACGACACGACTTGCAGTATAGTCGTGTACACCATGGAATGCCAGCTCGCCGATATATCGGCGATATATCGCCGATATATCGGTATCGGACACAAACCGATACTCCGATACCATTAAGTATCGTTTTTTACATTTTTTCCAAGTATCGCCGATATATCGGTTTCGGACCGATATATCGGCCTTTTTTGAAAAAAAAAATTATTTTTTAAAAAAAAAAAATTTTTGAAAAAAAAATTTTTTTTTTTTTTTGGGAAAAAAAAACTTTCATGTTTGTTTTCTATCCTTTTATGCATATTTTGAAATCTATTCTTTGTTTAAATTAGTATAACTCATTTTAGAAGTTAGATTTTGAAAATATATGATAAAAACTAGTTTTTGACGACCGATATTTTTTTACGCAATATCTCCGATATATCTCCGATATTTCGTCTCTTAGGCCGACCGATATTTTACCGATATCCGATACGACATTCCTTGGTGTACACGACGACACGACTATACTGCAAGTCGTGTTTTCGACGACACGATAAAATAGGAATTTTCAAAATTTGATAACTCGCTCATTTTTCATCCGTTTTTGCCCATTTTATTGTGTTCTTCCTTATTTTTCCTCCTCTTCCCCTTCATTAGGATCACAGAAAGATATATAAATTGAACTTGTTACTCGCCGAAGAGTATTTCACGTTTTTGCCTATTTTTATCCTCTTATTTTATGTCCAGGAGCGGTCCAACACCAATGGGTGATCTTTATATGTGTTTCTTTACCTGTAGATCATAATTTTTGTAGTTTGGAGGGCTTCCCCACTGCTCTTACATCAAAATCTTTTCATCCCGTTCGGTTTCTTACTTTTTGGCGCGAAAATTACCTTTTCCGATTTGGACGGCGCCGGCGCCGGCGATGATATGGGCGGAGATGCAGAACGGAACACCTTCTTCTCCGATTGAACACGAGTTTCTCCGGGTACCTCCTTAGATTCCTGGTAATATGGAAAAACGAAGAGTGTGGGTGCTTATACCTAAACCTAAGGGTATTTTGGGTACTTTCTGGGTCATATGGAAGAAAGAGGAAGATTCCGGGTGATATGGGAAAGTCAAAGTTTGCGCCAGGTCATATGTAAAAAGCTCTCTAATAGAAGATGACACTGAACCAATTTCTTTTGAAACTTTTGTCCTTAGGTTTTAAAGTTGAGTATGAGTATATACCATTTTGAAGTCGACTTTGTTTGTTTTTATAATGGCTAAAATCTTTACTAATGCGTGTAATTTATTTTTTGTGGACAACGTGTTATGGGTAAGGTCTTTGATGCTTTATTTATGTTTATGATGATTGTTGCAGGTGGTGGATCTTGGACGTGCTTATAATGTTAGTAACCCTTTAAATAAACATGTTAAGAAGTAGGATGGTATATCAAGCAATTTTGCCTCAAGAATACCAAAATATGTCACTATGTAAATTGATTGTATATGCACAGGTGCTTTTAAATGTTTTAGGTGCATCAAATGGTGAAAAAAAGGGATGACTGCCAAATTTCTAATACTCCCTCTGTCTAATATTAAAGTCTGGATTAGAAAACGAAAATAGGCTAAAATCAGTTTATTTTAACTTTCTAATCCAGACAAGTCAATTTGCACAGAGGGTGAAGAAATTATAGATTTTGAAATAGTCAAGTTTCCCAAAAGCCCAAGTTGTTAGGAAAGGATTATGTTAGATGATCTTGGCACCATAGTGGTTGATTGGGTGATCATGATCATCATTGTTCGAGTGGTGTGAGTAGAGCTTACTCTTGTTGTACTCCCTCTGTTCCAAAATACTATGTACATTTGAGAAAATTCTTATTTTTATTGGACCATGAAACTCGCAAGGAAATCACATGACTTCTTCTCCCTCATATCCCGTCCCACTCATATGCTCATTCGCTAACTAAATTCAGGTCAATCCTTCTAAGTCTCCTCCAATTTTGAAAAGAGGAAGTCACATAATTTGGCAAAATGTGTACAATATTTTAGAAAATAAATATTTTAAAATATACATAATATTTTGGAACGGATGGAGTATTATTTTTGTTGTGGTTGCTTGGTTTCCCACAGCCACTACTACTATCTATATTGCGGGCACCTCTTGTATTTGGGAAAAGATTATATAAGACACGCCTCACATGGCTTTCATAAGCCAAAGTAAATTTGAGCTGTTGGATCTTGATATGACGGCTCTAAGGTTGGGGTAATGATTCACACTCATCTGCCCAGTGATTTATCACCCACTCTTAAGATGAAATCCAATGGTTCGATATTACTTTGCTCATGCAAGCTGCATGAGACTTGTCTACGTAAACTGGACTTGTCACACCCCGAAATCCCATACCTTTGCGGAAGCCAACAATTGAGATATATTTCGAGGTAGATATCCCGGGCACGCGACCGAACAGTCGATTTCACCACCGATTACAATCATCTCAAAAGAATGTGTAACCGATTATGCCCGCAATCAGTGTAATACAATAACAGACATCAATAAATAATATGAAATAAATTTACTTAATAATAATCCGTTTAAGAAAATCAAATAAAATAAACCTATAAGTCGATGGTATACAATTGTCAATAATCTCATAAGCATCAATAAAAGTAAAGCAAATAACTAGATAGTCTTTAAAACTCTTCACGGCACCTGCAACCTCCTTTCCACTACTGTACTTCCTGATCTCAATTTTCATTTGCGCCTGTATCAGAGGATGCATGAGTATTTCATAAAAACACTCAGTAGGATGTAAAAACCCACTGAATTAAAACAATGTAGTATGAAGAGAATAAGAATAACAAAAGATTGTGAACATTCTACAACATCTGAACCAAGGTCTATACACCTGAAAGGTTAGTCAATAATAACAACCCTAACTCGCAAGTATAGGAAACCATCAATAAGACTCCGAACAAACATATGTGTAAGGAGAAAATAACAATCATATCAAAGGCTCCAGACATCTAAAGTGAAAGTAGTTACAATTTCTGCTCGCTAAACTGGTTGCTCGTAAGTGACTAAAATAATATATTAGATCCACCCTAGGGGTCCTCTTTTGGAACCCTGCCATGCGTCTAGGATGATGGCCCTACCAGTGCTTACGGACACGATGGGCAGAGACTGAGAACCTTCCGTAATGTCCACAATCTAACGTACATATAGTGCCTCCCTTCGGGCAGTATAGAATCGCAACTCCATAAATATAAGTGACCTCGCAAGATCTAGCAATTGCTTAATTGAGCATACTATGAATCCACCATGGGGAAAGTCTCGTAAGATCTCCAGTGGAAGAAACAATCATGTAATCAATATGAGCAATATCTCAAAGGAATAGAGGTCACAACACTCTAAGATCATAAGGTATCTCTTACCAGAATAGACTCTCTCACGGAGTATGGATAGAAGTGTCAAGGTCTTTGGCCAACAAATAACTCACTCATTAGAGTAGCATAGAATAACAAGCTTCTTAAAGGCATGCAAATCACTCTTGAAATAACAAGACAACCCAAACACTTTAAATAATAACTCACCCAAGGAGTACAATACAATCAATACATACCCTTCATGCTCCGCCCTAGATAGGAATTCCTCATACACATTGGAATTTTATAATACAAATATCAGAGATAAGAAAACCAAAGAGTCTTAGATGATTTGAATTCCAAGTGGAATCACAAACCGACATCAACGCTTTTAAGATAGATAGTTATGAATCACTTTGTCAAAGGATTATCTCTCCTAATTGGATTACTTCTAACCCAATTCTTACTGTGATATACCATAAATATATAGTCCAATTACTGGTATTGACACGTTAAACATTATCATATCATATTACATGATGTTATTTGTATACTTAAAATTTTCTCTCAGATTCAGTTCACTACCTCCTGCACAATAGTCCCCTTCCAACGGCTACTGTGCTCTGTACAATAAGACTTAACCTCTGAAATCTTTATTGATAATACCCTCGTGAGTCTAGTTTCTAACACCATTGATTTTATATTTGTCCGATTTTATTTGAATTAGTTATGAATTATTTATTACAGACTATTAGCACAGAAATAGTTCTGGCTGAGATTAAGACTCTTAATTAAACTTGATTATCTCACTTAATAACATATTATAGATGATAATATCTCATTAACAGACCATATACTCCCCTCCTAGACCAATTACAGACCTATGATTATCTGGAATTACTAAAGTACACCCCTTCTCATGTTCCTTTACATATAACACAGTTTTAAACATTAATACATCCCAAATAAGACAATTAATACAAGACACACATTAAGACACAAAACTCAACATGGATCATGGTCAACCAAGCAATATCAGAACTTCTAGTCTCTAGAAAACTAATAAAGCATCAGACTTTAGGTGTGAATTCCCATCTAGAAACGTGGCATGATTGCACATATGATTATGATGCACTACGCATAGAAATAATGACACAATTCATTCATCTCACTAGAATCAAAGCAATACTCTAAGGTACTAAATCAAAACACTTATAAATATCATATAACAGAAGAGAAGAAAGGGGAAAATCTATCCTACTCTTAATTCACCGAAGGTTCCGCCTTTCTACGCGTTGTTTGTCTCCTCCGCTTCCTCCAAAGCTCCCGCTCCAAGCTCTTGCAAAACTCCCACAAGAAGAAGCCTTATAGGAGGTGGGTGAACGTGAGAAGGAGAAGGAAAAGGTCTCTGGACGTTCGAGGGCTAGGTTTTCCAATAGCACAAGCCAACTCTTTAGGGTTTATATAGAGTTTGGGGAGAATCCCTTCTTAAACTAATTTTCCATATCATGGACACTTCCCACCAATGAGAAGGCCTCAAGATCTTTCTAGAGACATGCAATTTAAGTCCAATTGAGATTTGACATCTTTCCCATGCAAATACACCCCAAAAATAAGCTAGAAATCACAAAACCACAACCAGCGATCGATCGACGATACGATGATCGATCGTCACATGCCATTTCTAAACTATCGCGTTACAGCCGATCAATCGCAATTATTGCCGATCGATCGCTTTACCCAAAACAAAACAATCAATAATAACAGTAACTAAGATCGATCGTTTTGATAAGCGGTTGATCGGTTCAATTTACTGTTTGATCGTTTGTTATGGCGATCGATCGCAGCCACGCCCAAACAAAATTTAATTTCTCGTATCTTTTCACTCCGAACTCCAAATCGCGCATATTTGGTGGCGTTGGAAAGCTCTTCTCACCAACTTTAATCCCCATAAAACAAAATACAACCAAATCAAATATTAAGAGGGTCAAATTTTGGTTTTAATATACTTACTAATTTTTCGGGTGTTACAGGACTCCTTGAATTTTTGTACTATCTCAAAACGTCAAGTTAGCCCTTCAAGGCTCAGCGCCAAAAAAAGAGAAAGGAAAGTACTTATTGTAATACTTCATTCACATTTCAATATCTTTGATAGGCTGTGGCAGAGTGTTGTCGGGTCGGTGGTGATAGTGGCAGGCAAAGGAGGAGGTGGTGACTATTTTCAAATCACCTACAAATCACCCTGAAAGTTTTCAGGTTGACATTTTTTTTTGCATTTCCCTATCATATCTAAACGCACCCTGTAACACCCGAAAAAATTTGTATGCTTACTAAAATTGATATTTTAGGAGAATGATCTAAAATACGAAATTTTCATACTTATTTTTATTCTATTTTACTATATGGTGTTAAATAGCGTGCAGAGAGCTTTCCAACGCCACCGACGGCGCTCAATTTGTAGTTCGGAGCAAAAAGTTATGTTAGTTTGAATTTTGGTATATAGTCCGGGTATGCAATTGATCGCCGAGGTATGCAATTGATCTGGCGGGGTACGCTATTGATCGTTGGGTTACGTGATAGATCGCAACGACGGATTGAATACGGAAACTACGTTTTGAGTGGATTTTTTTAAGAAAAAGATACAAAATCCTAACCAAACTTGAAGAGGACGTTCATGAGGAGATTTTGGAGCTTCATTATTGGTGGAAAGAGTCCATGATATGGGAGGATTTGTTTTAAGGAGAGATTTCCCAAAACTCTACATAAACCCATGAGAGGGGAGGGCTTGTGCTATTCATATCAAAACCCTAGCTCTAGAAAGCTTGAGTTTTTCTCCTTCCCATGTTCACCCTTCTCTCAAGACTCTACTTGGTGAGAGTCTTCATCCAAAGCTTGGAGCGGAGGCATTGTCGCGAAGCGAAGGAGGCGAATGACGCGTAAGGGCGATACTTTGGTGAAATAAAGTATAGGATGGTTTTTTCCTATTCTATTCCTATTCCTTTTCTTCTCATATATGAGTATTGATTCATTTATTCATATCATTGTTATTTATATATATTGATTTGAATGGAATTTGATACATGGTTGGTTATACTAATCATATTGTTGATTATGTTCTTCGTTATGTTCATGCTATGTCCTTAGATGGGAATACTATCCATGTTTGACATCTACTTATCGTATTGAGATCCAAAGTTCTAATCTTTGTCTGTTAGTCCTTTGATTTCGTTAGTTCAAGTAGTCACAAGTGTTGTCCTGTTTTAATTGTCCCTATTCCAAAGGGTAGTTACTTAAAACTGCTATGTATGGTAAAAGACATGATAAAAAGAGTATATTTATATAATTTCAGAATATTCTAGGATCTGTAATGAACCTAGGAAGGGTGTAATTACTTATAATAATACTCTATTAACACTAATAAGGTTTGGTTATACAAAATAATTAAGTATGAGTATGATTTATCATCTCGGATAGAACTGTTTTTGTGCCGACAGTCGGTAGTAATTAAATCATAACTAATTGAAAAAAAATCAGAAAAGTAAACCGTCAGTGGGGTTAGAAACTAGGCTCATAGGAATATCTACTGTAAAAGTTTCAGGATCAAATTCAATCTGTGTTAAAACTGAGAAGCGTCGGAATTCAACTATTATATAAAAATAGAACACTGTAATTAAGGTAAAAGTTAGGAAAATTTTACCAAAGCAATAGCCTATGTTAGAATAAGTATACTAAAATTTTTATATATATTATACAAGACTTTTCAATAACTAGTACAGTAGAATGGACTATGTTATAAGAATTAGTATCATGGGCTAATGAAGGGTGGTTGGTATTCAATAAGTCGTGTGCTTCACTTGTAGTGTTGACTCGATTCGACTTTTCCAATTGGAATTCGAATCATCACTTTTCATCTTTTTAAAATAGTGATCTTTGAAGTCTAGACCTAGTGTTTAATGACTCAGTTGAGGATTGATATCGAGTATATAATTCACGGTGTCTTGAGAATCCAAATGTCTCTAGTCCTTTGTTTGTGTGTCGATTCGGTTTGAGCCTCCAATTGAAGTATGAAATCCTCAATCCTATTTGTCCGTATTCTGAGCTTTTGAGTTTGAACAAGTGTTTCTTTGGACACGGGTTGTGTATAATTATGACTATGCACTAATATTTAGTAAAACTACGTAATATTGTATAATATGAACCAAAACGTGTTATTACTATTTACTATATTTCTTAATATGGATTATCACAGCAAGGTTGAATGGGTAAAAGACCAATGATATGGGATAGTTCTAAGTGATTGAGTGAATCATAATTTTTGTTTTTCAGACAAGCGTTGTGTCGGTTTGATATTACACTTGGAAATCAAACCATCAAGGACCTATCCTTAAATCTTGACTTTGGATACATATATTTATATTATAAACCTAATTATTTTCTGGAATATTCCTATCTAAGGCTATGCATGAACATATGTGTCTCAAAGTATTGGATGTTTGGTTTATAAGTCCTATTGTGAGTTTTGTTATCATTTGAGATATGAACTTCCTTGTTACTCCATAGAGTGAGTCATGTGTTGTTGAGAGTCTTTGTTATTCTATTCATACTCCAGAATGTGAGTCATACGTTGTTGAGAGTCTTTGCTGCTTTATTCATACTTCAGAGAGTGAGTCATATATTGTCAAAAGACTTTGATATTCTATTCATACTCCATGAGTGAGTCATTGTAGTAAGAGTTACCATATTCTCATAAAGTTGAGACCTCTGCTATTGTTGAAACATTGTCCAGTTTGACATTGACCTATTTCTCCACTAATTATTCGGTGGAATCATAGTATGCTCACGAGCCATTGCTAGGTCCAGCGTGACCTCTGATATTTATGTAATTTTGATTCCTTGTTGCTCGAAGGGAGGCAAATACGTACGTTTAGGCTGTATGACATTACGGAAGGTCTGCAGTCTCCGCTCATTGTGCCCGTAAGTACGGATGGGGCCAGCATGCCTAGACACGTGGTCGGGTTCCGAAGGGAGAACCTCTAGCATGTTCTGGTATATTTTACCGCACGGGGTTGATAAATTCAGCGAGCAAAAATTGTAACTCATTGCACTATAAATGCCTGGAGCCTTTGGTATTTTTACCATTATCTCCTTACACCGGTATTTGTTTGGAGCTGTATAGTTTATCATCCTTCCTCTATACTTGAGAGTCAGGAGCCTTGTTGACTAACCTTTCTTTTCAAATGTATAGACCTTTGGTTCAGTCCAGATGTTGTTGAATATTCATAATCCTTGTTATCTTTATTTCTCTTCATTCTGCTTGATTTATCTTCAGTGGGTTTTTACATCCTACTGAGCGTTTCTATGAAATACTCATGCATCCTTTGATGCAGGCGTGAAAGATAACTAAGACAGAACGGGTGCAGGAGCAGGAAGGTGATGCAGAAGCTCGAGGATGATCGGAGAGTTTTCAATTACTTGCTTAGTTTGATAACTTGATGTTATTACTGGCCGTTGTGTGCCATAGTTTTAATAATTTCTTTTGCTTGACAATTTATGTTCTTTGCTGTAATAGAAATTAAATAGGATTCATTCGATATATTTTCAATGTTTTATTTTGAGATTGGATGATAAGTTCCCACGTTCATGAGAGTTCTTGGTAATATTGATTGCACATCCTATTTGTGATGATGTAATTGGCCGATTGGTTTGATTATCCGAGTCGCGTCCCAGAGTTCCTACCTCACCAAAGATGATATTTTGAAGACTTTCGCACTCCGATCGAGGTCAGGAATTTTGGGGTGTGACACACCCTATGGCTAAAGGAGAAGAAGGAAGCTCGGAATGTTCCCACAGGGAGTGAAGTTTTAGACTTTAAAATGGGCCGAAAGGAAAAGCCCACGAGTTGAGGCCCATTTCAACATGTGGGCCTCTCCTGCAAAGTACAACCTTGGCAGCTTGGCCCAGGTGTTAGAAACCGAAGACCGGCTGCAGGAGAGCTCCGGCGACTCTGCACTTCCCGCCGGCGAGAGAAAGGGCATTCTGATCGTCTCTATTCCAAACGCTAGGGTTTCTACCTGCACCTGCGCCGCCTTTCCCTCTCTGGCCACCCTACCGGGAAGGTTCGTTCATCGCCGCGAGGAGGATTTCTGAAGAACTGGAGAGGAGCAGTGGTTGTCATTCAACATTTGGTATGTAAAACATAGAATTTGATGTAAGAAAATTGTACTGCTAATTTGGTGTAGTTTAATTTGAATGTATGAATGCAAGCCTTGTGACTTGGAAATTATTCAGTATTTAACATTCCGACAAGAGTCCGACTAGAAAATTGAGAGTTCTTAGTGGAAATCTCTTCTTGGATTGAATTCTACTCTGGGTGATTGGCTAGAGTGATAGGAATTGATTAAAATACTGCTAATTTGGTGTATGTTAATTTGAATGTATGATTGCAAGCCTTATGAGTTGGAAATTAGTCAGTATTTAACATTCCGACCGATTCTGACAAGAAAATTGAATATTATTACTGAGAATCGTTTCTTGGATTATATTCTACTCTGGGTGATCGGCTAGAGTTATAGGAATTGATTAAAATACTGCTAATTTGGTGTAGTTTAATTTGAATGTATGATTGCAAGCCTCATGATTTGGAAATTATTCAGTATTTAACATTTCAACGGAGTCTGACAAGAAAATTGAGAGTTGTTAGTAAGAATCTCTTCTTGGGTTGAATTCTACTCTGGGTGATTGGCTAGAGTGATGCGAATTGATTAAAATAGAAGAGCTTTAGTGTTTTTTGTGAAAGCAAAAACTGCTTGTTAGTATATTTAGAAGTTTTTTCATATGACAGGGTCACAGGGGAATTGGTTGACTTGATTGGATTTCTTTTTCTGAAGTGTGTTAGATAATTGTTTGTAATTAGTGAATGGCTCTGGAAATTTTGGATAAAATTAGAAATGAAATGTAGCATCTTTCAACTCGTGCATTGTTACAGCTGAGGGGTTGTGACAGGATCAGCAGCTTGGATTGGAAGAGGCATTTCTTGTGTCTGTGCTCAAAGAAAGGACAGCTATGGCCACCTGTTATTTGACTTAACCCCCACCCAGGTATGTCATCTTATACCTGTGTTTCTTACATTTAGAATGCTTATAGAAATCAGCTTATGCCAATATGGTGCACAGAAAATAACTTTACAAGGTGCTTTATGGAATCTAGCTCTTTGGGTGCCTCTTGTGTGCTACATATTTCACTGTATTTTTACTCTGTTAATTTTTTTTTTCAAGTTGAAGATCCAATTTATCGTTGATATTGATTTTGCTGATTTTTGCTTTTTCAGAAATATATAAATAATTTACTGTATTTAACCAAATTTGGCGTTTCAGGGGGAGAGCTTGCAAAGGCTACAAAGTCGAGTAGATGATACGTATGACAGTTTGAAGATTAAACACCAGGTAGCACTACAAAATCAGACATGTTGTAAATTTGTACTTCTCATACTGCTTACTTTCCATCAGACTTGACTTGTAATGTGCACTCATAAAACTGTACTTACATTTGGTTAGTCTTAATTGTTTTCAACTTTTTGGAGGACTTGATTCATGTAACTTAATTCAAGTTAGTTCATCTGGATACACATCTTCAAAATTATTGTCATACAAGGTAGTGGCAGAGTTATTAAATTCGCAATAAATATTCGAATTCTTGTCTTCTTTTCATCAGTTTGTAATAGCTTAACTGAGTACGTTGTTTGCTATCTTCTTTTCATCAGTTTCTGTTATACCTCGTTGTTGTGTATGTTTATTTGATCAAGGATGTTGTGTGTGGAAGTTTGAGAACGTTATAACCATTTCATGGGATGGAGAAGGCAAAGGCATCGACCGGGAGGCTGGAGTCGTCTCTGCTGAATATCATTCATGAGCACCAGCAAGTTTCAGCTCAAATCCGAGACAAAACAGGTAAGAGGCTGCTTTGAACTGCATTTTATTTATGTGTTTGGGAATCGGACTTTTTCTGTATTATTATGTACAGCTTCTTAATGGTCTCCTAGTACTTAGCTACTTAAATATTGCTCATATGTCATAGTATTATGTCATCCCTTCTAAAAATTGGATATTTATATACTCAAGGAAGTAACCAGTTGATAATTTTTACACAAAAGCTACTCAATTAATTGCAATTTTGTCATTAGTGATTGGTTGAAACATTTGGTTAAGTATGTGCTTGTATGTATGGATGTCCATCAATGTTTTCACAACTGGTTAATAAGAAAAGTGACCTTCATATTTAAGCTAATTAACATCCATTAGTCAGGTTGATTAAGCAATTAATGTGGTATATTGGATATGTAAACTTTCTCACGTTTGTGAGTGTATTTTTCTGTTGCAATTGTTTTGCATAGATGTAGAAAAATCTGCATTGAACTTTTAGCTTCGATCAAGTACATTTAGTCTTAGGTAAAATTTCAAAGTACTTCTGGAAAAGCTTGCTTCTTTTATGAAAGTGTTTCATCATGGATGTGTAACTCCCTCAAATACTAGGGGTGCGTTTGGATACTGATAGGTGATAGGTTGAAAATTTATATCAGCCTGAAAATAATCACGCTGATTTTTCCTGATTGGTGACAACCCGTTTGGGAACCTGAAAGTAGTCAGGCGTCAAGGTGAAAATTTTCAGGCCTGATTTGTGAAAGGTGAAATATGGGACCTGAAAATAAATCACGCTGATTTGTATTCGTCAGCTTCAGCTTCAGGTATCGTGTAATCGATTACACGATAACTTTTTAATGGGACAAACTTCAACGATACATTTCTTACTCATTTCTGATCCGTTTTGACCCATTTTTTTTTCATTCTTCCTCATTTTTAGTGCTCTTTCTTATAATAATGATATCATAAAGATGTTGAGCCACCACGTACTATTTAGTGTGGATTTTGTGGGATTTTTTAAAATAAAATATGAAGGTCATTATGATATCATGATGATCAGAAAGAGCATAAAAATAAGGAAAAAAATGGCCAAAAACGGATTAAAAATGAGGGAGATATGAACTATTGAAGTTTGTCATATTTTAATGGGGAATTACACGATCCAACGTGTTATAGTGTAATCGATTATACGATAGCACACTTTATAGTGTAATCGATTACATGATAGCTCACTGTATAGTGTAATCGATTATACGATAGCACACTGTATAGTGTAATCGATTACACGATAGCTCACAATCTCGTGTTACACGATAGATCACTGTATTGTGTAATCGATTACACGATAGCTCACTGTATCGTGTAATCGATTCCAGGATAGTCGAGCTATCGTGTGATTAACGCATGATAGCCTATCGTGTAATCCAATGCATGATAGCCTAGTTATCGTGTGTTGTAATCGATTACACGATATCACTGGTTATCGTGTAATCGATCACATGATAACTTTTTTAATTAGACAAACTTTAACAATGCATTTCTTACTCATTTCTGATATGTTTTGACCCCTTTTTTTTTATTCTTCCTCATTTTTATTACTCTTTCTTATAATGATGAAAAAAATGTCCGAAAATGGGCTAAAAATGAGGGAGATATGACGGGGAGGGGGGAGGGGGGGGGTCCCTCGGCTTAACGATGCGGTGGCGGAGGCGTCGGGGCAAACACCGGGGTGACAGGCTTTGGACGACCTGAGCAGGTGCCCGGGAGGGGTGGGCATGGGTTCCCTCAGCTCAACAGGGCGGCGGCGGCGGCGAGGTGGGGGCTCAACGAGTGGCGACGGGGACGGGGGGCACACTCTATTGGCTCAACGGGGCACCGTCGGAGTGGGGGTATTCACCGGGGGGGGACGAACCTCCGGGAGAGAGTTGATTTTTTTTTGTTGAAGAGGTGCGACGATCGATTCGTCAGCCTGATTCAACAGTTTTTCAGGGCTGAAAGGTGAAAATTGTCACATATCACCTTTCAGGCCATTTTTCAGTTTTCAGCAACCAAACACCTTTCAGGCCAGGTGAAAATTTTTACCATTCACCATTACTGACCACTTTTCACCCTTTCAGCTTCCAAACACTTTTTACCCTGATAGGTGAAAATTTTCATCTTTCAGGGCTGAAAATATATTTTTTTCAGCTTCCAAACGCACCCTAGGCTGGTAGCATTTTTATTGCAGAGGTTTTCTTCTTCGAAGTTGAGAATAGCAATGGTAATACGTTCCCCGCAGATTGCATCATTCTCAAGATGTTTTTAATATTAGAGGTTTTCACCCGCTAAAGCTGATGGGAAGGTATTGCCAGACTGCTCCGCTTGGTTTCTAAAGCAGCTGAAGAGTCAAGGGACCTTTTTCAATTTCAAGACAGATAGGAAGCTCCCATCTTAGAGGAATTTACTATGTTATGGACTTTAAATTCTTCCCATCAAACATTTCTGCAGAAATGCAACAGGCTTGTAACTTCCTCTCTATTAACACTGCTTTGATAGCTTCTCAGCCCCACCACTTCATATATTAATGACTTGTAATCTCACGGTTATCTGTATCTCTGATTTCGTACATATTGTGATTGTTATCTTTTTTATTTCTTTATAAAAAATGAAGATCATTCTTCATTTCTTCTTCCCCTCATAACTTTCCAGTTTTCTGTTATGAGCTGTCCTTGCCCATCGGTCACCAGCGTTGCAGCCCACCGAGTCGTTCTTAGCTCTTCAAGATAAGGACAATGTTGATATTTTGACATCCTAGTTTACTCATCTCAAAGAAAACACGTCTTATCAGAATACAATAGTGAAAGCATCAACAAATTTATCCTCCCATGACTCTTACTTCAGTGAAATTGTCATCTGGTTTACTCCGTCTTGTTTTTCCTTCTTGCAATCAAATTTGATGATTCTTGCAGAGAGAGCAATAATTCAAGGGAATGACGTGCAGAGCATGACACTTGATTTAGTCGCCAACACATAAATGGTTTTATATTATTTTGGGATCTTTTGTGATTTTGAGGGTGAGAATGGTTGCGAGAATTTGAAAGGAGGGGCTTTTTTTTTGTGCTCAATTTCCTATTGATTTTTTTTTTATTTCATTTGATTAATGTGATCATAGAAGATGGCTATATTAATATTTCATGTGCAACCATCATGTCATGAAGCCAATCCACATATTTGAAAAGGTGTATGATGAATATGATGATGTTGAATCTTCATTGTCCCTTCTTCGGAGAGTTGCGTCAGGAAGGGCATCCAGCGTAAAAATTTGCCACTATATTTCTTTGTATAGATTTTGTACCATTTTGATTCTGATAAGAGTCAAATGCGGTATATAATCCATGCTGCCGACCCCAGATAGCTGGGATAAGGCGTATGATGATGATCCAATAAATTGTTGAGATAAAGTGTGCTTTTTATTCTACTTTGGAACAGAGAAGGCAAAGAAGGATGCTTTGAGAAGTGCAGTCCGTGTCTCAGACCTTTTAGTGGACACTGTTAATAGGGGAGTGGAGGAGTCCTATATTAATGAGAAGCGAATTGAGCTTGAGATTCGCTCGGTGGTTAGTACAATTATGTGTTACATGAAGCAGACGAATCAATGGCTAACTGCCACTCGTTCTTTGAACACTGCTCTAAAGGTACGCTCTTCAGCTACTTTTCCTTTTCCTCTTCTTTGTAATGCTAATTATTAGCTCCTCTTCCATATCCAAATCTTTTCAGATTTTTAGTACAAAATTTATCACTGGATGTAAGAATATGTATTAGTAACCGACAATCATTTTGCAACATTATTATAATTTTACAAATCAACTCTTGGCTGCATTTTTCCAATACCTAGGATAGCCACTAAAATTTTATTTTGCAAATAAGGGTTTGTTCACATAAAAGTATGTTGTTTTTAGCTTAGAGACTATGATAAACGTGTTTATAATATCTGAAGGTATTTTAGATGCACTAAAGCTGATTAATGCATTTCCTTTACAGTCTTGATACAGCTTCAACCTTTTTTTGGGTGATGATACAACTCCAACTTGATAAATGGTTCTTATTATAAATTCGAAATCCATGTGTTGGAAGTGTTGTATGGATTGTTTTGTTAATCTTAATGAGTTTCTTATTTAAAAAAAAAAAACTTGTTGTGGTGTTATACTGTGTTTGTTGCAAAAAGTTTGTGTCACTATTTTTCATTCACGTGTTCAACATTTTCTGATCGTTTATATTTAGTTCTTATCTTCTTCTGGTTTAAAGTCCCTTTTTCTTTCTTGAAACACGTACTGATTTCTTCTGTTCTCCAGTTTTTGGAAAAAAAAAGCTTTGACTGCTGAAGTTTAGAGAAACATCTTTTACATATTTAGTTTCCATCTCAATATGTGAAAACCTGCAGACATCTGCCATTCAATGTATATCTATTTGGGTAAATTGCACTTGACCCCTATGAATTATGGTGAAATTGTACTTAACCCCTATGAATTATGAAAATATGCACTTAACCCATATGAAACTTAATTGTCGGATGACTTTACCCATGATATCTCCTACCAATTTTACTTCCATTCTAGGGTCTGTGGTAGCCATGGAGACCATGGCAAGTAATTAAGTTTTCTTACATTAGGGAAAGCAAGGCCGATACATTGCCATTGCGGGTAATATGTTGACGGTCTGTGTGCACCACCTTTGCC
The DNA here is from genome assembly GCA_039654745.1 of Houttuynia cordata. Classification (NCBI taxonomy): domain Eukaryota; kingdom Viridiplantae; phylum Streptophyta; class Magnoliopsida; order Piperales; family Saururaceae; genus Houttuynia; species Houttuynia cordata. The sequence goes on from CM077505.1 coordinate 5,216,893, forward strand.
AAGTGAAAAGAGGGAGACGGCGAATGAAGGAAGAATGTGGATTTATTAGTAAAGAGAAGGGGTAAAATTGTCTCGTCGTATAAGTCATAGGGGTTAAGTGCAATTTATCCCATCTGTTTTAAGGTCCTTTATGGCATCGCTAGTTGTTTCCATGATAGCCTTGGACATGGCTTATGTGCAGGAAATAGGAGATTTTGAGAATTGGATGAAAACTATGGAGTATGACTGTAAGAGTATAACTGCTGCTATCCACAAAATTGACCAAAGTTCATGACGGCAAGGCTGGTTTGGCACCTTCAGATTTCATGTATTCAAATGTTGATTCATGTAATGAACCTCTGTTATTGTCAACAGTTTTCAGTGTGTGAAGAAGAGCTAGTTCTCATTGCTGTCTTGCTTGGATGGTTAGATTAACATACTAAAATGCGCTTCGCACAGGCCCAGACAATAGAAACACATTAGGCCCATTGGGCTTTATCCTAGCCTTACCCCATTGCATGCTACTATTAAGTATTAATGGGCCCGAGCCCTCAGCCTACCCATGAGGCTGAACATGGGCAAAATGGGAAGGTGGCCTGAATTAGGGACGCCCAGGTCATTGGGTCCTTTAACAATGGCAAGGCAACCGGCTTCTCTGAGCACCATATTCAACCGCTTGTCTCCTCAGGCATGCCTCAACACCTCTGCTTCTTGAGGCATGGTCCTAGCTCCCTACCAACGCTCTCGTTGGTTTCTCTGATAAACCCTTAAACATGATTGTGTCTTAGGGGCCGTTTGGATTGGAAAAGTTTCCAAAAATTCACTCGGATTATCCACTAAATAGTTGAAATATTTCATGAGCTGAACCCACCAGGTGGATTTTTGGGAGTGGATGTTTTTTATTTTTCACGCCCCAGCCCCTTAATTATATTTGTGGCATCCAAAGTCTTTAGGATAATACTATAAAGATCGGGGCAAAAGGCATCTTAGAGAAACACTCTTGAAGCAGCGTGGTCCTCGCCATCACACGGACGCTAAGAGATGGGCACTAGCAGTGCCAAGTGCCTGCTGGCCATGGGTGCATTTGGGTTCTTATAAAGCCGCTTCACCTTTTGTTAAATGTCCTATAACACTGCAAGGGAAGCACTTTTTCTAATCCTCCAAAGGAGATTTTCTCTAAAGAGGCGCTTCACATTGCCAAGCACCGCAAGGGTGCATTAGGCAACCAAAACACTTTGTATTCTGCTGCTTTCCGCCTAGTTGCGTGATGATTTTATGACAGTAAAGGTGGTTGTAAACAATGCAGCTTTGGTTGCCCAAACGCGCCTGATTTTATCCAGATCATGAACTTTCTTTACAAAGTAATCCAGTCATTGAAATTGTTGGAAACTAGATTGAAAAGTTTCCTAGGATGCTCAGACAAGGGAAGGAACAAAGAATAATCCAAAGGAATCCAGGTCCGTTGATGATAGGGTTTTCTCTTGGCCTTGAATCTTGATGGTATTATTATGCAAAAGTGGGCCAACATATCATATGGCCCAATGGTGTGGTCACAGTCAGCAGCAGCAGCAGCAGCAAATCTCATGTTTGATAACCTGGGTCCAATGATTAGACAGCAGCCAGCTAAGTTAAGTGGGCCTAGTGGGCCATCCATCACATGCTACAACCCAATTCAAACTTCACGAGGTTGTCTCTTCAGCCCATGGCCCATGTATCCCATCAAATACCAGACAATGCCATGTATAATGTCAACAAATGTTGGGCCCATGCATTTTCTAAACTCTAAAGAAAGCATGCTCATTGATGTCTCACTTAGCTTTGATGGTTACTACCACATTGGTCTCAAGTAAGGATAAGACTCTCTCCCAAAAAGAAAGAAGGGGCATGGCAATGTCAAAGGCAGCTCTAAGATGCATGTGAATGGAGATCAACATCAGATGTGGTGAGTGATTGGAGAGTAATGGGCTAATGGCTATGGAAGAATAAATTAGATGGAAGTTTGATTACAAATTTGGTTATTTGTGATTGGTTTGCTTTTTCGTGTACAGGTGGTTGGTCTATTTGACTTGGATTTAATTTCTTTATTTACTTATTTATTTATTTATTTATTCATTTTGACGACTTTATGTACTTAGATTGAAGGATTTTCTCGATTTATGTAAATTATAAAGGTTTCACTTGATGAATCTGATCTGACTAGCGTAAGCCACCCTTAAAATGCCTTTTTAGACCGCGTGATAAACATGAACAACAATATATAGCTGACACAGTGACGCATTTTCCTGGTTAAAATGGCTGAATAGCAAGACAATTAAAGTCAACAAAAATGCAAATCTTAATTATTTATTTTGTTTCAACATGACCATTTAATTTGAATGCCTGACAATTAATGCTAATCTCATGACGTTTTCTAATCAATTATTCGTTAGAAGATGGCAATACTTGATAAACCACTGAGTCTATATAAGTCCACCTTATCCATTATTATTGTTAATATTATTAATTGACACTGCTATTATTATCATTATTATTGATGTTGTTGTTCATTACCATTTATTATGGAATATGGATTATTTGATCACACACACACATATATATATATAGACGAACACCATTCAGAAATCCCAATTCAATTATGGATACAAGCAACAAAAACACATGTAATATACATGTGGTTCGCCCAATTGCCTATTCTATCAAACAAGCATTCCACTATAATCAAGAGTACAAGTACATGATCATTCACTAAAAGCAAAGCCCCGAAGCCGCTACCTAATTCTTCTCCCAACATAGAAGAGGATATCTCAAGTTCTCCCCATGGCTACAAAGTGAAACCCAACCTAGACAACTCTAGTACAAGTGGTCAAAGCCACATATGTACCTAAGACACCAAAACAACCAAAACCAAGTGGTCATAGTCACACAAGTAAGAGGTCAAAGCCTTACAAGAGTTTTCTCTTTAGAACTCACAAGATACAAGTTTTTTCATACCTAAAACACAAGATAAAATACCTCTTATAGGTGTCTCAAACATAGAAAAGATCACCCTTGGACATGCACAAGCCCCCTAGCATATTAGGAGAAGATTTCCCAAGATAAGCCTTAATTTGGAAGATTTTGCATGCATCTGCAACTCAGCCGCAGAGGCTGATAGATCACCATGATGGATCGATCGATCGCCCTGCACAAACTGTAACTCCAATAGGAAATCTACTAGTTTTATCACCCTGTTAGGCATGGTTTTCAAAATCGGACCGGACCGGCCTGTCCGACCGCGGTTAACCGGAACCGGCCGAAAAACTGGTTCGGTTCATCCGGTTCAACGAACTGGGCAGTTTTTTCAAAAGCGGCCGGTTTTTCCCGGTGAACCAAACCGGTTCGGATTATTTTATATTTTTTTTTTGAAAAAATTATTGCAAGAGGGGGGATTCGAACCTCATATCCCCCCTCCTCCCGTGAGGAGACTTAACCACTTGAACTATGCTTATTTTGATGTCATTATCATACAAATTATATATTTATCATATATTTATACTCCTCTCACCTAAACCGGCTCACACCGGTTTGACCCCGGTTTGACGGCGGTCAGACCCCGGTCTGACCGGACCGGCCATCAATCCGGTTCAATGGCCGGTCCGGATTTGAAAACCTTGCTATTAGGGTGATCTATCACCCTGCCCGTAACACAATCAGTGAGACTTGATCGTTAGCCCAATTTATCACTTCAATACCTTGATCTATTGGCCTACAACTAGTGCTACATTCTTCCTCTCTTGTCGATGTCTTCTTCCTCCTTGCTTCCTCCCCTCCATAGGAGTTCAAAAGACACCAAAATCCCAACAACATGTGTGGAAGGGTATTGACAGTGGACACTTGCTCTAAGAGTTCGGTTGCACTACCTCTTTTGTCAATTCTTAAGGACTCCGACAACCCTTGTTAACTTAAAAAAATCCATCTAGAAAGCACAAATGGGCTTAAAATTCCTTTCTACCTTTACCCTCCTCACGAGGAGGGTTGTCCTTTAAAAGAAGGAAAGTATGGATGCGACATTTTGAATTGGATAATAAACCCTAAAATAGATCATTTCTTGCTTAAAGATTTTCCAAAACAGCCCCAAAGACTCTTAGGTCTGGTAAGAGTTGAGCATTCAAATTCCGCAACCCTAATTTCTTGACTCAAGCTCATATATGGCTACAGTTTCATGGAGCAAAGAAGAAGAAAAATAAGGAGGAGGAGGAGGCAACCATATCTTATGGTGGATCCTGTCACGCCCCAAATTTTCAGCTCTTATCGGAGTGCTTTCTTTTTAAATATGCTGAATACTTGAGGCGTCACAGATAATTGCACCATCATTCACACAAATATAATTATAAGTGTAAAATGACAAACCCTCAAGGGACAAACTATTTATAGATGAGAATCCAAAATGAACAATAAATAATAACTTGTTATGTTCTCTAATGGTCCAAAAGCCATTATTATAAAATCATAAAGATAAACTGAAATTATAAAGTCTAAGCTTTGAACTCTTCTTCTACGAATCCACCTTTTTGTCCAGCTCTCCTCTACGAGCTATCAGCAACTAAACCTGCATCGCCGGATGCATGAGTATTTCATAGAAATACTCAGTAGAATGCAAAACCACAATAGAATATAACAAGATAATTCAAGAATAATATAATTTAGCGGAAGTAGTTGTAACATGAATATGCAATATGTTACAAGACAGTTGAAAGAGATGATTCATCATTAATGTCAGGAAGCTCAAATATCCGAATGAATCAATTAGACACCACAATTATTGATAATACTAAGAGTGAGTGAATTTCTGCTCTCAAATCATTGTTGCTCACAAGTAGACAGCATACCCATTCGCCACTAGGGGTCCTCAATAAGAACCCTGCCATGAATCTAGGATGTGGACCCCATCGGTGTTCATGGACACAATGGGCAGAGACTGTGTAGGCCTTCCATGATACCTAACAATCTAAAAAGTGCACATGGTGCCTCGATAAGGCAGAGATACGCTAATCCCAATTATAAATACGAAGACCTCGAAAGATCAATGTTTCTGTCATGGTTTATTGAGCATACTATGAATTCCATTAGAGATGCGCTAATCTCTTAGGAGACTTCAATAAAGTATTTTATAATGCAAACTACAGAGATACGCCAATCCCTGAGGAAACTTCAATAAAGTAACTTTTGAGGAATCTAATTCCAATATGCAACACTACTCCATTCTTACTCCGAGTAGGACTATAATTTAAAAACAGGGTTCTGTCCAAAACAGATCAGCAAGGTTTATGAAATTCCTATGGACAGCACGTGAGGAATTAGGACGAGATATTTTTACAGTAGATTCTCCTATGAGTCTAGAATCCAACGCAACTGACGGCATATCATTCTGACATCTGCAGACTTAGTTATGACGTTTTAGTTCAAGCTGTCGGCGCAGAAACAGTTCTGGCCAAGAGTATTAATTTGACTCGTTGTCAACTGTTTAGTTTAATTAAAGTTTATACATTACTTACCTTAATAATTCAACTTAGTCCAACAATAGTTATCATGTTTCACTTTGCCTAATCTTACTTTAATTAGGAATATAACTTCCCCTAAAATTTGCATTATTCCATAATCTTCTTATTTAACCCTGACGCCAAACCTAATCTTGGACTTTATAATTTCTCACTTCAAGATATCATCAATTATATATATATATATATATATATATATATATATATATATATTTACAAAATTTGGGGTCGTCACAGATCCCACCCGTTACATCTGATTCGATTCCATAAAGTAGAAATATGAGACCTACTTGACATGCAGAGTGAGTACATATCACCACATGCAACTACAGTGATACTAATAACTTAGGTAACGAAAAAAGAGATAAATACCAATACCAAGCAAGGTCCCCCCCCCTCCCAATTGGCAATCATGTAATTTTGAGATAGTTGGCAAATTGTGAGACCAATCACGTTGGATTCAGGTGCAGTCCAAAACATCCTCATGTTGCATCCTTTTCACTGGACATCATGGTACTGGGCTCTTCAGTCCACTTGGTGGGTGTTGCATCCCTTTCACTGGACAGCATGGTACTGGGCTCTTCAGTCCACTTGGTGGGGGCCCAGTCTACAGCCCTACGCAGCGGCCCGGCCCATAGTTTGGGAGTTTCTAATCAGATCACGAGCGAGATTCACGGGCTGAGACAGGTGGGCCCCTTCACTGGTTTTTCTTGTGGCCCTCGGGAGTACCAAAGTAATTGTGTACTCATACTGATGGGCCCCACCCATGGTAGTTACCGGACATTGTATGGGTAGGGTACACCCGAGGACATCCGTACGTATTTGGTCTCACTAAAACGTTTATTTGAGCAAGGGCTCACGCGCATTTGCGTGAGGCAATACGCTTGGAACCTTCCTACTGTATTAACATCCATTGTCAAATCAAAATCCAATGGCTTGTTTGTCTTGGCTCACGTATATGTGCCTGGGTCAGGGCTCATATAAACGAGATTTTTTTTTATTACTAATAATGGAGATTTAACTTCCCCATTTAGAGTCCTAATTTTGTTACTATATTTTTAAGCTTCTCCTCTAAAGGCAAATGTACTGCCTCAGACTTCTTGCTAACCGTCCATCTTAACTTCCTCATGTTGCTATATTCAATTTACCTAGTATATGACTTTTGTTTTGGTTGTTCTATAAAACCATGCTAAATGTAACATATGTAACCAGTGATTCAACATCAGTAGTGCATATAGCAAGAGTTCCTATCCTTGAAGTTCTTTTTTTTTTTTTTTCTGAAAACCCACTTTTACGAAAACCCTAACCTATGAAGTTGTAAACAAAGGTTTTGGGTAATTTGGCGGAGAACTTGTTCGGCGTTTGATAGACCACTCACGTGTACGTCCCCTTTACCGGTCGACGGCTCCTGTAAATTGGGAATAAATTCCACGTGGTCTGCCGGAATGCTAAATACTTTCTCCATTTGAAGGGCATCACCGGCTGATCCTCACCAGAAATAGCCTGCCTAGATCAACCTTGTAAAGCCCTTCTTCAAACTTAGATATCGACCAAGAAGAACAGTAATTTGTTACTTGAATGTGTATTTATTAAGTTCAAACACAAGATCTAGTAATGCTATAGCTATGATTGCAACCTTGATAAACATTATACTTCTTCACCACTTCATGTTTCAGTAGTGTTAAAAGAACTGGCTAAGTTTCAAAAGTTGCACTTTTTTAACCAAAAAGAAATGTTGGAATTACATGGGTAAGCCTTTTTTCTTCTTCTTCTTTTTTAATTTTGGCAAAAACTGATCGCAAGTAATTACAATACACACAAACACATACACACACGAGCCCATGTATGCTCATTTACACTGGAGCCAGAAGACCAACGCACCAAACGCGTTTCGGTTGGTGTGCCTGTCTGCATTTATACTTAAATTTTGTATTTTTTGTTATTTGTCTAGCATGCCGACAGAATTGTTGTGCAAATTGCAATGGCATCTTGTTTCTTTATCATCTAAGATTTAGATCCGAGTCTAAAATGACACAGTCGCAGACACCAAGTCGTCTACAAGGTCCTCTTCCGGACATGCCTGCCCTACATCTCACCCCAACCTCCAAGAACCATGAGCTCTCCTTGTAAATCAACCAACTTGACTCTAACCCTTCCAAGAACAAGAATATTGAACAACCAATAAAAAGCCCAGATTTAACCAATTTGAGTCACGCACCTCAACATGCGCCAAGGTGCCACAAGCTGTCAAATATCGATCCAATGGCACATGTTAATACAGGAGGCAGGCAGGTTTGAATCACCGCATCCCTGATTGACATGTGTTGTTGGATCCTGATCCGACGGCTTGCAACACACTGGTTCATGCCGACTCGCACGAGCATGGGCATATTAACTTTTTCCTTGCATTGACTACTAATGGAGTAATGGGTACCTACCATGTGTATATGAGTGGTAAGAATTGATAGTAGACATAAACACAGGCTCAAATTGGTGACAAGGCACAAGGACATTTAATTCAATTAGGTACTCTGTCCTATGTCCTGTATAGTTTGTACCTCTAAATCAAAATATAAATATCTATACTTGGCTGCAGCTCATTTGTCATTCCACTAGGACCATCTCGTGATAAAGAAGTTGGAACCATGAGGGAAATGTTCAAGAGTTTCCATGCAGCTTTACCAAGGAAGAAGAACAGAAATGGGACTTTCAGAACCAAGATAAGTGAGTACTCCGAGGAGGAAGAGGGAAAGGATTCTGATCAGCTGCCACCAGATGTGCCAGAGGGCCACTTCCCTGTGTATGTTGGAGAGGAGAGGCGCAGGTTCATTGTGCCTTTGTCATTCCTGGAAGAACTAGTTTTTCAGAAGCTGCTACAGAGAGCTGAGGAGGAGTTTGGGCTGGAACATAAGATGGGTCTTTTAATTCCTTGTGAAGAATCTGTGTTTAGGTCTCTAACCTCTCTACTTGATCCAAATTCTACCAAGTAGAGATGAGTTTGATCTATTAATTTTTGGTAAATTGTTCATTCTCTTTGTTGATCATGAGAGCATTAAATGCTCATTAATCCGATTCATTGGAGTGTAGCCTGCGGGAGTCTTACCTATGAAAAAATGTTTGTACAAATATAAGCAAATCGCAATTCACATACTTTTATCTTTTGAATGGAATTCATGTTAGACTTAGAAGATAGTATTTATAAGCATTATTATTATTTGCAATAGCTGGTTGCCAATCATAAATTGTTTGGAAATGGTGCTTATCGATTATGATTATGATTACTTGCAATAGCTAAAGTTTTTTTTCTAATACAGCATGCATGGTAGTAATTAGTAAGTTGCCTTAAAAGCTCGAGACGTTAAGTGATGGACCTACAGTAATTATTAACCAAACGAAACCCAGAAACCACACCAAAATACCAAATGACCATGTTTTTGCACCGTGTATTAACAATTAGAAACTTATTCCCACCTCAACTTTTTTTAATCTTATGTGGTATATTAACGCTTAGAAACTTATCTCTTACTAAAAGTGCATTGAATATATATTATCACAATTGAAAATATATCGAATTGGATATAGAACAAAAATTATTTTAAGATTGGTTAATTTATATAAAGATTCAAGATGAGGTCAATCGAGCTTCGATGGCTCAATTTCGAACCTTGACTTGAGCAGGTTTAATTTTCTAGCTGGTATGGATAATTTTTTATAAGCAAGATCATTCACACACTTCGCGCCAATGGATTCTACCTTAGGACTGCTCTTGTAATTGGGAACGATCCACCTAGCTCGATTAAGGCTGGATTGGGAGCTGGCTTCTATCGTTATCGCCCCTATTGAAGCCACAGCTGGTTTTATGGCTAAGGGGCGGTCCATCTACAGCCATTTGCTTACATATTCATGAACAGAATAAAATTATCGTTAAATAATTGTTAGCTAATTAAAGTGAAGTTTTATGAAAAAGTATTGATGATTGGGAAAAAACATTCATAAACATTAATAACTTTTAGGAATAAAGTCATCTGACTAGAGTAATCATAGTTATATTCTATGCATTTGCGACATTTTCAAACAATACTTTGCACACCGACAGGTTTAATGCAAACAGAAAAACCGTTTGTTATAAATGGAGTACCAGCCTATTACAAGGAAATCCATTTTAGTGCTGTGTACTGTGTAAATGTTTAATAGTTCCAATAAGCTGCAACCGAAGCAAGTGATTTTCATGGAAAAAGAATTGGTGCAAGAAATGACCAAGTAGACATTTTCACATTTATATCTAAAACTTGAGGTGCAAAATTAATCGCTAGCCACAAGCACATGACAAAGGTACATAGGTTGGGGTACAGAGGTTTGTACCACTGGCTCACTAGCACATCAGCTCCCAGTTAATACATGGTGGGACCTTAGCAGAGGTGTCCACCAAATAAAGTTGATGGGAGGGTGATATTATTGGCGACATCCAAAGAGATTTGAGATACAATTAGCTGCTTAAAAGTACCAGCCAGACTGGAAAAGGCAAAAGCCCAGCAAGAGAATAATTATGCTTTGGTGAGCAATTGCTACTTCTGAGAAACACTAGTGAGGGAGAATCTGTGAGTTTAGCTCCTTATTCACTGGGTCAGGAACTGTAATGCTTGTGACCCTTGTCTCCTTTTTCTTTTGGATATTACAGTTCATAGTTCCTCACAGAGGAATATCCCCAATGGGACAGTCATACAAGAGGGGAATAGGTAAGAATAAAGTTAGCTCTCCAAGAGAGGAATAGGTAAGAAGAAAATTAGGTCTCCAACCCACATCATCGGGTTAGAGAAAACCCTCGCCCGCCTTGCAAGCATGAGCAACACCATTTTCCGTCTGAAACACATGATTGAATGCAACTACCTCCAATCCTTGGGCTCGCTCCAATCCCTCCTCGATAAAAAAGTCATGAGATGATAGATCCGTTACACCTCACTTTAGTGTGAAAACCCGACCTGCTGAGCAGAGATAACACATGCAAGCTGCCATACACTCCACCTCTTCAACATCCCCGATCATTCTTTCACACCCACTATAGCAAGCAAGCAGTGTGCCTCCTCATCCGGTCCACAAACATCAATTTCTGAGCAATTCAAAGCTTCAAAAACAGCCCATCAAAGTTTATTTTGATCACCCCATCACACGGTGGGATTCAACGATAATAGTTGCAAATTGTTAATTTCCCCCCTCCCTTCCTTTGCTTTGCATATGACATCGCAAATAAAAGTCAACAAAATTTAAGGAGTGAGCCGGGTGATGCATGGTTTCTCAAAAATCAGTTGGTTAAGGTTGTTCCAAATCACCAAAAAAGAGTAATCAGGCTGTCAGCTTCACTTGGTTCCAGCTTCTTAAAAATTAACTCCACCAGGGGATATGGAGCCCACCAATGTGACCCTTGTCTCCTTGAAATCTCTCCTTATGATCTCTCACACATGATATTTACCTTTTGTTTCCTTCATCTATTGTGCACTAGTACTAGTGATAGTGCAGAAAGTGTCCTTTAGGGAAATAAGATTAATTATTAGTGACAAAAGATGAAGAACAGTGATTAGCAGGAGAGTTTCCAAAGCTGGTGAGAGACAGACAGAGAGAGAGAGGTTGTACTAGAAGAATACCAAGGAAGATCTATGCTTAATCTATGAGAACATAGGTGACTATGGTTTCAGGTACAAATTTATATTTCAACCAAAAAGTTTACAAATTTGTACCTGAATGCTGAATACTTTCTACTATTGGCATGTGTTGTGACATTGAAGACACCAATTGGTTTAGCTAATTACATGCAAGCCTGCACAGCAATTAATAAAAACTACCAACCAACTGACCAAGCGAATTTTAGGGGCTGCTTTGATACAAAATTCAACCTTAGTGGATTCATCTAAAATCTTAATTTGGCAAAGGGATTCTAAATGAATTTAAATATGAAAGCTAGAATGAAGATTTTGCCAACTTTTGAGGTTTTAGTAAAAACTACAAGATTTTGAGGCTGGACTTACTTTTAACTAGGATTTTGCCAGAATTAAAATTGCTCAAATATCTTTACCAAACAAAAATTCTGATTTTTTTAGATTGCTGGATCACTAATTTTGCTAGAATTTACATTGGAGCCTAATGGGATTTTGTATCCAAGCAGCCTCTTAGAGGAGGAATGTCATATGAACTCATGATTTACTTGACTAATAGGTAAAATGTTCCATGACTATTTTTTTTACTGGTTGCCCCATAAGCTGAAGAGGTTGAATCAAGTGAGGAGCCAATGATGCCAGATTTTTTCTTTTGTTCTTTGATTCAAGGAGAGATCCTGATTGGATTTTGCAGTAAGAAGTAACAATGGATACTTTCGGACTTGGGGAGTTGGAAGAGTTGGCTGGGACAGTTATTTTGGATATAATGAGAAGGACTGTCAGAATCTTATGTGGTTGCAATTTAAAGCATCAGAAGGGCTTTTAAAAGAGAGGTCCAGACTCTAGTCCTTCACATAAAGAGTGTGGCATCTGGTAAACAAAGGCATAAATAATAGAACAAGAAGCTGATCATGGTGTTTGGACTTGGACTTATTTTGAAATGATGAGGTCAAAGGTATCTCTACTTCATAATTCATTGGAGAGAAAAAAGTGAGGATAAGAGCAATGTGAGGAGTTCGAGGTCTTTACATATGACCTGGTGCCAACTTTCGATTTCTCATATCACCCGGAATTTTTTTCTTTCTTCCATATGACCCAGAAAGTACCCAAAATACCCATAGGTTTAGGTATAAGCACCCCACTTTGTGTTTTTCCATATTACCCGGAATCTGAGGAGATACCCAGAGAAACTCGTGTTTAGTCGGAGAAGAAGGCATTATGTCCGGCATCTCCGCCCATATCATCGTCGGCACCGTCCAAATCGGGAAAGGTAATCTTCGCACCAAAAAGCGAGAAAACGAGCTGGATGAAGCGATTTTGATGTAAGAGCAGCGGGGAAGCCCTCCCAACTACGAAAATTAAGATCTACATGTAAAGAAACACATATAAAGATCACTTATTGGTGTTGGACTGCTCCTGAACATGAAATAAGAGGATAAAAATGGGCAAAAACGTGAAATACTCGTCGGCGAGTAACAAGTTCAATTTATATATCTTTGTGTGATCCTAATGAAGGGGAAGAGGAGAAAAAATAAGGAAGAACGCAAAAAAAATGGGCAAAAATGGATAAAAAATGAGAGAGTTATGACATTTTAAAAATTCTAGTAAAATCGTGTCTTGAAAAACACGACTTGCAGTATAGTCGTGTACTCGATCCTTGTTTTGCCTCCTCTTCCACCTCATGAAGATATATTAAGATAAAAGAAGAAGAAAAAATAAGAAGAAAGAAGAAAGTGAAAACTCTTCGCCAGAAAGCTTCCATTTTTTCTTTCTTCTTATTTTTTCTTCTTCTTTCATCCTAATATATCTTCATGAGGTGGAAGAGGAGGAAAAATAAGGAAGAACGCAAAAAAGGGAAAAAATGGATAAAAAATGAGCGAGTTATGATATTTTAAAAATTCTAGTAAAATTGTGTCTTGAAAGATACGACTTGCAGTAGAGTCGTGTCGTCGAGTACACGACTATACTGCAAGTCGTGTCTTTCGAGACACGATTTTACTTGAATTTTTAAAATGTCATAACTCACTCATTTTTTATCTGTTTTTGCCTTTTTTTTTGCGTTCTTCCTTATTTTTCCTCTTCTTCCACCTCATGAAGATATATTAGGATAAAAGAAGAAGAAAAAATAAGAAGAAAGAAGAAAGTGGAAGCTCTTTGCCGGAAAGCTTTTAATTTTTCTTTCTTCTTATTTTTTCTTCTTCTTTCATCTTAATATATATTAATGAGGTGGAAAAGGAGAAAAAATAAGGAAGAACGCAAAAAAAAGGCAAAAACGGATAAAAAATGAGCGAGTTATGACATTTTAAAAATTCTAGTAAAATCGTGTCTTGAAAGACATGAACGCGACTATATTGCAAGTCGTGTCTTTCGAGACACGATTTTACTAGAATTTTTAAAATGTCATAACTCGCTCATTTTTTATCCGTTTTTTCCCATTTTTTTTACTTTCTTCCTTATTTTTCCTCCTCTTCCACCTCATGAAGATATATTAGGATAAAAGAAGAAGAAAAAATAAGAAAAAAGAAGAAAGTGAAAACTCTTCGCCAGAAAGCTTCCATTTTTTCTTACCATGAAGGTGCAACATTAATTCTTAGAGGTAAGGAAGATGGTCTCATCTGATGAGCATTAGTATTAGTCACAACGTATATAACAATGTTGTGAGGCTTGATTTGAAGACAAGTAAATCAAAAGATAACCTTGATCGTGTGATTCTGCCTGTACATTTCTACACAATCAAAAGTTTGTCCGTGCTTGGTCTGCAGTAACAAATACATAGATTAATTCATTATATACTTTGTAAAAGGATGAACGTTGAGAAAATGTGAACATGTATTATGAAGCCTAATTACCTTGATGCTCTATACAGAGGACCTATTTATGAAAGTCAAGTACCTTTTCATCTTGAAATATTCTTCCTTGGAGACATCCGATCCCTTGCTCAAAGCAATAACCGTAACCAAGGCCAATATGAGATGTCTCAAAAGGGTTGTTGCAGAAGCCATGAGTAGCATTAAGATTTTGTATCAGACTGAATATAAGGCATTGCATATTTATAGGCAGAAAAGTCTACATAGCCTGCTATTGATATATTTCTTCATACAAACATTGAAAGAGACAGTGACATAGATGTATTGAACATCACACTGCCCCTCACATTCAAGTGTTTATTGATAAAATAAATTGACAAGCCTTCCAGTAAGTCACTGTTGTCAAAATTAAACTCTTAGAAATTTACTTCAAATGTGAAGGACACATTCTTCACGACTTTTTAGATGAAAAATGAATGAATTGTTCTTTTCAAAATTTTAAATGTAGGACATCTTGTCCAAAAGCAACTGCAAAATGAATTCAAGTCGTGTACTCGACGACACGATTTTACTGCAAGTCGTGTCTTTCAAGACATGATTTTACTGGAATTTTTAAAATATCGTAAGTCGCTAATTTTTTATCCGTTTTTGCCCATTTTTTTTGCGTTCTTCCTTATTTTTCCTCATATTCTACCTCATGAAGATATATTAGGATGAAAGAATAAGAAAAAATAAGAAGAAAGAAAAAATAAAAGCTTTCCGGCAAAGAGCTTCCACTTTCTTCTTTCTTCTTATTTTTTCTTCTTCTTTTATCTTAATATATCTTCATGAGGTGGAAGAGGAGGAAAAATAAGGAAAAATACAAAAAAAGGGCAAAAATAGATAAAAAATGAGCGAGTTATGATATTTTAAAAATTTCAGTAAAATCAAGTCTTGAAAGATACGACTTGGAGTCAAAATGTGATAACTCGCTCATTTTCATCCGTTTTTGCCCTTTTTTTGCATTCTTCCTTATTTTTCCTCCTCTTCCCCTTCATTAGGATCACACAAAGATTTATAAATTAAACTTGTTACTCGCCGACGAGTATTTCACGCTTTTGCCCATTTTTATCCTCTTATTTCATGTCCATGAGCGGTCCAACACCAATAGGCAATCTTTATATGTGTTTCTTTACATGTAGATCTTAATTTTCGTAGTTGAGAGGGCTTCCCCGCCGCTCTTACATCAAAATCCCTTCATCCCGCTCATTTTCTCGCTTTTTGGCGCGAAAATTACCTTTTTCGATTTGGACGGAGCCGGCGTTGGCGATGATATGGGCGGAGATGCCGAACGGAACGCCTTCTTCTCCAACTGAACACGATTTTCTCCGGGTACCTCCTCAGATTCCGGGTAATATTGAAAAACGCAGAGTGTGGGTGCTTATACCTAAACTTAAGGGTATTTTAGGTACTTTTCGTGTCGATTCCTGGCCATATGGGATTTCACTGGAAAAACTAGGTAATATGGGAAAACAAAAGTTGGCGCCAGATAATATGAAAAAACTCGAGGAGTTCCAACATGCAGGCCTTTGCATGAGAGACAATGGCCAGGTATATGTAGGCCATTGGACCAAAGGTGTTCAGCTTTTTTCTATTTGCAAAAAGGAGGTTAAAGTTTCATCTATGGGATTTATGTCCTTCCCCCTTGTCAACTGAATTGAAATCGAAAATTTGTTGCAATGTGGGTGGAGAAACAAAAAGCAGAGAGTCTATAGTTGTGGGTTATCATTTTCAGGGTCTTGATGATATTGATGTTGAACAAACATGTGTTTTTTTTTTACTATATTTACACTTCATGTAACTTTGGCCTGGATGGTTCCCTCAGTGATCTTTATCATGTTTTAAAAAGTGCATAAGAATTTGGTTTTTCATCCCACAATAGTAATCGGCCGCTTCTAACTGGTCAATTAGCTGAGAAACTTGTCAGTAAACAACCTATTAATATGATCAAGTTAAATTTCTTAAAATGAAAAGTTCATAAAGTGAATATCTTTTATATAGATTTAAAAGAATAATGGTAGAATCTTACGAAATGATGATGTTTTGCTTAGAAATTCGGTGCTTTTAATCAGTAATGCGGTTGCTTTCTAGCTTGTCATTAGATCCATCAAACAGCTGTTTCAAACAGCCAAAAGTACCTCTCACCATCTAAGCCGTCACTTGTCATTCCTTCTTTTTTTCCTCTTCCTTCTAATCTTAATCTAACTGCAGAAAAAGCAGCTACCATTCTTTGTATAATTGCCATGATCAGCCAACTTAAAAAAATAATAATAGATAATTGATTCTTTGAAAAAACAACAACTATCACATTCTGTTAAGTTTGAAATGATTTAATGATCACCCTTCTGATAGTATGTTCAGTCTTCCCAACATTGTGCAGCTTGACCTCATTATTCTTTGAAATGGTTTCTCCTAACATACATCCATAACTCCATGAATGATTTCCTTCGGAAGTCTCAAAAACCTTAACTCCATGAATGAGTCTTATCCCTCTATCCTTTCCTTAGATATTCCTGACACACAACCATCTAGACACCTCAGTATTTGAGTGGATATATATATATATTCAATGTCTTCCCACATAAAAAGAATTTTCTTTTATTGGTCCATTTCAATTGTTCAATGAAGTAGATGCAAGGTTATAACAAAAAAAAACAAAGTAGATGCAAGAGTATATTTGAAAAAAAGGGTGATCACCCTTCATTGATCAGCTCACACAAGAGGGCTGTCAGCAATCTCAAGCTTACAATATACAAGCAAGTCCATGAAAAAAATGGGTCATGGTCAGAATGATTACAACATCATCATCAAGAAACAAGTAAGGCAAGAGAAGAAGCAAAAAATGCCATAGCAAGAACTTCTTCTCCTCCTTTTCATGCTCTTTCACCCTCTATCACTTCTTTTCATCTGAGCATGTTTGTCAAGGATCTGAACACCACTTCCTCACAAGGGATCGTGAGACCCATGTCATGATCAAAGCCAAACTCCTCCTCTGCTCTCTGCAGAAGGCTTTGGAACTCTGGATGAGTCAAATAGGAGATTGGCACAATGAACCTGCTCCTCTTCTCACCAACGTAGACTGCAAAGTGGCCTTTTGGGACGTCAAGAGGGAGGCCATTCTCGTCTGAATCGTATCCTTGCTTCTTGCCAAGGCTGGAGCATCTCTTGACGATTTGCTTGATGACTGCAGCCTGGGGGAGCTTGTTTGACTTCCTGATTGCCATGGAAGAGAAGAAGAAGAAGACCTGAGGTTTTTGCTTCTGTCTAGAGAGAGCCAGGGAAAGTTTGAAAGTGGGAAAGGTGATGGGGGAGAAGAGGGGGGTGGAGGTGGTGGGTATTTATGGAGGAAGAGGGAGAGCACAAAGGCATGTGCAGTGTGGGAGCAAAGGACAGACCACGGGTGTTTTGGGGTGTGTGTAAACAAGAAAGGACATGTTGGGAGCTCTCCCCATTGGCCTTAATCCCCCTGTTGTCCTTCCTAAAGACACATGGGTCCTCCTCTCTCTCTCGGTGGGATTGTTAAAAGAGTCGTGGTTTACTTCACTTAAAAAGAAAAAAAATAGTGTTCTTAAAAATAAAATAAAAAATGATTTTTAAGTACATTTTGGATTTTATGTTGGGGAATTTTGTTTTCAGAAAAGTTTAAATGAGACTTATTGCCTGACGGCACCAGGGATAGGGATAGGTGGTGATTCATACTCATCCACTGATTTGACCCAAGCCATAGGGTCTAAATCTGACGGCTCTTGAGATAGTTGCATCCCATGTAAACTGGACTCTTTTGATTTTGAGAGGTTTATAAATGTTTAGGCCATCATCGTGAAACTTATACCTTTTTCGTGCTAATTACAATTTTTCAAGTCAGTTGTATGTTATTGTCCGATATATATAGTATCACAACTAATGAGTTGTTAATATGATGGGAAGGACACACCCCACCTGGGGTTATAACCTTATTTACCTAGTGCATAGTGCATATGATGGGTAGGCCTTGTATGTGCCCAAGGGGATAGGGTAATCGAAGAGGCCTGTTGTCGTGCCCCTCCTAGTTAATCCTTTGGGCGGAACACCCCTCGTTACAAACAGATTATGACATCTCAAAGATATCATTACCCTAGTTTGGTGATATGATACAATTGACCTGAAAATGTGTAATTAACACAGAAAAAGTTGACGAGAAAAATACCACAACATTGATATGAACATATGTAAGCGTCATCGGATTTCTTAGGATCCGACCTGACTAACCTGCCTCTTGGGGCACCATGTCCCGCCACCAATCCACTCAGGCACTTACAAGTTACAACACCCACACATCCACCTAGCAACACTAGATAAGTCAGAGATGTTACCCGAGATCTATTTGTGGATGGCTAAGGGAGTTGGGGTTGATTATTTATTCAAGACTAACCTCACACTCACACTGTACACTTCCTTTGTGTTGTGGGCTAAGCCTGAAAGCTCTGTGGCAGTTATACATGTGTTTTGTTTGTTAGTTTTTGGGGAAAGGCTTCAATTTCCCATGCCTCAGGTCATCCTTTTTCTCAATTGCTGCGCAGTCAAGGACTCACGCCAACCTTCTTTTGGCAACTTTCAAAGCTCTTAACGCTAGTAATGTAATGTGAAGGAGCATCAGTTTCCATTTTTACATTGTATAGCTTCAAATTGTTTTCCTTTTTCTCTTTTGTCGAGTTGTTTTTGTATAAACTCCATATCGTGCTCACAGGTACTGTACTGGAGAGTACCACCATGTGCTTGTTTGGCTGTATTTGATTTGCAGAACAGGGCTTGTGGTCATGTCAATCGAATTACAGAGGAAAGGGGAAAATCTTTCTGTTATCAGCAACCAAACTTGGTAGATTGGCAGAAACCCATGTGTTTTTCTTACTCATTTGCAGTTCTGACTCATACCCGCAATCAACCTTTGATTAAAGCCGCTTTTAATTGGTCTGAGCAGAACACTTTTTTTTATAACAGCCTGAGCAGAACACTTCACCCAAAAGTACTCTATCTACATCCCTGACCATATCTTAAGTATCTTAGATTACATTGGCCTGGACTGAATCACTTTATTGACCTTTTTCCAATGTGTACTTTCCTTATAGAGGTGTTTTTTTAGGGACCCTGATCAGGCTAAGAGAGAGTGTAAGAAAAAAGTAATAAAATAGGAGATAGAAATTCTTTTGCAATGGGGTAGCACAGTTGCACAGTGTCATGACTCTAGATTAGTATCTAAATATCATGAAACACAAATTATACAATCAGGTACCTGGACTGAATCACTTTATTGACCTTTTTCCAATGTGTACTTTCCTTATAGAGGTGTTTTTCTAGGGACCCTGATCAGGCTAAGAGAGAAAAAAAGTAATAAAATAGAAGATAGAAATTCTTTTGCAATGGGGTAGCACAGTTGCACAGTGTCATGACTCTAGATTAGTATCTAAATATCATGAAACACAAATTAAACAATCAGGTAACCTGATCCTGAATTTGGTATCCTCTTGTAGTGTGTACCTTCTACACCATGGGGAGGGTGGCCCAGTTCTCAAATTCCTTTTCCTGCAAACTAACTATGAAGCAAATGTATTAGTCTATAATGTAAAGGATATTACACTTAGTTAGCCAAAAAAACTCACATTCCAAACCATACAAATACACAAGAAAACATTCTTCAAATGTAGCAGTCTCTATGTAAAGATATATGTTTGGATAAGCAATGCAGGTTTGAGCATTGAAAGTCTAGTGGGATGTGGTCCTCCTGCTAACATTATCACCTAATTTGTGGAGGGGCTTCAATCCTAATTAACTCCACCTCAAATAAGGTTCACAAGTTTCTCTACCCCGGCCTTGTTCCATCCTCACTCCCCATGTTCTGAGGTCCAGAGATCCATCAAAGCAGTAAAGGCCCTGACCTACAGTATCATCTTTTTGGTCCTTTCTACGACAATAACTCTTTCTCCAGTTTCATGTACAACATGTACTTTTAAGTATAAAGGATATATACTTATCAACTAGTTTAAAACTAATACACTTTTTCTTTATAGATTTTTCAAAAGTCTGATCTGGTCCATACTTGATAACTGCCTCCACTTGAGCATCCTAATTCCACTCACCTCCTAGTGAAGCATTAACCATTGAACCTAGTCACTTGCGTATTTGCTTCCTTCATCAAACTGTCACTTTGAAGTCTTATCAACCAGTTCCTTCCTCTGTTATTTAACTCTTCCTCTGAATTTTTACATGTATTTCAGTTCCTTCCACTACAGAACTGATTTGAAGTCTTATCAACCAAACCCTAATGTGCACCATAATTGTCTAGTAGACTAAATGCCTGTATCCTTGATGATTTTGAGGTAACATTTGAGCATTCAATCTAATTGTTTTCACCTGATAAAATCCATACTGATGGATTTTCTTCTTCTTAATCCCCTAATTTTTTTCATCACATCAGATTTAGCTATATATGGTACATCACATCAGGTTAAAAGGCTTCTCTTAGTAAGCACCAACAAAAGCATTATAAATAATGTACAAGTATAGAAAACAATAGAATTACAAACCTGATATCTTTGGTCCCCAACTCTCTATTAATATCTCTGGACCCCAACTCTACCCAATTCTCATTTCCGTACATTCCTCTCAGACAGAAAAAATCAATAGTTGTCCTCTTTAGACTCACAGATTATAAATATGAATGAGAGAGTAAGAGAGAGGTATCTATATATGCAAGAGTTTGAGGTGATTGGTTCTTCCATGAGTCACTCTCAGTAGCAAAAGACAGGAAACAGAACCCATGTTCTGTGACTGAGGTTTAATGGGGAATCAGTTGGGCCACCATTTCCGCCTCCCAACACTGCAGAATGACCGGGGGAAGGTTGTGCAGCTGATCAGCTAAAGTGATGCTGTTGGGGTCTGATTAGTGCCCCCCAAAAATGCTGTTGGGGTCTGATGGTGACTCTGCCTTCTTCCCTTGTGGCACATGAAAGCCATGTTACTACCCCCCTCCTGCCTTTAAGACATCCTAGTGAGGCCTCTCTGATATGATCCCAACCGCTTGATTCCCTTTCCCTTCCACCTACAACCAGCCACAACCCACCAACACCATTCTCTGAGGCATTAAGACAAACACTTTTGCTAGTGGAGTGGTTTTGGGTGCAATAAAAAACTTTTGAATCAGTAAATGCTTCCAATTCAACTGCTGAAATCATAGGTCAAGTTGGGTACTTAGGGGCTGTTTGGGAGGCCATACAACGATCGTAGGAAAGGAAAAAAATTTCCTTTTCATTTGATGATTGAAGTATGGGTTTTAAGGATTCAAAAGGGAAAATGAATGATGGAAGGGTAAATATGGTCATTCGTCACAAGATTCCCATTTAAAAACCCATTTGACAAGTGAATGTCCTCGTGAGGACATTCACACCATGAATGAAAATGACCATTATGATCATTTACCTACTAAAGGTAAATGAAAATGAAATGTGCCTCCCAAACACTTTTTAACGGGAAATGATGGGAAATGATGTGGGAAATGACCTCCCAAACAGCCCCTTAGTAGGGGAGGCATAAGCCCACTATTTGTGGATATATCATTCAGTATCAGCACTAGAATGGTATGAGACATTAAATTTTAATGAAGAGCATGTGGATTGTAAGAGAGTAACAAACTGAAATACCAACCTTCTTATGTAAGCAAGAAGGGTGGTTTTATCCATTTGAGGAATTGTGGGATATGGTCCAAGGGGTTTGTGTAGAGGGTCAGCAATGGAACTTTGCCGTGCTGCTGATGCTAATGTGAATAAGAGTGACTATCAAAGTGACAGTTTGATGAAGGAAGCAAATACTCAAGTGACTAGGTTCAATGGTTAATGCTTCACTAGGAGGTGAGTGGAATTAGGATGCTCAAGTGGAGGCAGTTATCAAGTATGGACCAGATCAAACTTTTGAAAAATCTATAAAGAAAAAGTGTATTAGTTTTAAACTAGTTGAGCAATAAATGAACAAAGCCATGTCATAAATATCATCAAGTGGCCTTGATTACTACCTTTCAAATACATGGCCAAAAAACAGGGTCAGTCACTTTAGCACTATCTCATGCAAATATGTTAACCGAGTAGGCAATGGTGTAGCCCATACTCTCGCCAGGAGTGCTTGTAGCGAAACCATTACTTCACTTGGTGAGCAGGACATCCCCCAATTCCTGGCGGAAGCTTTGCTTCAGGACAATTGTATGCTGTAGTGTTTCCTTTAATGAATTTTCCTTTATCAACAAAGACAGTACCTGGCAAAAAGCATAAAAGAAACATGGCATGCTTAAAGCAACTTATCATTGGTTTTAACTATGAACCAACATGGCATGCTTAAAGCAACTTATCATTGGTTTTAACTATGAACCATAAACCCTAAATCCTAAACGTGTTATATAAGATTCCATTCTGCTTCAAGTTTGAACGGAGCTAGAAGTTGAAAGCTTCATCTAGCTAAAATCAGCTTGGCTTCAGTAAATGTAATTTTGTCTTTTCTTTTCCTGCTTATATATTTTTGTTTGTTAAAAATGTTGTATGAATCTTTGAAGTGATGTTACATGTAGTGTTTTAACTTTTAGGAACAACCCATAATAAAATGAAGATGAGAATTTAATCAATGTTACCTCCATTGAGTTAGCTTGATAGAGGTTTTGCTTGAAACTAAAATGCTGGTGAGTTCAAGCTGACAAGCTCAGCTTGGCTCAGCTCTTAGAACCTTTAAGTATATTTCCTTCACTTTGGTCTATTATCAACCAATATTATGCTTAGCAAGTACCACTATAATCTCATACAACTAGTTATATCGATGTTTTCCTTGGCCTTGACCTCAGATATCACAACCTCTTGACACATTTGTGTGTCACAAATATACCTGTGAGAGCATTACTCATCTGAACATGCAATATTGGATTATGCCTTTTGATCGACTGAACACTAGCCGTTGGATTGTGGAATCCGACAGAAGCCGAGTTTTGAGTGCCTTGAACAGTGTACTCCAGTGTGCCCTGTTTAGTATTTATGTCTTCTAAACTCTAAAATTTAGTACCTGTACCAATCCAACAGTCAGAAATTTTAAGGGGTTTAGGTACCTTAAAGCATGTACTCCCTGTTTGCCATGTTTGATGTTTATGTCTTCCAAACTACAGTGTCTAATAGCTGTACCAGTACATTCATCATCAAGAATTTAAAGAATTGGATCTTGCTTGCTTCAAGTACAAAGAGAGGACACCGAGAGGAGCTGGTTTAGTTGGTGACTACTAGTGAAGCATGTGGCTGTACAGGTTAAGCCAAATGATTAAGCCTTGTGGGGCACATTGCTTGCTCCAATTTGATCATTTGTGGGGCACATATTGCTGGCACAAGTGCACAACCTGTTCTCTCTCTTACATATTGATTGATCATTACATATAGAAAAGAAATCATGCTAAATTGACGTCATATTTTATACGGGAAGAGCTATGGCCTTTTTATATAGTTGTGGGTTCTTCACATCTAAATTACGGGGGCGATGAATTTAGAACGTAGCTCTACCGTATAAAGAGCCTGTATGTCAAGCATTTGGACTACACTTTCTGAAGTAAAGGCATTGTGCACCATCAAATTTTGATCCGATGGTCCGACGGTGTGCCTTAAGAAGGATGATGGTTGGGCATCAAAAATCCACATGCTCCCTCATTCGAAATGGCTGTTCAATGGAAATCGAGTGGCTCCTATCTTGCGCTGTTTATCACAACATAGATGAACTAATCTTCATATCACATATTAGGAAATAAGGCACTGGTGAGAAGGTGCTTGTCAAATCTTGCAATACTATGGGTTTTAGGAACTTAGTTCATGGTCCTAGAGCATCTAAAGCTGCAGCATTCTATATTTGTGCAGCCTTAGCATAAGATGAGCTTGCACATTATAAATTACTGAGAGAGAACATGACATAGTGTGCTAGCTTATGAACATTTAAGAGAAATTTTGTGGATCACAAACCAAGATATCTATAGGAACGATTCAAAGGGTAGGGAGTCGGGGACCAAGAACAAGAAGTCAAGAAACTGAAAAGCAAGGATGTTTTAAATCGTGGGCATTACTATAAAAAGCAGTCATGGGCTTTATTTTCTGTGCCATTTCTTTGAAGGCTGACAAGTACCCATTAATATTTAGCCCATTGGCTTAAAAATTCCTTTGGCTGATTGGCTTAGTTTTAGATAGAAGCAACTCTTATTTCAATTTTTTTTTGGTCCTAAGCAGGTTTTTAAACTTATATTAACACATATCAAATAAAAATGTTGAGTTTGCAGTTTTGCACCGATTCAAAAAACAGAAAACCAAACATATCGTAAGTTTGAGAAATAAAAAATAGGAACAATATGCACTTGTTTAAATATGGAGATGCGGGGTATCGAACCCCGTACCTCTCGCATGCAAAGCGAGCGCTCTACCATGTGAGCTACATCCCCATCGTGTTTATGCAGTTGAAAAATATTATAATATTTATTTGTTTTTTATTCTATTTTCAATGATTTCATTTGGATTAATCAAAATAGCACTATTAATATGGAACGGGGGAGTATAATATAGCCATTTGACATACTTGTCCACTTTACTACAGGTTTCATGGGGCCGGACATCGTTGCATGCTCGTGGAATAGCAGCAGACTCTTCTTTGCATGGAAATGATGGAATGGTACCTTTAGAGAAACAGAAAATCTTATTTCAAGAATTGAGAAAGATGAGAGTCGTGTGATATGGAATGCATGGAAGGAGGTAGGTGAAATTATAGAACCTATATATTGGTAGCAAAGTTATAAAAGAGTTCTGCATGCCCCAGATTCATAAACTACAAGTTGGCCTTGGAATTCCTGTGGGATTGTAGCAGGAAGGAATACCATGAGATAGAGCTAGAACGGCCTGGCCAATATACGCAGCTTGACTTTTGAGCCATTTTCAATGCATTCGCTCGAAGCCCATGATTTCTTGGAGAGATGTCTTCGCATGAAGGTAATGAGCTAGTAGACCTTAGGATATCGCACTGCTGAGGGGGAAGTAAGTGATTAAACTGAATGGTCCTCATACTTGTGCTTTATATACAGACTACAGTTGGAATAGCATAGCCCTACCTCATGTTTGATATTCATGTTATATTGTCTTAACATAATTCTTGTCATGGATTTGTCCTATTGCCATTAGCCTCACATCTTGTCCACTTCCTGTTCATCTTCATCACTAAAACTCTCTCTCTCTCTCTCTCTCTCTCTCTCGTCATACATGTGGCTTTTCATGTCTCTCTGCCTACTGCGAGTTTGCTTGTCTGGAATTTTTTAAGTACAAAAAATGTTGTACCAAGGACTTTATCCATATCCCATAAGCTTAAGGGAGCAATTTATTTAGAGTATGAATCAATCAAATGACATTGTTAAGCTTGACCATTTTTACCATATTAGAAAATACATCATCATTTTTAGTTTGTGAGAATTGATCATGTTGATATGTCATGTAGTTAGTTGCCAAAAAAGAAAATAAATGTACTAATGTAGTATGGTGTCATTGGAAAGAAGTCCAATTTATCTACTTAGAACTGTTAAATAGGCTCATAAACTGAGAGATGTACTAATATCTTTTCTCGGTTGGATGTGAACTTACTAATGTCAGGCTGTCTATGTCTCAGTGATCTTACTTCTACCTAAAAGGGGAAAAAAGGGAGACCCAAGTTAGTAATCAAGTTGCTGTCATTCATTATCCAGTCATTCTTGTCTCCAAGTGAGTCCACATCAGTGATCATTCTTGTCTCCAAGGTACAATTTCCTACCTGTCCTACACTACACCAGCTTAAATAAACACTAGACAAGCTAGGTTCAAATCTGCTGGGCCCTTCAAAGAAATGTAGTTCTCTCCCCATTCAATGCCTTCAAGCAAGAAATTATAAACTGCAAACATATAGCACATGGTCAGCTATATGTTTTTTTCCAACCACAAAAAAAGCCAACAGCAAGCAAAACCCTAGTTTCTTTTGAAATCCCATGTCTGTTCCACAATTGGATGGGACATTCTTACACCCAAAAGAGCCATGAAAACCAGACTCACTAAATATTTGTGGGCCTCTTGTATTTTGCAAGTGGGAGGTGGGCCTGAAATCAAGCTGGCTGGTAGCAACATTGGATAGCATTACATGTGAAGCCACATGCATTAGTTATCTTGACTCACCCTCCTACCTTTATATACCAAACAATTATGTTGCTTCTCATCATCCTCTCTCATTCTCGAGTTTCTTAAGCGTCTAAAAACTTCAGATATCATTTTCTCTTTGTTATTGGTCTTTCAGTTTGAAATAAAAAATGGGTGTCAGATTGCCTGGGAAGCAGATGATACAATCACTAACAAAAAGCTCATGGAATGTGGCTTCAGATGTGCCAAAGGGCCACTTTGCTGTCTATGTTGGTCAGAACCAGCGGAAGAGGTTTGTGGTTCCAGTCTCCTTATTGAAGAATCCTTCATTTCAAAACTTACTGAGGAAGGCAGAAGAGGAATTTGGTTACAATCCTCCAATGGGAGGACTCACAATTCCCTGCACAGAGGACACCTTGATGATGCTCACTTCTGGCTTGGGCAGGAGACTCTAAGCAGTAAAGCGAAGAGATGTCCAAGAGGATGACAACTGACCAATGCACACAATTTTATTAAGCTCAATACTTATGTACAAAGATTTTTTTTTTCATTTTTTCTTCCTTTTTGTGGTCAAATGAGCACAGTTTGTTAACAAATTGGCATGGATTGTATTTTTGTCCAGAAGATGATTTATACTATTTCTTTCCCTACCTTAATATCCAACTCAACACTAGATTAGTGGATTTAGTAATAGCCAGCTGGACAAGATGAGAGTTCACCTTAAGGGTCCAGTGTGGAAATAAATAATGTAAGATGTTTAAAGCAAATTGAAAATCTACCATGACAATCATGCAATATACTTGATCCGAAATTCTTTTTTTCACAGAACAAAAATATATATTGAATAATTCGTGATACTAGATGTTCGCTAGACTAATTACCCCTTGATTTCAAGGTTGATGTTCCCAGTAATGTACCTAGTTACTTGCGTGTCAATCTCTTTTTGGGTATGAGAATTGGGGAAATTTAAGTAGAGAATAAGCCGTGTCTTTTCTCCTTTGGGGCATTTTCTCATTTTGATTTGATTTCTAGCGCATTTAAGGTGATATGCGTAAAAGATGATTAGTAAATAGGAATCCGTATCTATGGTGGGTGATATATTTACTTACAAAAGAATTAATATCCCTTCTTTTTCCCATTAAAAATCCATCCTAAATTTACTAAAATGGGATGAAATTCTTTCCTGTCAGTAGATGTTCTCTTTTTTTTATTGACTATTTGTTAATACCAGATATAAAACAAAATTATGAAGAGCTAGTAGTGCGCAAAGGAGCAAATTTAGTGTGTAAAAGAGGAAAAAATATTTCAGATTATAATTAAGAAAGCTGTGTTCCACCTACCAGAGTAAAGAGGTCTATTCAAAAACAAGAGAGGAGGAAAACCATAGTATTGGGGTAAAGGTGCTTACTCTGAATAGGATAATACATACTCCCTCTGGTCACTTTTACTAGATACAGTTGATTTTCAAATGAAGAAGTTCATTTGAAAATCAATTGTATCTATTAGAAGTGACCGGATGGAATATAATTATCACTCTTTCTTCTTTTATGTGTATATTAATCAGTTAATTAATTTTTGTATTTAATTTGTTTTGCAACATTCAAGAACAACGTTTTCCTTTCATGATTTCTAGTCATTTTGGACTAGATGAAATACAAATATGTTAAATAAGTTACACTTGCCTTATGTACTTTATTAATGATGGATTACATATAATATAGAATAAGTAATAAAAAACTGTTTCCCTTCACAAACATGGGGATGTAGCTCAGATGGTAGAGCGCTCGCTTAGCATGCGAGAGGTACGGGGATCGATACCCCGCATCTCCATTCCTTTCGTTGTTTTTCTCGTTCTTTTTTGGTGACCGAAGCATATCTTCATCTCCTTTCCTTAATGTATTAAACTTAGTCCGTGGTGATCTAATGTTTTTTAAAGCCATGTTTATGGCACTATGCTACTCTATAACACGATGCTAGCTACTTCGTGGCATACCTTGTCACATAAGCAAGGGAATGATCGCGCATTCACAGGTCTGCTTGGCCACAATGTAGCTTCCTTCCTATAAAACTTTGTTTATCATAGGTAAGTTGTTTTTAATTTGGATGACAAGCGGTGTCCAATTCCTTAGAACATGACTAGAAAGGGCTAAGCAATCGGATTTTTGAGCACCGTGTCCCGTTGCCAATCCTCTCAATTAGGCATATACAAGGCCCACCTATTATAAACACTAGGTAAATCGTGATATTATCAGGGGTGGGTGACCGACGGAGTGGGGGTTTGAGCTCAAATACCCTTCACACAATGCCACACAAGACAGAACAGTGGGACCAAGTGCATTAGGAGGTAGTGTGGCCCCTGATTCATCCTTTCAGGCGGGACCAAGTGCACGCCACCACTGCAAATGGATTTACAAATAGTGGCTCCCCTTGAGCCATTCCCATGGCCACAGACCCTGGGACAAATTGAGGGTGGACCGGCAAAATTTTGATCTTCAGATTCTCAGCGATGCCATTGCGAGTTAGATTAGCCAACTGAAACCACAAACAAAACTGTCAATTCTAGAATTTATATGGTCAAGTTCAATGTAGCCAACTCATATTTGTATGTTTTAAATCAAGAGGGATTTTGCAAGGACGTACATAGTCACAATACATAACCACACTGGACCGATATGAATAATGAACAACAGTGCAGCTCATTCAGAACATCATAAATGATTGGGTAGCCAAATGCCCAAATCATACTTAGTACTACTATTCATCATGTGACATCATATCTAGCTAACTAGCTTAACCGAAATGCCTGTCAACTGCCCTATAAATGCTCAGTGGCTAAGACACTCTTCTTTAAACTTTCATCTCTTCGTGATAAAATAAGAGATATCGTTGTTTTATCGAGTTAAGCAACTACTATGGCAATTAATTTGTCTGGGATAGTTCATGTAAAGCAAATGATCGGACGGTCTCTATCGAGAGATCGATCGGGTCATGTCTGCGTAGATGTCCCGAAAGGCTATTTTGTTGTTTATGTTGGTGAGAATCATCGGCGGTTTGTAGTTCCTCTGGCTTTGTTGAAGAATCCTTTGTTCCAAAGCTTGCTTCATGAAGCTGAACAAGAATATGGTTTTGATCGCCGGATGGAGTCTCATTATTCCTTGTGATGAATCCATCTTTTCTGGTCTAATTTCCGATCTAGGAGGTGCAAGAAGATGATGAGATGAAAATGAGGCCAACATCCAAATGCCCACCAACCGATGAAACTGGCGATATTGAATGTAGTTATTGGTGGGAAAAGGATCAAAAGAATCCTGCTGAAAAAGCATATTGATGCTTATATATGCTAGTTTTAGTTTACATATGTCTATTTATTGGTATGCTTTCTTTTATTCTTCTATTGGTATGCTTTAAGTTTGCTTGAGTGCCCAAAAAAACAGATTGTCTTGAAGTAAAAGAAAGGTGCATGGGCTAGCTGAGCAATATCTAGTTCTTGGTTTCTTTAAACATTAACAAGGACAGTAGGGGTCAAACATGCATCCCCTTGCATGCACGATGCCGTTGGATTGAGATCTCATGGCTTATGAATGTCTATGTACACACACATTGGCGTGTGCCCGTGCGAACGGAGGTGCATTATCATCGTCGTGGAGTGTCCACAATTAATACACAAGGTATACGGGGTGAAAAGGAAGTGATTTTCAATGATATGAAAGCTGTGGTGTGTACAGTATTTATAGGAGGGACGCCCAGAGATAAATCCGGAGTGATTCCCTACATGTGATGTGAGGAGATTACAGAGAATCCCAGATTGGGAGTAAATCATGTGATGAGATTACAGGGAATCCCAGATTGGGAGTAGATCATGGAAGGAGATTACGGAGAATCCCTTAATACGCCCCTGCAAACTTAGGGCGGGTGAGTAGCCGTGAGTTTGGTAGTGAGAGACTGAAACTGGGCGATGGGCAGTGACTTGGTAAGTATGTCTGCAAGTTGATCTTTTGATGAGACATGGCGAACCTCCATGTGGCCAGCGAGGACTTGCTCCCGAATGTAGTGGTGATCAAGTTCAATGTGTTTGGTACGGGCATGGAAGACTGGGTTGGCGGTGAGGGCAATGGCAGACTGATTGTCGCACAACAATGTAGGCGTAGTAGTAGAAGGGATACCGAGGAACTTGAGAACCATGGAGGCCCAGACAATTTCTGTAGCTGTGGAGGAGAGCGCTCGATACTCAGCTTCGGTGGAGGAGCGGGCAACGGTGACCTGTTTTTTGGATTTCCAAATGATGAGGTTAGGGCCCATGAAGACGCAGTATCCGGTGATGGACCGACGGTCAAGGGGGTCACCGGCCCAGTCAGAGTCAGAGTAGGCAGTAAGGGTGCAAGGTCCGGGTTGGAAGAGGATACCGCGGGTCAGAGTGCCTTGAAGGTACCGGAGGATCCGCTTAACAACCATGTAGTGGGTAGTGGTGGGTTTATGCATATGTTGACAGACATAGTTTACAGCATAGGCGATGTCTGGGCGGGTGTTTGTGAGGTATTGAAGGGCACCGACAATGCTTTTGTAGTGGGACGGGTCAGGGAATAGTGGGTCGGTGGGGGAGATGGGGGGTCGTTTGTGGCCAGTAGGGGTGGGGGATGGTTTGCAGTGAGCCATTTGGGCACGATGAAGAATGTCGCGAGCGTAGTGGGCTTGAGAGAGGAAGAGGCCGCTTGGGGTAGTGGTGAACTCAATGCCAAGGAAGTGGTGAAGGAGGCCTAGGTCTTTGACGGCAAAGGCACGACAAAGGAGGGAGATGATATGGTCGACGAAGGGGGCATGGGAGCCAGTGATGAGGATATCATCGACGTAAACAACAAGAAGGGTTACTTGGGAGCCCTGTCGGTGAAGGAAGAGGGATGTGTCAGCGTGGCATGACCGAAAGCCAAGGTGGGTTAAGCAAGAAGAAAGTTTGGTGTACCATTGGCGAGGGGCTTGTTTGAGGCCATAGAGGGCTTTGTGAAGGCGACAGACGTGGTGAGGATAGGATGGGTCAACAAAGCCGGGTGGTTGGGCCATGTAAAGTTCCTCCGAAATGGTGCCGTGAAGAAAAGCATTGGAGACATCAAGCTGTTTGATGGTCCAAGCATGGGAAAGAGCGAGGCTGAGGACAATGTGGATGGTATAGGGTTTGACTACGGGGCTGAAAGTTTCATGATAGTCATGGCCTTTTTCCTTGGTAAAACCTTTGGCAACTAGGCGAGCCTTATATCTGGATATAGTGCCATCGGGGCCACGCTTGATTTTATAGGTCCAGCGGCAGCCAATGATGTTGGAATTGGGTGGGGGTGGGACGAGGCTCCAGGTGCCTTGAGTGAGAAGGGCATCATATTCGGAGCGCATGGCGGCACACCATTCTGGGGATTGGGTGGCTAGGCGATAGGATGTGGGTTCTGTCTCAGGGGGGGTTTGGGTGATGAGGGAAAGAGGTATGCGGGGGGCGGGAGATGCCGGCTTTGCTGCGGGTAATCATGGGGTGGGTGGGGACAGGGGGAGGGAGAGGGGGGAGAGAAGTGCGGATGGGAGAGGGGGAGACCGGGGGTTAGGGGGAAGTGTTCAGGTGGGGAGGGGGGGGGGGAGTGGGTGGGGTGCGGGTGGCGGATGGGGAAGGGGGTGAGGGATGGGGAGGAGGCACCG
Organism: Houttuynia cordata; assembly: GCA_039654745.1. Lineage (NCBI taxonomy): Eukaryota > Viridiplantae > Streptophyta > Magnoliopsida > Piperales > Saururaceae > Houttuynia > Houttuynia cordata. The sequence continues at coordinate 5,248,755 of CM077505.1, forward strand.
ATGGTAGGGGTAGGGGAGGAAGAAGGGGTGACGGGGGAGGGGATGGAGGGGGGGAGTGAGAGCGGAAGGGAAATTCATGTTCGATGAAGCGGACATGGCGAGAGATGTAGACGCGGTGGCTAGAGGGGTCAAGACATCGATAGCCCTTGGTGGTGGGACAGTAGCCGATGAAGACACAAGGAACGGACCGAGTATCTAATTTATGTTGAGAGTAGGGACGGGTCCATGGATAGCATCTACAGCCAAAGATACGGAGGTGAGAGTAGTCAGGAGGGGTATGATGGAGCAATTGGTGGGGGGAGATATTGTGGAGGGTGGGGGAGGGTAGTAAGTTGATGAGGTAGGTGGCGGTATAGGCGGCATCAACCCAATAGGTGGGGGGCATGTGACCGGAGGTAAGCAGGGTAAGAGTGGTGTCAATGATGTGACGGTGTTTACGTTCGGCGACACCTTTTTGTTCGGGGGTATGAGGGCAGGAGAATTGGTGAGTGATCCCATGGGAGTGGAAGTGAGAGGTGAAATGGGAATTGACGAATTCACGGCCATTGTCAGAACGAAAGGTGGTGATGCGGTAGGGGAATGTATTTTCGACCATGGATTGGAAGGTAAGGAAGGTGGCGAAGGCATCAGACTTAAGTTTGAGAGGGTAGAGCCAAGTGTAGCGGGTGAAGTCATCGATAAAGATGATGTAATATTGGTAGCCGAGGAAGGAGGTAACCGGAGATGGTCCCCAAAGATCAGAGTGGATGAGTTGGAGGGGGGCGAGTGGTGGAGTGATGAGATTTTGGAAAGGGCAATTTTTGGGAGGCACCGATGGTAGGGGTAGGGGAGGAAGAAGGGGTGACGGGGGAGGGGATGGAGGGGGGGAGTGAGAGCGGAAGGGAAATTCATGTTCGATGAAGCGGACATGGCGAGAGATGTAGACGCGGTGGCTAGAGGGGTCAAGACATCGATAGCCCTTGGTGGTGGGACAGTAGCCGATGAAGACACAAGGAACGGACCGAGTATCTAATTTATGTTGAGAGTAGGGACGGGTCCATGGATAGCATCTACAGCCAAAGATACGGAGGTGAGAGTAGTCAGGAGGGGTATGATGGAGCAATTGGTGGGGGGAGATATTGTGGAGGGTGGGGGAGGGTAGTAAGTTGATGAGGTAGGTGGCGGTATAGGCGGCATCAACCCAATAGGTGGGGGGCATGTGACCGGAGGTAAGCAGGGTAAGAGTGGTGTCAATGATGTGACGGTGTTTACGTTCGGCGACACCTTTTTGTTCGGGGGTATGAGGGCAGGAGAATTGGTGAGTGATCCCATGGGAGTGGAAGTGAGAGGTGAAATGGGAATTGACGAATTCACGGCCATTGTCAGAACGAAAGGTGGTGATGCGGTAGGGGAATGTATTTTCGACCATGGATTGGAAGGTAAGGAAGGTGGCGAAGGCATCAGACTTAAGTTTGAGAGGGTAGAGCCAAGTGTAGCGGGTGAAGTCATCGATAAAGATGATGTAATATTGGTAGCCGAGGAAGGAGGTAACCGGAGATGGTCCCCAAAGATCAGAGTGGATGAGTTGGAGGGGGGCGAGTGGTGGAGTGATGAGATTTTGGAAAGGGCAATTTATGTGACTTGCTAACATGACAGCTATTACAAGTGAAGTGTTTTATTTTGGGAACATGGAAAGGAAATGACGAAACGATGGCTTGAAAGGTGGCGGGGGCGGGGTGACCGAGTCGTTGATGCCAGGTGGAGGAGGAGGAGGTGTTAGCGGTGAAGGCACGTGGAATTGTGGGGGAGAGAGGGTAGACGCCGTTCTGACTTGGACCACGATAGAGAAGGTGGCCGGTCTTGTTATCCTGGATAGACACATCAGAGGCAGAGAAGGTTAGAGAGCAATCATTGTCACGTGCGAGTTTGTGGACAGAGAGGAGATTGTGAGTAATGGAGGGAGTGTGAAGGATGGTAGAGAGTTGGAGGGTGGCGAGAGGAAGAGTTAGGGAGGCGCTGCCGGTGGAGGAGACGGGGAGGGATTTGCCATTACCTATGTTAACGTAAGGGGGGCCAGGGTAGGAAGAGGGGGTAGTAAGCTGGGTCGCATCCGGGGTAATATGGTCGCTTGCACCAGAGTCGAGGAGCCAATTTGGGGGGCATTGGGCCCCACCGTGAGCTTGCGCAGTCATGGCCACGGTGCGAGTCCCGGTGGGACCAGTGGAAGGGGTGTTATAGCGGGCCCCACATCTGGTGGCATTGTGGTCAAAGGATCCACATATCTGGCAGGGATTGCGAGGGGAACGAGGTCCATTTCGCCCACGGCCATAGCGCGTGTAGCCCACACCCCCGCGGCGGAAGGTGGGGCGGGGAGGGCAATGAGGTGTTACAGGGGGAGTGGGAAGTAGTCCATGAGCGGCATAGGCGGCAGCCGGTGAGGGGGCCGTGACGGCCGGAGGGGCACCCGAGTGAGGGCCGAGAAGGAGTTGGCCGAGGGCCGCTGTGAGAGGGCCCAGGAGAGTATGTGGACTAGAGGCGGAGGAGGGGGGTGCCGGGTGGCGACGTGGAGCGCCGTGGGATGGGCGAGTGGTGGTCCAGCGGGGACTGGCTATTGGAGTTTGAGGGCGGCTTCTTCGGCAAGGAGGAGATTCCACAGTTCGGCGACAGGAACGAGGGTACCGCGAGCACAAATACCGGAGGCGAAGGCGGTGTAGTCGGGAGGGAGTCCGGCGAGCGTCTGGTGGAGGAGATCTGCATCATTGACCGGGACTCCAACGGCAGCCAGATGGTCTACCAGTAGCCGGAGTTGGTCGAGGTAAGCAGCCATCCCTGTGGAGCCAAATCAACACTGGCGGAGCTCGCCCATGAGGTGGATGACCGCGGCCGGAGAGGCAGACAAGTATCGAGCAGCGAAGGCGGCCCATAGACCAGCGGCGGTGGTGTGAGTGAGGAAGTGGCGGACGAGGTGAGGCTCGACGGTGGCGCGGAGGAAGACCAGGAGATGTTGGTCTGTGGCGAGCCAGTCGGAGTAGGATGGGCGAGCAGAGGAGTCGGCCGGCGAGGGACATGACAGGGAGCCATCGACGTAGGGGAGGAGGTGGTAGGCGGCGAAGACGGAGGAGGTGGTCGTGCGCCAGATCAGGAAGTTGGAGCCGTCGAGACGAACGGTAATCAGGCTGGACAGGTTGGAGACGAGGAACTTAAGGGAGGTAGGGACGGCCTGAAGAAAGTCGGTGGCGGTGAGAGGGAAGGGAGGCAGAGGGTGATCGGGGGAGGAGGAGGCGATGGTGGGGGCTGGGGAGGCGGTGGGATCCATGGGAGAGAGAGGGTCTAGGCCGGGAGGGAGGGGGGACTCGGGAAGGAGAGGTGAGGAGGAGGAGGGGGTTCGCCGGCGCCGGAGACGATGGTCGGGGAAGAAGCTGGTTTCAGAAAAGAGGAAAAAAGCAGGCGGCTTTGGAGAGGCAGGGCGATGTTTTTTTTTTTTTTTTTTTGAGACGAGGGAAGAGAGGTAGGCTTGTATCTGGGTGGAGGCAGATCGGTTGGGCAGGAAGAAAAGAATTACAGTTGCTGCCGGGACGCTGTGTTAGGCGTTAGCCTGGTTCAGCTCCGATACCATGAAAAGGAAGTGATTTTCAATGATATGAAAGCTGTGGTGTGTACAGTATTTATAGGAGGGACGCCCAGAGATAAATCCGGAGTGATTCCCTACATGTGATGTGAGGAGATTACAGAGAATCCCAGATTGGGAGTAAATCATGTGATGAGATTACAGGGAATCCCAGATTGGGAGTAGATCATGGAAGGAGATTACGGAGAATCCCTTAATACGGGGTTTATACCTTGTTGACCCCCTCATACAATATGTGCGTATTGTCAGATCTTGATCCACTGGCGTGTGATGAGCTGCATTATCATTATCGTGGGGTACCCACAATACACAGGTTATATGGGATTTATACCCCCCTCATTCAATGTGCATGTATTGTCAGATCTTGATCCGATGGCGGGTGATGAGCCTCAGCTCCTATTTCAAATATGCAATGTGGCTTGGATTAGCTTTTTCAAGTTCAATAAAAAAATTCCCTCTCAATAAAAAACAATATTTTTCCTATTTTTTTACAACTACAATAACCTCTAGATGCAATTACACAGTTGTAGAATGAAGTTTCTTCATTTCAGATATTAGACTATAACCTGATTGTAATTCATGCCATTATTTTAATTTATTGGGTGCGAAACAATGAAGCACATAAGGTTATGTAGTTCCAATTTGCCAATGTTTTCTGGCAAAAAGGGACTTTGGTAGCAGAACATCATTTTGTGGCTCCAATGTGCCCTATTCATGGCCTCTCAAATACCTATTTAATGTCAATCTTCTTAGCAGACAATTTTGTGCATGGCGATACAAACCTTCCATCTTGACATCTTTAGTTTTCCTTGTCCCTTTTGTACATTAGAAATGCAAATGTATATAGATAGGTATAGTCCCGCTTCTCCATATTCAAGCATTAGTTGTTATCCTCTATAGTATCAAGGTGAAACATGTCTACATGTAGCTCATCCAATGTAGTAGTTAATCTTCCATAATTTCAACACTATATTCGATGAAATTTAACAAGTGAGATGAGATTGCATTAAAAATTATGCTAATTTTACAAACATTTACTGAAATATGGCATTAATTTCGAGGGCTATTCGATAAATCCTGGTGGTTTCCATAAATTTTGGTAGTAATTATATAAAAAAGGGTAAATTGCACTTGACCCCTATGAATTATGATAAAATTGCACTTAACCCCTATGAATTATGAAAATATGCACTTAACCCATATGCAACTTAATTGTTAGTCAATTTTACCCTTAATATATAACTCCTACCAATTTTACTTCAATTTTATGGTATGTGGTAGTCATGGAGACTATGGCAAGTAGCTAACTTTTCTTACATTGGAAAAAACAAGGCTGACACATTTCCATTGTCAAGTAATATATTGACAGCATGTGTGCACTGTCTTTGCCGGATGAAAAGAGGAGGATGGTGAATGGAGAAAAAATTTGGACTTATTAGTAAAGATAAGAGGTATAATTGTCTCGTCGCATAAGTCATAAGGGTTAAGTGTGTATTTTCATAAGCCATGGGGGTTAAGTGCAATTTTGCCACAATATATAGTGGTGGTCAAGTGCAATTTATCCTATAAAAATAAACATTAACTAACACTACGACATAAAGTTTGTATGTATCTTTATGATTATTGTAATGTCCTTTGAATGATGTAAAACATATATTTTTGAGGATTATTTAAAAATTATTTAGATGCTCTATCATGATTTAATGAGCTTTATGGTTATCTAGAATGACAAAGTTGTTGTTTTTTCTTTAGAAAGATCAATGTATGCTTTGCTCATAAAACTAATGATTGTATAGAGAATGATTTGATCAATGAGATATATGATGAAAAATATATTTTTTCATATGTTGATAGAATGATGTGATGTTAATGCATTATGATGAGAAACCATGATGATATCTATGCAAAATCATACTGTAATGAATTGCATAATGATTCATGATTTTTATTACGCCAAAATGATAGTCTTAGCATGAATGAAATATGAATTGAATAGACTGGAAAACAACAGATTTGTATCTGTCAGGGGCATCGACACATCTCACCGACACCAAATTATGTCGATGGCCCAGAACAATAGTTGAGATGTGGTTGGAATGTAATTGCTTTACTATACGAATAGTATGGCCATAATACTCATGGATTTTAGTTATAACAGAAAAAAGGATTAGAATTTCTGTTCTATGAACCACCGATACAATTCACCGACAAAAAAATTGTCGATGCCCATGATAGCAAAGCAAACCATGGAATTTTGGAATACAGTTATATTCTAGGGCTATAATGCCTAGTGACTGATGTGACACTATAATTATGGATTTTTTTTAAACCATAAGAGTTAGGACAATGAACTAATGTGTTTAGACATGAATAATATATCATAAATCTATATTATAGAAAGACTTAGTTGGATGAGAAAAGAGATGAGAAAATATTATGGTTCACAACAGAGAAAGTATCCATGATGACACAAGAGCAAAATGAGAATAGGCCCAAAGCATGATTGGCCATCCTAAGGACAAAAAATTTTCTAAAGATTATGAATGCATGTAGGGTTACAGCAAAGTTCATAGTGTCAACACATGCAAACCGTGAGGAACCATGAATTCCTTTGGAGACTCGTCGGTTAGACGTGGCCAATGAGAGTCAAAATGATGAAAGTAAGTGTTAAGGGGAATTCCACAAGAGAGTGATATATATCTTAAGTATTAAACCTTGAATAGATCAAGGTTAAATGATAGAAAAATTGTAATACTAAAATGTTTAGAGAGAATGTAGAAAATGCAGAAATATTATGAATGAGTTCATGTTTATTGTAGTTTACTCTTGTATGATGTGTTTGATGTTGCATGATTGGTGATAAATTTTTCTACTGAGTAGTCTATACTCGGTTTTACCTTTTGGCAGTAGCACTGAAAGAAAGCTGCAATAAGATTCTTTCTTTTTAGAATTATTTATTTAGGAAATGATAGGTACGCGTGTGTGCCAGAAACCATTTATTGTAATAAGTTATTAGTTAATTATGAAACATGTCTCACATCAACCCGAGATCTTAATTTATTTGATTATTTAAATCAAAATAGTAAATTAATTTAAAATATGAACTATGTTCCAATGGCCAAATGTTGCTTTGATTATATGTTTAGCTGAATGATTTTCAATGCTTGATGGGCTCTAGCTTTGGCCCCAAATTTTAATGATTTTGAATGTGTATTTAAGTCTTCCACATGGATGTTTTACTCCGATGATTTACACGTAAATGTGTTTGAGAAAAAATCATGGCGTTACACTTTGTCTAAATAAGTAATACTAATGTTATTGTTTTAGTTCACCTTTTACCTTTTTGGAATGAAAAAAAAATGAGATTGGTATTTTTATTTTTTTTAGGGAATGAATGCTGGGAGTTAAATTTACTATTTGAAAAAAAAATCCTTTTATTTGTTAATTTTTCGTACAAACCCATGATTTCAACTAAAATTGACAGTAAATTGATTAATAATGATTTGGATGGAAGCATTAGGATTTCATTAAAATTTTGGCTTAAAGAAAGATATATATATATATATATATATGGAGAGAGAGAGAGAGACGAATTATATGAGATCGTTCTCATATATAAGGAGCATGAGAACAGTCTTTTGGGTCATTGGATGCCAATCTAACAATATGGAGGCGAGGACGGCGTCAGTGGAGGCAGCAAAGCCAGTGTGGGCTGAACTGCAGCACAAACCGACTGGCGACACTACAGTAGCAAGGAGAGGACATAGCGGTAGTACCGACCGATTTCCTACACCACTAGTCGACTAGCTATGACGCAGCGAAACAGCACCGCCCATTCTCCTTGCCAAGTCTGCCCAAACCTTGGGCAGACGGTGGGAAAGTGGATGAAAGCAAGGAGGAACTCCAACAGAAGAAACCACTGGAGTCGAGCTCAATGGCGAGTTGTAGCGGCAGTGGAGGGCAGAGCTCAACCACCTCGCTCTTGCACCAACCGCAAAGAGAGAGAGAGAGAGAGAGATGGATATGACAGTGGGGACCAAGCCGGCAGCATAGTACCCATCGAGAAAGGGAGGGACCATCGTCAGGTCTCCACTGCCCGAGAGTGGCTGATGAGGCAATGGCGGTGACCCAAAGGCTCGATCTTGCCACTGCCATTCTTCCTCCCTGATCAACCCGAACCTCGGGCAGAGGAGGGGGGGACTTAAGAAGAGAGGAGAGGGACGGAGCCGAGGTTGATGACAAATGCAGTGGACAGAATCTAACCATCGCATGTGAAGGAGAAGCCTCACGGCGGCGAGCTGCAACATAGCTGCGGCTCCAACCGCCATGCAGTAGACGGGAGGAAGAGAAACAAAGAAGAGATGAGAGAAGGTGGGAAGTAGGGTGGCGGCTCTATGACGGCAGACGTCGTGGTGGAAACCTGATGTGCTCAAAATTATGTCAATTTAAGATGCCTTGAACTCCATGTCTATGATGTTATTTTACACTTAGTTAAAGGCTAAATAGAATTTTAGGCAAAATGGGTTAAGGCATTAACATGTGACATTCAATGTTATTCGGGCTTTAAATATACATAAATAAGTTAGCCACAATTACTTTTATATCTATGGATCTAGTGTTGTGAATTTGATATCAACTTATGTAAGCCCATTGTGTGTTGTAGGTAATTCTTTGATAGGCCGACCTATGAATCTTGAAGTTTTAAACCCCGAACTTGAAAGATTGTGAAGATCTGCTAGTGGCAATCAACTATGAGATGATCAAGGCAATAATTGGCAATCAATTATGAGCGAATCAAGGCAATCAGTAGCAATCAACTATGAGCTAATCAAGGCAATCATTGACAATCAAATATGAGATAATTCTGGCAATCAAGAAATGACTATGAAGAGCTGTGATTGGAAGAAGAAAAGGCAACATTCTTTGATTGGAAGCTAGACAAAATCAATTAGTGATGCTCAAAATCAATCAAGACTCAATCATTGAGTAATGATAGAAAATCTGATTGGAGCCTTTCCATTGTTAAATTTTTCAACCACTATATAAGCAATACCCAAGCTCTTCTTCAAGGCATCAAATTCTCTACATCTTCCAAGGACGATGTTGTGAATGTCAGGCCAGGCTCAGTGTGGGCCCGTCAGCAGCCCAACAGCCCATCACGTCAGCATTACCTCATTAAGATATTTGATTGATTACGTATCTTATTGTAATCAGACCCGTTTAGGCTAATTGTTAGGTAACGGGCTGATAGAGAATAATCAGTGCTAATTAGTGGCCCATCAGCAAGCCACGATCTGGCTTACCATATTGGGAAGCGCGCTCTCTTTATAAAAGGGTCGTCTTCCTTGTTCTAGGTTATGGAATAACAAATTGTCTTTTCTTTCTAACTTTCTCCTTTCTTTTCCCTTTTTCTACTATGCGTTTGATCTCGTTCGTGTTCCCTGCGGGAACACAACATTGGTATCAGAGCGGTGCCAACCTACGATGGAAATGCCATCTCACGGGCAGCCGTTCACGGCCTCCGCGGATGTCTTTCCTGTGAATTTGCATTTTTCGCAGTCTTCTGGAAATCACCCCGGTAGCGTCTCCCGTTTCGAGAAAAAGGCGCATCTGACGACTCGTCAGTCTGGTCGCAGACAATGCAAACAGTGGAGTGCAAACCGAGAGAGACTTCTGGTCTGTTGGGCGCTTCAAGTGCAGCATCCTTGAAGACCCGGATGACGACGGCGGCCGAGCAGGACTGGAGCAGCCTTGTCGCCGATGACCGACGGAGAAGGTGGCACCGACAGTTGACCCATCCGCCGGCCCTAGACCCTTCCACGACTCCACGGCTATCACCTTTAGCCGCCCCGCCGTCAACTCCGTCTCGGATGCCGCCATCGGCAAGACCATGCGCGAGGAGATCATTGCCTCTCCAGCCTCTGCCGTGCCGACACCTCCGCTGGATCGACCACTTCCAGAAAGACGCCGGAAAAGCTCGCCTTTACCTACAAGGCGGAGCCTTTCTCCACCTCCACTTTCGTTGACGTCCCCAATAGCGCCACCCTCATCGGAAAGCCTGACAGGGATGGCATCTGCCTCCCCAGCAAGGGCTGCCTCGCCCCCATCGTCCTCCCCAATGGTGTCACCCCCGCCGGAAAGCCTGACAAGGATGACATCTGCCTCGGCATCTCCAGCAAAGGCCGCCATCGCCTTCGTCATCGACATTTCTCCGCCTCTGCCTCCGACGATCGTTTCGCAGCTTCAGCGGCCACGCTCGAGTCCTTTCCTCACAGATCCATCCTCGTCAGTATGGCCTCCGTCGGCCCCTATGACGGTCATTTCCTCGGCCAACCGCCCAAGGTCGCCATCACCGCCAAGCGACCTGCCCACAAGACCAAAGCCCCAAACTTTGGAGCAGGTGCCGTCATCCTCGACAAGATGAACCTCCAGCCCACTGCCACAGTCGTCGTCGGTGGCTCTGTTTTTGTCTTTGGCTTTGTCATCCTCAAGACCGGCCAGTCCAAGCGCGATTGCCGCCTCGGCACCACCCAACTCGGCCTCGACCGAACAGACGCCGCCGTCGTCTGCCGCCTCGGCGTCGCCCACTGATCGTTTAAAATTAAAACCCTTGCAAGTACACAAGGCAATTGTACTACGGTGAGTATTGAAGGGTTGTCGAACCCCAGGGACGGATTAATCTTTTACCAAATTCAAGAGAAGAAAGTTGCAGTTTTTGTTTAATCTAAATAAAGCTATGAACTTTAACTACTAAGCTGAGTTTTAATCAATGTGGAGAAGACCAAGGCTTCGAATCCACCACAATAACTAGTGTATCGTCTCTCTCTCTCTCTCTTTTGAATAAAGATTTCCAATTGGCTAGTATATTCCTCTCGGACATACACTTGTCAACTCAAAATATAGTGCTCTCCTCTCGGATGTAACACATAAAACAATTAAAACATGGAATTGTGAACTATCTCTCTCGAGTATAAACCAATGAAATTTTATTGATATATAACACCTCAGTCTACTCACGTTCCTCTCGGATACGCAAGTATTCTTTGGATTGAAACTCACAAGAATTCACTCTTGTCTCTCTTGAGTACAAAGAACAAATCTTTATTGAATTAACGGTGATTACACAATAAAATCCATACACCAACTACAGTAAAAACATAAGATGAGAGAAAAGAAACTACACAACCAGATTATTGGGCTTCATCTACGCCTTGGAAAGGTGTTTAGCCTCGCATTAGAAGAGAAATCACCATCGTGTTCTTCATCTTCTTCTCTCCTTTGCTCTAGCCTCCAATAATGCTCTAGATTCTCCAAGGGATGAATATGTGGTGCCCAATACGTTCTCCCATAAGGCCTATTTATAAGAATGAAGAGAAACCACGAAGTCCCCTTCCAAATCCGAGTCGAAATAGGTCAAAATCGCTTTTTCCGTATACGGAGATCGATCGGCACTATTCTCCCATAAGGCCTGTTCATGACAAATTTCCAGTAGATACGATCGATCAAATGGCGACGATCGATCGCGAAAATTTTGATTTTTTTCTCAGGCGATCGATCGCCTCATTTAGCCGATCGATCGGTACTATTCATCCTGCAGCACAATTTTCCAATGGTCATAACTATTTGCTCCAAACTTCGAATTATGCGTGGTTGGTGGAGTTGGAAAGCTGACTTCTGGAACTTTAACATGAGACTTAAATCAGTCCAATCAGAAATATACACACGAAGTTATGAAGGTTTAACCATTGAAGTCTTATTTCACCCTATTTTTGCATCTTTGCTCTCATTTTCCTACAAAACGAAAAACTATAATAAAGTAGCAATAATTCTAATCAAACACTAGCTTAAATATAAGTTTAGGAGATAATAAAATGCATATTTCATGTGTAGATCACACCCCCAAACCTAGATTTTGCTAGTCCCTAGCAAAACAAAACAAAACAAAAAAAAATCAAACAAACTAAGGAACTAATGCATAAAAGTAAATACCACTTTCGTAGGGAACACGATTGCATTGAGCGTATGCAACAAGCCGTTAAACCTCTAGGTGTCCCTAGTAGGACGAGTGTTGTCTCGTGAGGGTTTGCAGACATGCTACCCACAAACATGTATTTATTAATCTAATTAACCTAAGTGCAAAAACAAAGCAAAAATTAAAACATTACAAAACAAAGAACCTATTATCCCGATAAATACATACTACAATGCTTAAGAAAATCAACCACATGTACTTGGTTAATAATCAAAGGGAATATAGAAGCCCTCAAGTAAGTGGTTTTATTCCACACTTTCATCTTGGAAATTCTGCTCAATATAATATAGCATGATAACATAAATAGTAAAAGTGTAGAACATTGTAGCAATACATTCTAAATTTCTGTTTTATACAGATCCAGTGTTACCCATTAACCAAAGAACATCAGAATCTACATAGTCATCGTAATCTTTAAGTTCATGATATCACAGATCTGCGCGCCTCCTTCGGGTCCAACATTCTAGATTTGAGAGGATAATACATGATCTATACATGAAATATGCATTTTATTATCTCCTAAACTTATATTTATGCTAGTGTTTGATTAGAATTATTGCTACTTTAATATAGTTTTTGGTTTTTGTAGGAAACAAGTGTAATACACAGAAATGAGGAGAAAAGTAACTCGAATGGTTAAATCATCATAACTTCGTGTACAGATGTCGGATTTGACTGATTCATGTCTCATGTTAAAGTCAAGAAGTCAGATTTCCAAAGCCACCAACCGCGTGTAATTCGGAGTTCGGAGCTAAAAGTTATGACCATTGGAAAATCTTGCTGCAAAATGAATAGTAAACTGATCGATCGGACGTGTACGCGATCGATCGTATCTACTGGAATTTGCGTATTGATGCAAAGCGATCGATCGGCACAAAAGTGATAGATCGCAAAGCGATCGATCGGCCAGAAAAGCGATCGATCGCCGTATACGCAGAATTGAAATAAGGCCTATTTTGACTTGGATTTGGAAGGGGATTTGAGGGTTTTCCCTCACCCCTATATATATGCCTTAAGGGAGAACGTATTGGGCATTAGAGAATAGAGTTTTGAGACCTTGGAGGCTTGAGCAAAGGAAGAAGATGAAGATGAAGATGATGGATTCTCTTCCCATGCTTGGCTAAACTCCTATCCAAGGCATAGATGAAGCCCAATAATCTGGTTGTGTAGTTTCTTTTCTCTCATATTACTTTTACTCTAGTTGGTGTATGAACCTTTGTTATGCAATTAAAGTTAATTCATTGAGTTTATTCTTTGTGCTTGAGAGAGACAAGAGTGGATTTTATGAATTTCAATCTGAAAGATTACTTGCATGTCTGAGAGGAATGTGAGTGTTCTGATTTGTCATATGTTAATAAAGTTTCATTGATTTATGCTTGAGAGAGATAGATCACAATTCCATATGCTTAATTGATTTATGTGTTACGTCCGAGAGGAGAGCACTATAATTTGAATTGACAGGTGTATGTCTGAGAGGAATACACCAGCTAATTGAAAATCTTTATTTAAAAGAGAGAGAGAGACTTTACATTAGTTTATTGTGGTGGATTCGAGGCCTTGGTATTCCGCATATTGATTAAATCTCAGCTTAGTTTAGTTTAAAGTTCACTGCTTACTTAGTCTAAAATCAACACTGCTATTTTCTCTTGAAATTTGGTAAAGTATTCACCGTCCCTGAGGTTCGACAACCCTTATCAATACTCACCGTAGTACAATTGCCTTGTGCACTTGCAAGGGTTTATATTTAAACGATCAATACACCATAAACTTTTTTTTTTGCTAGGACTGTGTAAGGCCTGACTTCAAGATGCTTAGGTTTAGCAATGACTGAGGCCAATAACTCCCAGCCAATTTGGCTTAGGGCATTAGGTTTTAAGAGACCGCTTCGGGCCCGAGCATCAGCCTAAGTTAATCCTATAAAGTCAAGCAGCCCCTTTTCTTTCATTTTGTTTTCATTTTTTTCGTATTTTCATTTTCAGCACATATTTTCAAGCACATCTTTATTTTGTCCAGGCTGTATTATACTCTTAACCTATTTCCGGTTCCAATCCCTTGCCATAGCCAAGTAAATGGTCTATCATGATCTTTTAAGCTCAACAAACAACCACATATCATTCAATGACTATGACTAAAGACATCCCACTGTAAATTAGTAATCAACAAATTTCTAGATGGTATTACTTTATGTACTAGTGTGTGTGAGTGAGTTTTCTTAGTTCAAGCACTTCTTCCAAGAGGATTGTAACAGAAAGATATGCTCACTTAAGTGTATCTATCCTCCAGTATACTTACTCACACTTCCAATGTAAATTAATCTCTTAAGAATTGTAACATGCATCATTACAGGATAAACTATCAAAACCTATGAAAAACTAACAAACAGCCTAAAAACTAACCAAATTATTTTTTTTTTGATTTTTTAATTTTTTTTATATGAAAGTAATATTCCCTCCCCCAAACCTATTATGAACATTGTCCTCAATGTGAACACAATAGAAAAAATTACAATGATCATATAACAAAGAAAAAAAGAAAAAAAGAGAGAATGCACCTGAATACGTGGGTTGCCTCCCACCAAGCGCTAAGTTTAACGTCGTCAGCCAGACTGAGCCACGGTCTTGTGCGGGGTTCGGATCCTCAAGAATTCAACCTGGATCAATTAAATGATTGCCCCACACACTCCTATCCTTGCTGCCTATGTATGGAGCACATCGTGGAATAAAAGGATGGAATGGTGGGTGGGGAAGCTTTGGATAGAAGGGTCCCTGCATTAACCATGAAGAAGGGTCATTAGAAAATTTTAGAATAAAGGGCTCCTCCTCCAAATTAACCATTTTGGCCTTAGGGGCCTCTTCTAGTAACCCAATTGGGAAAATTTCATTAATTAGTGAATCAACTAAACTATTTATGAAACAGTCTAAGTTATGTTCATTAAACAAAGAGTTAGATTGATCTAGACAAGATATGAATGGTGCTTTAGGAATAGAAGGTGCTGTTAATATTGTTGTAGACTGCAACTCCTCAGATATAGAAGAAGGTTGAAAATTTGGTTCGATCAACATATTCACTTCTTCTTTAATTTCTACACCCTCTTGATCATTATGTAAAACCTACTCAAGCTCATTGTCAAACCTTTGGGCATTAGGAAGGGATGTAACATCATAATCAGGGGAAAAACAGATCCCTTCATCAGAAAATTGGCCCATCGGATAATGGGGTTGGACAGGTGGGATGTACTCTTCTCTCATTTCCTTATATCCAGTTGACAACTTAGTTAAGGCTGTGAGGATGGCAGATTGGTTGGCTATTATTTGGTTCATTTTATCTTCTAAGGTAGATTGACCAAACTGAGGAGTAGAGGCTGGTTGGTAAGGCAGTTGTTGGCTTAGGAAATCTTGTCTAGGGGCCTGATGAAGAGTGGGCCCAGGGTTGGGTTGCTCCAAAGGGGAATTAAGATTGTCCCCCCACCTATGAAGACTTTGGGCCTCATTTACATATTTGCGTATAAAATCATGGTACTCATGGGCCAAAGGGCACTCCACTGGGGTATGAATAGGACTTAAACAGAGGGCACATGGTTCCGACATATAAGGAGTTGTATATTGTAGGGAAGATGTGCCACTCTAAAAATTAGAGTGATTATCCCACTCACGGTTGTAAGTATCAGCAGATAAGGGTCGTGGGTAGTAGGGCACTTCATAGGGAGGGGATTAGGTGTGTGTGAAGAACAATAATCATTAAAGCTCCTATATGGGTTCTCATGGCTAAATCCATAGAAAGGTGAAGACATTTCTTCACCATGCATTCATCAACCGAACCAAAATATCACACATCCACAAATAAGAAAATCAACCCTGGATATCCACAACTAGCAATCATCAGTCCTAGATATCAACAACTAGCAGTCCTAATAACCACAACTAGCACAACATGCAGTCACAAAAAGAAAAGAAAAACACCAAACACACAAATTAATCTAAAAAGGGAAGGATAAGAGAATGCAAACTATGGGAAGGGATGGCCCTTCCACGTTGGCGAGAATTTCACGTCTTCTCTTAACCTTGCAAAAAAGAAAGAAAAACACAAATTAAGCTACTGACAAATAATCTAAGCTAAGACTCACTAAAACTGCTCTAACACTAATATTGCTAAGAATCTGGTAAACTATTGTGCCGTCCCCGGCAACGGCACCAAAAACTTGATCGTTTAAAATTAAAACCCTTGCAAGTGCACAAGGCAATTGTACTACGGTGAGTATTGAAGGGTTGTCGAACCTCAGGGACGGATTAATCTTTTACCAAATTCAAGAGAAGAAAGTTGCAGTTTTTGTTTAATCTAAATAAAGCTATGAACTTTAACTACTAAGCTGAGTTTTAATCAATGTGGAGAAGACCAAGGCTTCGAATCCACCACAATAACTAGTGTATCGTCTCTCTCTCTCTTTTGAATAAAAATTTCCAATTGGCTAGCATATTCCTCTCGGACATACACTTGTCAACTCAAAATATAGTGCTCTCCTCTCGGATGTAACACATAAAACAATTAAAACATGGAATTGTGATCTATCTCTCTCGAGTATAAACCAATGAAATTTTATTGATATATAACACCTCAGTCTACTCACGTTCCTCTCGGATACGCAAGTATTCTTCGGATTGAAACTCACAAGAATTTACTCTTGTCTCTCTCGAGTACAAAGAACAAATCTTTATTGAATTAACGGTGATTACACAATAAAATCCATACACCAACTACAGTAAAAACATAAGATGAGAGAAAAGAAACTACACAACCAGATTATTGGGCTTCATCTACGCCTTAGAAAGGTGTTTAGCCTCGCATTGGAAGAGAAATCACCATTGTGTTCTTCATCTTCTTCTCTCCTTTGCTCTAGCCTCCAATAATGCTCTAGATTCTCCAAGGGATGAATATGTGGTGCCCAATACGTTCTCCCATAAGGCCTATTTATATGAATGAAGAGAAACCACGAAGTCCCCTTCCAAATCTGAGTCGAAATAGGTCAAAATCGCGTTTTCCATATACGGAGATCGATCGGCACTATTCCCCGATCGATCGATACTGTTCATGACAAATTTCCAGTAGATACGATCGATCAAACGGCGACGATCGATCGCGAAAATTTCGATTTTTTTCTCAGGCGATCGATCGCCTCATTTAGCCGATCGATCGGTACTATTCATCTTGCAGCACAATTTTCCAATGGTCATAACTTTTTGCTCCGAACTCCGAATTATGCGTGGTCAGTGGCGTTGGAAAGCTGACTTCTGCAAATTTAACATGAGACTTTAATCAGTCCAATCAGAAATATACACACGAAGTTATGAAAGTTTAACCATTGAAGTCTTATTTCACCCTATTTTTGCATCTTTGCTCTCATTTTCCTACAAAACAAAAAACTATAATAAAGTAGCAATAATTCTAATCAAACACTAGCATAAATATAAGTTTAGGAGATAATAAAATGCATATTTCATGTGTAGATCACCCACCTTGGCCTCTACTATCCAGCCACCGACATCCCTCAAGTCTCCCGTTTCTTGTTCAAGCAAAACCGAATCCGGATGATTGCCATCTGCCAAATGCGCGCCATCCATGAGAAGCCCGTCTCTGATTTCCTCGACAGCCGCCGCAACCTCCTCCAGTCCTACTTCTGATCCGACGGTAGCCTCCTCGCCGCCAGCTGCCACATGGTCCCTGTCGCCGTCAAAGGTTTCATCTCCTCTTTTGCCATTCAGCCACTGGCTCTACCGATGGGTCACATTGACATGGTGACGGCCATCGCTGCCCTGATCGGCAACCCCGACACCATCGCCTCTGGAGACTCGGACGCCCATGCCGGCCACTTCCCTAGCTCCTCCGCTGTTGGCCATGGCCGCTCCTCCACTACTGCCATAATCCTCGCCAATGCGGAGATCAACCAGTCGGAGGACTCGGTAGACATCCACGTCCTCCCCGCCACGCAGATTGGCTGTGAGGGGGTCCTCCACAAAAGCTACGTGACTTCCACGTGCAATTCAACGGCCCAGATCATCTATGGCGGGACCGCCATTGGGAGAAACTGGGGCCCAGGTGTTGCTATGTTCTCCTCTCGTGGGCCGAGTGTGAACAACCCGTCCATTCTGAAGCCCGACGTGATCGGCCCCTGCATGAGCATCCTGGCAGTCTGGCCCAGCAACCTGGGGCCCAGTGGGCTTGTAGAAGATACCAGGACGGTTGGTTTTATTGTGCTGTCTGGGACATCGATATGCTACCTGCACGTGAGCCGCATCTCGGTCCTAATACGTGGGGCCCATTCGACGTGGCACCCACGGTTTGACAACAATTACATGCTGCCTCCAGTCCTTCAACAATCGCATGACACCCTCGAGACGAGCCGATCCAAGTGCTGCCACCCCATCGTCGTCGCCCATCTCAGCTTCCACCGTGTCTGCAACGACTACCGCCTCCAACACACCACCGCCACCCAGAACACTACCTTCCCTGCCACTGCCGAAAGATTGTATTTTGTCAAGTTCATTTTCTCCGACGGCGCCACTGCCCTCCAAGAGCGCCACATCCCTCCTCACACCGAGAGCCCGATCGGCGGCATCTCGTCCATCCCTCCTCACGCCGAGAGCCCGACCGGTGGCATCTCGTCCAAGGGATTCCTCCTCTTTTGCATGCTTGAGCATGCCACCGTTGTGGCCGCGTCTACCGAGATGTTCGCCGACGGTCCCCACATCCTTTCTGGGTTGCATTGAGGACAATGCGATAGCGGAGCGTGGTGGATTGTTGTGAATGTCAGGCCAGGCTCAGTGTGGGCCTGTCAGCAGCCCAACAGCCCATCATGTCAGCATTACTTCATTAGGATATTTGATTCATTACGTATCTTATTGTAATCAGACCCGTTTAAGCTAATTGTTAGATAACAGGCTGATAGAGAATAATCTGTGCCAATTAGTGGCCCATCAGCGAGCCAGATCTGGCTTACCATATTGGGAAGCGCTCTCTCTTTATAAAGGGGTCGTCTTCCTTGTTCTAGGTTATGGAATAACAAATTGTCTTTTCTTTCTAACTTTCTCCTTTCTTTTCCCTTTTTCTACTATGGCGTTTGATTTCGTTCGTGTTCCCTGCGGGAACACAACAGACAACCACTTCTCTCTCCTCAATTTTTCTTCATTGTTTTTTTAGTTACATTTTATTTTATTGTAATGGTTGGCTAAGCCCCTAGCTAAGGCTAGAGGGCGGGATTTGTGATGTTTTAATGAGGTTCTTTTCATGTTAAATATTGGTCAATCATTATGTGTTGGATATTTAAAGTGATGTTTAAATAATGATTATTATTTATTTCTTGCTGCTTTGTTTTCTTAATACATAGGTTACTTGATTTCTTTCTTGATCCTTTGTGATTTTGATACATAGAATTCTTGAAGACTTCAATATTTTAATCCTTCATTTAACCAAAGTGATAGTTTTGTTCTTAATGTTCATATTATCTAATTAGGGATAATCTTCATTCGCCCCTAATTGAGAAAAGTTGATACATGAAGTACCTCATTAGATATTACAAGGACCTACCCTTGATGCCTTAATGTTTTATTTTATTGAATTCTCTACTTTACTTTACTCTTGATTTCATTTGTTTGCTACTTTGAACTGATTTCTCAATCACACTAGTCAACCTCTAAGGATCAACCTTGTAATATTATAATTACAAGTAAAAAGAATTAAATAGATAATTAAAGACTACTACTCAAATAATGAGTAATTAGTTTTGGTTCATCACAACCCACCGCTGGAGGACCAACCTCGGGGCTGCAGGTTGAGCCTGCTGCAGCCAAGAGCAATGCGGGTGCTCCCATGAAAGGGACGACTGGTTCATCAGCGAACCAGTCTGGCCGTGAATCGAACCCAGACAGAACAGTGAACCAAACCAAGTTCATGAACCCGGTTCAAACTTAAACAATCGGTGAACATCCACTGACCGTTGTAGTATTAATTGGCGGTTGATATCTACCGTTAGGATTAAATTTTATAGTTTGGTACATACATAGCTAGTATGGTACATATGATATATTTTGCTGATTTTGAATTAGTTAACCCAACTTTTGTGTTGTGGCATTATGATATTTATACTACTTTGATGTTGGGCTTTTGTCCCTATTTATATGACTTATTATTGAGGACCTTAATGATAAGGAAACCTAACTAATGAACTTGGGGGATTTAGAGACTTAATCATTTTATGAAAGATAATTAAATAATGACATGAGAGCTAAGCTTGGGGTGTTGGAAAAAACTTAATCAAGATAATGACTATAATGTCATTGGGATTGTGGATTAGTTCTTAAGTGAAAGTGACTACAAAATTATGGCCATGAGTTCCATAGTCAAAGCACGTTAGGCCTTAAGGCAAAAAAGGGTAAGTTGCCTTGCTTTGGCGTAGGTGTGTGAGTGGCTAGTCATATGAGCATATTCCCTCGGCCATAGAGGGCTTTTCTCACGTGACGAGAAGGGGTAGTGGTTATTCTAAATACAGTTGGGACCACTTATCTCCGGCATTGGAAACCATGTGATATGGCTATGATGATCATATTTGGATCAACTATTATACTACAGAGGATGTTGATGAGATTTGATTGGTTTGACCTATACAACTATTATGCCTAGTGGTTCACTAGACCTGTACATCTATTTATGCTTAATGGTCCACTCAAAAATTGATTAGATTATATATATGCTTTGGTAGATTTCTTTGGCTTTGCTGTGATTGAATTTCCTTGGCTTTACAGAGACTATAAGAGAGCACAGGAATATGAGGAGTGGTGATTGGTACTATCTGTCATTGGTTGGCCTTAGGTTGTTTTGCATCTTCCCTATGGTGGAAGCTCTGCACTTCTGTTCTACATTTTCCCTGTGAAGGAAGTTCTGTACTAGTGGTACCTAATAAGGACCACCTTCTATTGGCAAGGTTTATGTTGTTTGCATCTTCTCTATGAATCTTAGAGAGAGTTTTTCATCTTCCTTTTGGAGGAAGCTCTGCACCAACCCTAGAGCTATTTATGCTAGGTGATTTTACTATACACATTGGAGGCGTTAGCATCTTAGAGGGTTGCGTTCTATTGATCAACATCGAGTCTATGAGGTGATGTAGGGCCAAACCCTTCCGACGACCATACCTTCTAAGGTATGGAATAGGTGATCGTTTAAAATTAAACCCTTGCAAGTGCACAAGGCAATTGTACTAAGGCGAGTATTAATAAGGGTTGTCGAACCTCAGGGACGGTGAATACTTTACTAAATTCAAGAGAAGAAAGAGATGTAGTTTAATTAATTCTAAAGAAAGCAATGAACTTTATCTAATCTAACTAAGATTTAATCAATATGGAGAAGTATCAAGGCAATGAATCCACCACTAGACATGCAATTACTACTCTCAATTATTATTAAGCATAAGTTAACATGATGTGTTAATTCGTGTTCTTGATCAGACACACGAATTACTAATGAATTCACTAACATTCTTGACCGGACACGAAAGTTCATTCATTATTGTGTAATCAATCCTATCCTTGATCGGGCATAGAATCAATCACAACTCTATTATAATGCAATCAATCTTATCCTTGATCAGGCATAAAATCAATCACAATATCTAATTTCATTCATAATCAATCAAGTCTATGATCAAGCACTCAAAAAAAACTCATGAAATCGCATTAAGCATGAATCATAATCAACTTTATAGAATTAAACTATCAAGAGTAGCAATACACATCTAGGGCTTCATCAAGCCTTGACAAGGAATTTAGTTACACATAGACAGAGAGAAAAGAAAAACCTATTTATATAGATCAATCATTATGAATCATTCTTCTTCTTCTTTGCTCCAAAAGACTCCTTCTCTTGCTCCTCTCTAGCCTCCAATAAAGCTCAAAAACTTGTTCTTTGGTCTACTTTCTAATGCACAAAACGTTCCCTCATCAGGCCTATTTATAAGAATGAAGAGAAACCACGAAGTCCCCTTCCAAATCCGAGTCGAAATAGGTCTTATTTCGGTTTGCCGCACACGGCGATCGATCGCTATTGACGATCGTTCGCCTACCGATCGATCGCAATTCCTTCATTATTTTCCTCCGATCGATCGCTTTGCCGATCGACGCCGCATAATTCTGATCGATCGTAGTTACTGTCTTGCACGATTGAAAAATTCCAGTAGATACAATCGATCGTTTTGAGGTCCGATTGATCGTTTCCTTTAATACACTGCTTTTGCGGCTGAGGCGATCGATCGCATTGATAGCCGATCGATCGTAGTTACTGTTCATAAATTTCAAATGGCTATAACTTTCTGTCCCGAACTCCGAATTATGCATGGTTGGTGGCGTTGGAAAGCTGACTTCTTGAAATTTAACATGAAACTTGAATCAATCCAATCCGACATTTGTACACGAATTTATGATGATTTAACCATTTGAGTTACTTTTCTCCTCATTTATGTATATTACTCTTGTTTCCTACAAAAACCAAAAACTATATTAAAGTAGTAGTTATTCTAATCAAACACTAGCAGAAACATAAGTTTAGGGGATAATAAAATGCATATTTCATGTATAGATCAATAGGCGAAGCATTCACCCTCGAGGATTCAGGGCATCCCGTGATTACCGATAATGACCGGAATGATAGTCACAGTGTTTTTGTGTTGTTTGTCATGTAGGAATGACATTTAGTAAGTTTATCTATATAGAACAAAGACTTGATCATTGAACATGAACTTGGGAAGCAACAAAAGATTTGCTTTAAAGATTAATAAAAGAATCAAGTGGAATTCTGTAATAGGCTGCATAAAATGTTAATGCAAATATTGATTTTAATGTTGATGATTGTGTTACAATATCCTAATGAGTATTTTTATATTCACCATCCGCTTGTGATGCAGGTTCTTTAGTAGAAGACTACTGTAACATCCGGAAAATTGGTACGTTAACCAAAAGTTTCTATTTTATGAAACTGTTCTAAAATAGGAAAGTTTTGTTGCCTAATTTTATTTCTGGTTGTGCGATGTGCTTTGATGTGTTACTTGACTTTTATAATGTGGTTTGAATTGACGAATCGCGTGACTAAGCATGGCAGAGCACCAAGACGCGAGGGTTGGTCCTGGCGCTGGGCACAACCTGGCGCTGAGACCAGACTAGTGCCAGGGTCTGAGAACATCTAACGCCAGGAGTGGGGCCAGGCGCCAGGGCATGTGTTTAGTGGATGAGACTCATGTGATTTTCATAGTTAGTAAGTTGATTTTGGTTTTGTTGCATGGTTCGTGGTCTATGCGAGATGGTGTAACGGGTAGTGCAACCACAGAATGTCAGAGTCATGTGTGCGTAGGGCTCAAGCCATCTGCGCATGGCACTAGCCCAGGGGTGACATATGAACATGGGTAACCTAGCATGAGGAGATCTTTAGAGGATTGGAGTGAATCTTGGTGCAAAATCTATGGTTTGACCTAATCGCGGTAAATAAGGTAAGTATCGCGGAGGATCGAGAAATACCAGTTCAGTTGAGATAATTAAGGAAGATAAGTCTTAATTAATAGAAGGGATGTAATTCACTTTTTAACCAGCCAATAGAGAGGGAGACGTCAAGAGATAGAGGGCGTCCTATTGGTGGCTCATATTTGGTAGTTTCCTAGTTGTGTAAGGAACTAGAGTTGATAAGGAAGTATCCTAACCAAGAAGTATCTAATTATGGGATAAACATGTTGGGCGTCCTGATCATAATTGAGGGAAGGATTCTAATTGGTTGGTGAAGATTTGGGATTAGGAAAGTACTAGATTAGGGATAATCCTAATTAGAGAAGGCATTGGCTATAAAAGCCACGGAGGAGGCCGGCCCATGCTTTTCAGGCCAAGGCTTTGGGTCGACTTGTGCAAAACCCTAGTTCTTCTTCCCTTCCTTGCCACCAATTCCAGCAACCCTACAACCCTTCTCTTAACCTCAATTCTCATGCGATCAAAGGAGTAGAGGCGCCATTGCGAAGGAGAAGGATCGAGCTACGCGTGGAGGTGTATTTTACATACATCTAAGTGGTAGGATGGTTTTTCCTAACCAATCTAATTTAAACTCTTTTGCTTCTTTCTTATCATGATTATTTAATGATCCTCTTGATGTTATCTCAGTGATAAAGATTGTGTTAGTATTTGATTCATGAGAGATTCCTTGTCATTTATCAAGCTTGAAGATATCCTTGTTGTGATATCTTGTTTCATGCTTGTGTTAGTGCATACATACTTACCTTTGATGGAAATATCTATATGGTCATGTCTCTTGAACGTGGAAGCTCATAAAGTTCTCTTCTTTATTTATGTAATGTCTTCTTTTAATCGTCCTATATGGTTAAGGGATGTATTAATGATATTAAAAGCTTCATTAGAGCAAAGGGTTATGCCTTAAGTCTACTTAAGGTTTTAACAGCAAGTAAAACCATGAAATCATTAAATTCCAGAACGTACCAGAGTCTAGAATTACTCTAGGAGGGGATTAATTAAGGGTATTAAGGTCATATTATCATGATTAATAAGTATTAATACGAGATTACTTATTATAAGCAAGTAATGTCCTCTCGGCCAGAACTATTCCTGTGCCGACAGTGCTCAGTATAAAAATCATAACTAATTATAACAAAATCATAAAAATACACCGCTATGAGGTTATAAACTAGGCTCATAGGACCATCTGCTGTAAAAATTTGAGAGTCAGAGTTTTTCTATGTTGGTAGTGGGGTCAGTCGTAAATGGGTTGTACAGTATAAGACAGTTTACTGAAATTAGCGTGTTAAAGCACTAATAAGTACTATTACTCATAATATGATGTAATTGGATCAAAATAATATTAATATATTATGATAAAACCTCTTAGGGACTACTGCAGTAAGTAAGGGAGTCCAAAATATTAAGACTTTGGGACGAGTCAGTGTACCTTGGGGTCAAGGTGATCATGGTTTCCATTGTACAGCGTGGAGTCGGTTTGAGTATCCTATTGGAGATCAAAACTTCGTAAAAGCTATCTTGACATTAAAAGATAATACAACTCCAGACCTAGAGATGTTCTTATCAAAGGTAAGATATGATGTATGATGTGTGATCGATGAGTGAAATTCATACTCCTACAGTGAGTTATCCATCGGCCTAACTTTGAAATCTAAATTGTGTTCTTATGATGAACTTTATGCTACTGAGAGCGATTACATATTATACTCCAGAGAGTGAGTCATTTATTGTCAAGAAACCCTGATGTTCTATTCATATTCCATTAGTGAGTCATTGTGGTAAGAGTTACCCTATTCTCAGAAAGTTGAGACCTTTGCTTTTGTTGAATCATTGTCCAGTTTGATATTGACATATTTCTTTACTAGAGACCTTGCGAGGATCTCTCCGAGGTAGACTCATAATATGCTCATGAGCCATTGCTAGATATTGCGAGATCTTCTATACTTAGGGAGTTGTGATTCCTTACTGCCTGAAAGGAGGTTTTAGACTGGTTGACATTACAGAAGGTCTTCAGTCTCTGCTCATCGTGTCTGTAAACACGGATGGGGCCAGCATGCCTAGACGCTCGGTCGGGTTCCAAAAAGAGAACCTCTAGGATGTTCTGGTATATTTTACCTTTTACGATCGATAAATTCAGCAAGCAAAAAATTGTAACTCCTTGCACTATTGATGCCTGGAGCCTTTGGTATTATGACCATTATCTCTTTACACTGGTAATTGTTTGGAGTCTTATTGAGATTATTCTTCCCTATACTTGTGCATTGGGACTGTTATTATTTGACCTTTCTATTCAGGTAAGATAAACCCTTGATTGGTCTTTCAAGAGTATATTCTTGATTATCTAAGTGATCTATTCTTCATATCCTATTTTATCTTCCTGGTGGATTTTTACATCCTACTGGGTATTTCTATGAAATACTCATGCATCCTCTGATGCATGCTTTAAGGATCAATAAGTCAAGACTTTGCAGCTTGAAAAGGTGGAGTGGTTTCGTGGATGATGATCAAACCCAAGAGAAGGTTGACAAATTGTAATATATAATTAGTAAGTTCAAGGTCGAACCACATGGAATGATGTAGGACTATTCTACTCCAAACTAATTTAAGACTACTTAGCTTAGCAAATTAAGATTCTCATCAGGAAATTATGTAGAGAAATTGTAATTTAATGAACTACTAAATTAAAAACTACAATTAACAATTCAATTGAAATTAACTAGAGATAGCGAAGATAATCGATGAGAGATATCAAAGCTTCATGGATCAATTATTTAATTAATACTTCTATGTCTACTTAATTTCTCAATTAAGTACAAATGACGATTTGACCTAATCGGAGGATATTGCATTCAAATCCATCATTACAATTAACATAAAGATTTCGATTGAACATTTATCATTAGCAAGCATCGTCTACTAATCACAGGGAATTATAAGCATTCGTCATACCTTACGTTAGCGACAAATCAAATAATTATATAGATTATGACTTTATCAAAAGATCGCATTCGATCAAAATAAGTAATAAATAGCTCTTTCATAGACATAGAAATATTAATCAAATAATGTCACCTCTAGCTTTGACAAAAGATTTAGCTATTCATATTCATGAGAAAAAATCAGATTCGAAAGAAATTGCATCGGGAAAAACACTGTAGCAGTTTTACTATTCACAGGTACTGTAGCAATTTCGAAATCAGCCAAAAATCGATTCTTTCTTCCTCCTTTCTCTTCCTCTTTTCTTCACTTATTGATTCTCCACTTTAGCACGTCCAAAAGACCCCTGTTTTCTAGCCAAAAGCACGACCAAAATCTTGCTCTGTTTTTATACGTGCACTGCAGTCAGCAAGGCAGTCCTCTGTTTTAGCCAAAACGAACCTCCCCTCTGTTTCTGGCAGTGATGTTTCTATAGACTGCAAGAACAATCCTTCATTCTTTCCCAACTGAGCCAAATCGCCCCTTTTTCCATCTCCAATTGAACTGAATATAGAAGCTTACCATACTGGAACACGTCTGCAACTCGATTTGCCTCGACGCCTTCTCTATTCGGCTCTGTTACATGCAAATTTCCAAATCCAGATCTTTCCAAATAGCGACCATTCCTTCTGTTGCTCCTACTCCTTGCACCGATGGAATCTCTGCACAAGCCTTCTGTGACCGCCGTGACTCGCCATCGGACCAAGCCATCGCCGTCTGTCGAGCTTAAACCCAGGTTGCCGCTTTCCATTGTCCCTCGATCGCTCCACAGTTGCCATCTTCGACTCCTCTACAGCACTGCCATGAAGCTCACCGTTGAGCTCCGCCTTCGAGCTCGACCCATGGCCGATCATCACCGTGGTCAAAACCATCGTCGTTCCTTCGCCGGCACTCGAGCAGAGACTCGAGCGCCCTGTTTCAGCAACAGACGCCCGATCTTCGACTCGGGCTGTGTTTTCTTTTTTGATTATTTTTTTCATGAACCGAACCGAACAGCTAACCCGATGAACCCGTCTTTTCTCTTTTGATTGGGCTAAAACCCGTGGTATCGCTCTTGTTCGTCTGATATCATCTGGATGGTTCTTTTCTTTTGGAATAAAACCTGCCTTCTCCTTGGATGCCAATCAATAATCTGGATCATCTTTGCACTTGATTTTTTTTCTTTAAATTGATTCGAGCTTTAAAAACCCGCTACAAGTCTCCTAGCCATCGGATCTTCTCAAACTTGATCTCTTTGCATATAAACCCGATTGACGCGCTCTTCTTATTCCGTTTTGCAATCCGCACATTTAAACCTACAATAATCAAATCAAACAAAAAATTAGACGCATAATAAAATATATACTTCCTTAAATTCATTAATGCATCTAAAATAGTTAATCAAAGCAATTTAATTATTAATTCCCTAATTACTACCCTAATCACAAATAACCCATTTTATTCATATTTTATCATTAAAACTACACTAGCAAATAGGTAAATAAGGCATATAAATGTGTATATTTTATGTTTATTAGAGGACGTTTTGAAGAATTGCTTTATTTCTTTTGTTGGAACCTTATTAGTGTTAGCCAGTGTGTGCCTGAATTTTTATGTTTGTTTATTTGACAATTTTACCTGCTGTAATAATTTAAGTAGCAATCATTTACTACATTGACAATGTTATTTTAAATTGGATGAAGAATTTCTTAGTTCTTAATTTCTGAGTTTTGTTATGAGTTCCTGGTGATGTCGATTACACGTTCTTTCATGACGATGTAATTAACCCGAGTGATTGAGTATTTGGTCGTGTCCTAAGATTTCTATCTCGGCTTTTGGTTGATTTACTTAAAAAGGCTTCTGCATTTCGATCGAGGTCACGAATTTTAGGGTGTGACAACTTCCTTCACGTAGCACCTCATAGTAGATGATCGAGAGTGGGGATGACTTGACAACTTTAAAGTAGGCATCAATCTTTTTTATTTTTTAGTATATTTTGAAATGGATGACAGACTTGCACACAAAGGACTTACGTTGGTTTAATCGACTTTACATATGTAATATTATATTTATATATGATTTTGTATCCATATTTGTGAACCATAATTATCACGGCCTAGATGCTTAGTTGGCAAATTTCAAATACTGATTTATCATATGGAGGAATAATCCTCTGATTTTTCGCTATTACTCTAATTTAATGATAGTTTTAAAAATACGGACCGCGAGAGGCTAAGGAAGAGCTTGGCTTCCACCACCAAATGGGTGGAGGCTGTTGTAGCACTAACTTCTTGCTTGGAATGTAGCTCATGAGATTCACGAAGGATTGAGAGGCAACACGTACCAAAGTATGCAACAAATGATTGGCTATCTTACCTATCATCCCAAAATTTCATATCCTGTGATTCTGTGGTCTCATTAAGTGCCTCTCTAACATCTGTTATCTTGATCAGCCAAAATAATAGAGATACCTCAAACATGGGATGAGATACGAGCATATTTCTGATTTCTATATCAATACAAGAAAGTAATGAACCAAAAAAGGACTTTATGAACAGTGCAATAAGACACAATGAACAAACTGCAACAAGGAGCATTATTGAACTGTTATATCTCCCTCGTAGAGAAGACACAATGAGACCTACAGGCTTCAATCAACCTCCAAGTTTAGATTCAACATGAGTCACAAACATGTTAGGAAAACGCAACAGAATGAAGTCAATTGTTAACACTTCCTTCTTCAATCTTAGAACAGCAACAATTGTAGCCAGCTACAGCATTAGCAAAACTGTACCCAAAGGCAAGGAGAACAAAAGCCTCCATTTCAGCAAAAAGAAAAAAGAAAAAGCCTCCTCAGCCTCAACAGAACCAACATGAGCAGCATTCTTGTACAAAAACAAAAACACCATTGAAGAGAAAAAAAACATAAGCAACCATAACTTTTTTTTCTTTATTGAATAAGCAATCATAACTTGAGGTACACACACAAATAATAGATGATAAAATCAATCAATTTATCTTAAGGTTTTCACTATCCTTCAACAACTAAAAACAGCTTTTTCTTCATCACATCAAAAGTTTAACTCCTACAAGGAATCTAAATGACCATGCTAATCTCAGTGGCGTAGCAAAACTACTTCTAACACAAGTTGCTATGTCATTGTCGATATGAAGTTGCTAATTCATAGTGCGTGATTTTCGTTTGGTTATAATTATACTCTGAAGCGATAACTAAAGAGATGCTACATAGATACTCATAAATGATATAGCAACCATACCCTGAAAGGTAAAATATTCAATTTTTCCAAACCCGGAGCCATACTCAACACCTTCTTCCCATGATCAGGGTCATACAAATCCCTCTTCTCTGTTGGATGTCCCATACCAGCAGGATCGCGGCCCACAATATAAGAATTTGCACCAGCATTAATTCTTGCCTTTGCATGCCATTGTACTTCTGTAAGACCTGCATAATGCATGGGAGATGGAAATATAGACACTACAGTAGTCTCTGGATCAAGAACACCATCTTCCAAAACCTGCAAGTATCAAAATATAAAGTTAAAAAAAAACTTTTAAGTTCAAGATCACTGATTGATTGAATTTTTAACTATTTACTCGCAATCGCACGAGACTATGTATAGTCTAGTGGAAATGAGGTTGAACCCAAAGGACTTGGAAGATTAATCTAATTCTAATGAAAGATTGAATTTTTATGATTTTAATTAACTAAAGAAACAAACTTTAATAAGAAATCAGATGAATGAAAATATCAAAGCGTCGAATCCACCACTAAACATGCAATTACTAATCTCAATTATTATCTCCACAAATTGATATGATACAGTAATTTATGTTCTTGGCCGGACACACAAATTATCAATGAATGAACTACACGTTCTTGTCCAGACACGAAAAATTCATCCACTATAAATTAATACAATTAACTCTATCCTTGGCTGGGTATAGAATCAATCATAATCCTGTTATTATCTAGACATAGGAAATATCAAGATCAAATTCCGTTACTCATTCATTAAGTCTCGATCAAAGCACTTAAGAGAAATAATAATGAAATCGCATTAAGCATGAAGAATCATTATCAACTTTCATTAAATTAAACAACTAAGAGTAGGAAATACAAATCTAGGGCTTCATCTAGCCTTGATGAGAAAATTAGCCAGACATAGAATAGGAGAAAGAAGAAATAGCTTGATTCATCGGATTTATCGAAATATTAGAATAGGAGAAAGAAGAAATAGCTTGATTCATCGGATTTATCGAAACATTAGAATAGGAGAAAGAAGAAATAGCTTGATTCATCGGATTTATCGAAACACTGCTCACAAAATCACTATTCACGGTACTGTTCAAATTTATTGTTCACGGATGCTACTGTTCACCGTCTTCCTCAATGAACTCGTGCACTGTAGCATTTGGAACGGCACTGTAGCAAAGTGAAATTCCTCTAAAAATCCGGTCTTTCTCCTGACGATCGACTCTCCTCCCTCACCTCTCTTCTTCCGGCCAAAGCCCCGCCTTATTACCACCGGAATCCGGCCAAATCACACCCAAAAAGGCTCTGTTTTCTCTCGTCAAGCTCTCTGGCGGTCCTCTGTGAAAAGCTCTGGTTTTTCTGTTTTTCCGGCGGCTCTCCTCTCTCTTCGATCTTTTCTGATTTTATAGGCAAATGGAAAGAGTCCTCCTCAACAATTCTTTCTAACTTTTGGGTTATCCCAAATCGAAATCCAACACTCAATTTTCGACTTGAACATATCTCTGAACTTCCCAAGTGAACACGCCTCTATCAAACCGAGAGTCCTTGCCTCGCTGTCCAGCTTCACTCAATCTCCTCCTCGAACACGCCATCTCCGTCGCTGCTCGATCGCAGGCTTTGTCGTTCATCTTCCCCGTCGCCCGCGTCTTCTCTCGCTCGAACAGGGCTCTGTTTCTCCTTTTTTTTTTGAAAAAAAAAAACCTTTCATGTTTGTTTTCTATCCTAATATGCATATTTTGAAATTTATTCTTTGTTTAAATTAGTATAACTCATTTTAGAAGCTAGATTGTGAAAATATACGGTAAAAACTAGTTTTTAACTACCAATATTTTTTACACAATATCTCCGATATATCTCCGATATTTCATCTCTTTGGCCGACCGATATTTTACCGATATCCGATACGACATTCCATGACTTAGACGCATAATTAAATATAAATCATCCATAAATCCAATTAACGCATCTAAATTAATCAATTAAACACATTTATTTATTAAACTCCGAATTACTCACCTAATCATGATTACCTGTTAATAATCCTTACTTCAACTAAAATTACGACTAACATATAGATAGAAAGGCATATAAATGTTTATATTTCGTAGACATCAATCACCTTCAACATGATGCATCCAATTTCTAATGGAAAAGTTTATTCAGACAAGCTAAGTTATTATGATCTTTATTTTATATCAGCTAAGTGGTTATAATTGAAACTGAAAGAATCAAAATTAAAAACTAGTTTAAGTACAAAAAGAAATGTCAAAATTTCAAGGCAATGACCTTGCTGTGCTGTTCCATACGGACATCCAAGGAACATCGTCTGCTTTGGTAAAACCACCTAATGGATGGAGCAAAAGGATTGGGTTCTTGTACCCCATTTCAAGAAGTCGTCGGCGCGTGTCATTCATCAAAAGTGCATGGCCATTATGAACAGGATTCCTCAACTGAAATGCAAATACAGCATCTGCTTGGCGTTGATCAAATTCCTTGCGGAGTTGTTTTGGAGAAAGTCGGCAGTGATCCAGACCATCATTGTACTTGATTGCTCAAACACCTCGAGGGTACCCACCAATTAGACAGTTTCCAGCAGGTGTGATTGCCTCCTCAACATATGGTAATCCTGGCGCAGTAGTCCCCCATGTTCTCAGCAATTCTTTCTTCTTTATTGTGCTTATATATTTCAACCCTGGAGCAAGATTCAATTTTTGTAAGTATAAACTAACAGCAACAAGAAAACTTTTTTCCTTTTTGCAAGCAGATGCACATATTACTGAGCTTGATTCGCGAAGCCCCTTAATTTATGCTCTGTCGTAAAAGAAATCTAAATGGATGAGCAACAATTAATTAGTGGCAAAAAAACTGAAACTTCATGAATTGTCTTCATGAGTCCGAGAAGAAAACATGAAGAGGCCATGGTCCACACTCCACACCCATAGCTCTTGTTAACAAAACATTTGTTCAAAAAATTAAAACATCCTAATAATTATTGTGTTTCAGTTTCATAATTTACGCTTTCAAGAGAGGAGAAAATAATTCATGTTCTGCCAAATTCTTAGCTTATTCCTATAAGAAAATTTAGATCCAAATAAATGAACATCTTAAGAATAAAATTCCCACCAGAATTCATTGCAAAACAAAAGAACCACATTCTACTAGTAATAGAGGAGGTAGCAACTAGCAAGAAATCACAGAAGCAAAAAAATAATTACCAGAAAATGGAAACTTCCAAAGAGAGGAAAATTCTATCACAGAAAAAGCTTGCATTTTTTTGCAACTCATAGCAAAATCTAAAACATGAAAATTCCAATATCTCTGCCAAAGTAATAGCATGACTATTCAGACAACAGTCAATTTTGAAAATCCAGCACAAGTAGTGAATCAAACGCAGGTATTAGCCAGGTCATGATAGATAAAACGGTCCATGAACACTAATCATATCATTCAATTTACCCAAATATGGCTATTAATCATTTCACATTAATAGCCATATTTGGTTTACCCAACATGAACTAAGCAGTCAATTTTGAAAAACCATAGAGGACTATCAATGGAACAGAGGGGAGTATCATGCATGAATACTATCCACAAACTACATTAGAAAATCAAACTCAAACCAAACCAATTCTTTCCTCATTCGAACCAAACTAATCCACGGCAAGTACCCATCAAACAATTCACCCAAAAAATGCAAATATTATAAAAGAAACCATAAAAACAAGGAAAATGATATTTCTACATCAACTTCGCAGGAAAAAATGTTTTTTTTCTAAAAACAATGATTTTTAATAGAACAGAGACCATCAAGATAAAAAATCTCAAATACCCACAACCATTCATGCCAAATCACTCCAAAAAGACAAACGAAACAGAAAAACAAGAAACGAAGATCAAATTGACAAAAAAAAAAAATCGAATTACAGAAAAAGTAATGATTTTTAACATAACAGAGACTACTAAGATTAAAAAAATGCCAAAATACCCACAATCCATTCATGCCAAATCACTCCAAAAACACCCAAAAAAAACAAAAAAATAGCATCAAATTGAAGGCCAACCTCCGAAGAGCACCAACGAGGTCGCCGTCCGGCCCGACAAGCGCAACGTCGGAAGAGTCCCCAATGGCTGCGCGCTCGTCGTCGTCGACGTCGAGGACGATCGGCAGCGACATGTTGACGACGGCGCTCCCGCCGCCGCCGTCGTCGAGGCGGAGGGAATTGAAGTGGAGGCTCTGCAAGTACTCATGCTCCCGCATGAACCCCCGGAGAGGGCTCGCCCACCCCTCACTGAGCACGTGGGTCCACAGCGGAGAGCCTGGCGGCGGGCAGCCTCGCCGCCGCCGCCTTTCGGGCCGCCGGTCTGCCGCCGGCACGATGAGGTCGAAGAGGGCGCCGCCGTCGGGGTCGATGAGGGAGCTCCGGATAGACATGGGGAGGCGGGAGGGGTGGGGTTTCCGGGAGGTTTTTGGGGTGCGGAGAGTGAAGGTGATGGGATGGGGTCTGGCTGTTGTAGCCATTGATGGGGGCCTCTGTGCGAGGGGAAAGTTGGAGGGAGGGAGGGAGTTTTCTACTTTATAGAATATGGTTTTATTTGATTTGCAGGGGAAATCTGATTGGCCAATTTTTTTTTTCTTTTTCTTTTTCATGTTATTATAAAAAAAATTGGTAAGTAATGGGAAAATACTTACATCAAGATCATACTAACGGAACTCAAAGAATTTGAAGTAGCAAATTTGTAAGAAAGAAAATTACATAGACATAATAAAGTCGTGTTTAACCTATGAGTTGCCCCAAAAAAATGTACTCCCTCCGTTCCAAAATACTATGTACATTTTGAAAAATTCATTTTCCAAAATATTGTATACATTTTGTCAAATTATGTGATTTTTTTTTAAATTGAAGGAGACTTGGAAGGATTGACTTAAATTTAGTCTGTGAATGAGCATTTTGTTAGACGGGATACGAGGGAAAAGAAGTCATGTGATTTCTTTGCGGGTTTCATGGTCTAATAAAAATAAGAATTTTTTCAAATGTACATAGTATTTTGGAACGGAGGGAGTATATTTTATGCACTCATGAGGCGGGCTCTTTATAAACAGTATTGTGGGGGGGGGGGGGGGGGGGGGGGGGGGGGGGGGGTAAGTTTTAAAAACCTGCATTCTCCCTGCATTACGCACATTGGGGACGATCTAAATTTTGCACATGAGGATGCACCAAGCGCATGTAAAAGGCTCTTATTGAAACATATTTAATTATAATTTATAAAATTAATGTGAGGCATTGTGAGTTCTTCATTTAGTTTCATGGTTGTTTGTCTACATCTCTCTAATTCATAGGAGACTTGTGTGGTGGGGGGATCTGTGGATGTATTTTTTTCCTCTAGTATATAACTCATTTGAATGTCCTAGATTCTGGCTTAATTGGAAGTTTGGATAGTCAAACATTGAACCTGGTCTGATTCTTGGGTCAGGTTGTGTTTTAATGGCAGACATCATGCAAAGCATCGTCACTAGCCTTTATAATTTTGACCCGACTACTCCAATTGCTTGGAATAAAAGATGGCTGTATAAGCTCTTCTCCCTCGACTCATTCTAACGGAAGCATTTTTTTCATCCGCCTAGAGGATGTTCTCTAGGATATCCTCCATCGGATGGGAACCGTCTATCATCAAGATTGACGGCGCACACACTCATACAGCACACTCAATCAAACATCACCATGAGCACACAGTAGTAGCATAGGCGCCGTCGAGATCCTCTCGGCGGAGTGCAGACGCTTCCCATTCTAACCGTCTAGAAAAATTTGAATAGGGCTATTAAATGTCTGAAAAGGATAAAGTGGTTGTTATATCGTGTACATCTATGTAAATACTGCATAAAACCT
Organism: Houttuynia cordata; assembly: GCA_039654745.1. Taxonomy (NCBI): domain Eukaryota; kingdom Viridiplantae; phylum Streptophyta; class Magnoliopsida; order Piperales; family Saururaceae; genus Houttuynia; species Houttuynia cordata. The sequence goes on from CM077505.1 coordinate 5,284,057, forward strand.
TGCAGTTACTCATTATGTTCGAACATTTACATTTAGTTACGTTAAATAGAACCATTATCGGACGTTTTTCTAAGGAGGAAAGTATTTTTTGTCCATCTGGAATTATCCTCATTCCTCCCTCGCATGCCCTAGCAGGCTTAGCAATTCCGTTTTCTATTACAGTTTTTTATCAAAATAGGCTAAATGGAGGAGTAAGATCATGATTATAATTTTTTTTATACATAGAGCCCTAAAAGGCTCAGCCAAAAGGAATCACATGGCTATTTTGAAACGTCGGTTAGGAAAATGATTTAAAGCAAACAATGAAACCCTCTCGTGATGAAGAAGACCTCGCACTCTAACTCCACAATTAGTCGCCAAGGGGTGGCATGAATGATTTTTCCTTGCCGGTTGCCAATCGAGCTCCACGACGACCAGAAGAAGTCTTTCCACCGTAAGGTAGCCGGAACACCATGACTCCATTAAATTGACAAAAAATTGGTCTAAAAATTAACATGTTTATGCATGTACATTAGATGGATGAGCAATGCTTTAGGTTTTTGTTTGTGTGCTATCTTTATGTACTTGCCTCATATGCTGAATTAACTTGCAACTAAGAAACTTCAATTGTCAGTGATTAGGTGGAAGAGCCACCCTTAGTTACTTGCAAGCTAGTAATGCCTTATATAGAATGGTTATTGTCTTTGTTCTTACGAATACTTACCTTATGTATGTCCAAATCCTCGTGGCCTACCTCATGGCTAACATCGTCGTCCAAAAGAGGGTCCAGTCCACCATGCCCCAGGTCCACGTCTGCACCGCCGTCGTCATCATCTCCCTCGTCGTCTTCCGGAAGGAGCTCTCCCTCTGGAAGGAGAAAACCGCCTCTGCCATTCGACCTCCTTCTCCTCACTCCGTCCAAGTCGATAAAGTACCCTTACCGGTCAAGGAATTCTATATCGGCGAAATTTCGCCGATATATCAATTTCGGGCCCCACCTGAAAAATCGAAATGACAAAATATCGGTTTTTAAAAAAATTTATAATATACGCTATTTCAAAAAAAAAATATTTTCAAAAAAAAATTTGGAAAAAAAAAATTTTTTTTTTTAAAAAAAGGGAAAAAATAACAACTTTTCCCTTGTTTCCAATCCTAATATGCATTTTTATGCATATTTTGAAATCTATGCTTTATCTAAATTAATATAACTCATTTTATAAGCTAAATTGTGAAAATATATGACAAAAATTAATTTTTAACTACCGATATTTTTTTACAAATATCTCCGAAATTTTATCTCTTAGGCCGACCGATATTTTACCGAAATCCGATACGGAATTCCTTGTTACCGGTAGTGCCCAACGGCAACGCCGCGGCCACCAAGACGGCCAAGACCGGGAACTCCTCCATATTCACCCCGCCGGAGCGAGGGGAGGACTACAGGGACTTGCAGGCGCTGGTGAACGTGGATATGATGACGCTCTTCATCACGTCCATCTACGGCGTCAAGAGCACCGTGACGGCCATGGACAACCCTGGCCAGATTGGCAAGGCGCTGGGCTACCCAACCCAGAGCACGTGCGTCTCCCTCATCAGCATCTGGAACTGCCTTGGCCAGCTCAGCCTCACCTTCGTCTTCCTCACCTTCGTCCTGCTCCTCGCCTGTGTCGGCCAACGGCATCTATGTCGCCTCGGTCATTGTCGGCTTCACCTTCGGCAGCAGTGTCTGAAGGGTAATCGAGCCGCAGCGGAAGTGAATCTAACATCCGTTATGGTGTTGAATTCTTCAAATTCTGTTTTCACGAAAAATAACCTTGCACTCACAAACACAAATATATAAATGAGTACAAGTATTTTAGCAATATAAACGAACGATTATTTATATCATGAGCAATCAAAGAAATTCAAGAATGTATACTACAAACCTGCAGCCTTAGTGCCTAAGTTATACCATTCTTCGTAGAGAAATAGAAATAGTATGTCGGAGATCACCTTAATGAAACCATTTGAGTGTGATTCCTCTGACTTGCTATTCTCCCAGAGATAGCAATATCATTCAAGAGTTTTCTACTTTATCTTAACTTTGATTCAATCTCTAAGAAGAATCCCAGATTGCCAATAATATCACCAAAGGAGAAAATAAGAAGAGAGCGTCACCCAATGGAGAAGATGAGAGAGCAAATTCTTTTTTTTTTTTAAACCAAAAACAGCCCAAAGACTTGGTCAATGAGGGCGTCCCCTCATTCCTCTTTTATTGCTTTTCAGTTACATGATTTGGGCAATCAATTCCCCAAATCAAGCTCTCTCTCCACGTCCTATTCTAAATGGGACTTATTCCATATATGTACCTCTCCTTAATTAGTTACAATTGACTAATTTAAAACTCTTCCATAACTCTTTCCACATATGTACCTCTACTTGTATGAAACCTTTCGCCACAAATCTAGTTTTGTACTTCTCTATTGATCCATCAGCTTTGAGCTTCTTCTTGAAGATCCACTTACACCCAATTGATTTCTGTTCGTCTGGTAAGTCAACAATCTCCCAGACTTTGTTCTTCAAGATTGAATCAATTTCCTCTTGAACAGCCTTTCGCCATTCCTTGGAATCTGGACTACACATAGCCTGCTCAAACGTGACTGGATCACTGAGTACAAGTTCATCTACCGATATCTCATCTTCACCAAGCATGGCATAGTAATTATTCAACAAAACTGAAGGTCTACGCTCTCTTGATGCTCGAGTTTCAACATCCTTATTGGATGCATTACCTATCACTTGTTCATTACTAGTGACAGTAACTTTCTCTTTTTCTATCTCAAAGAGTTCCACTTTATGACTAGGAGTTTTAAGGTCTATGTCTTTCTCAAGAAAATAAGCATCTCTAGACTCTATAACCCCCACTATCCCATCATCATGGTGTACAACAAATCGATACCCTTTCGAATGATCACAATAACCTATAAAATTACATTTTATGGTCTTTGGATCCAACTTAGTTCTTAGTTGATCAGGCACCCTCACATGGGCCTTTGACCCCCACACTATCAAGTTCGAAAAGTTTGGACGTCTTCCCGTCCATAACTCATATGGGGTCAATTTGATCCACTTAGAAGGTATTCAATTTAGTACATAAACAACGGTGTCTAGTGCTTCACCCCAAAACTGTGTTCCCAGTTCATAGTGGTTTAACATGGACCTTACCATGTCCAATAAAATCCTATTACGTCTTTCAGCGACTTCATTCTATTGAGGGGTATATGGTAAAGTATATTGATGCACTATTCCTTGGTTTGTACAATAGTCCTTCAACAAATCAGATATGTACTCACCACCTCTGTCTGTTCTCAGAACTTTAATCTTCCATCCTAATTGGCTCTCAACCCCAGCCTTAAATTCCTTGAACTTTTCTAAGGCATCGGACTTTCTCGATAACAAGTACTCATAACCATATCTCGAATAGTCATCTTTAAACGTAATAAAATATGTCATACCCCTTTAAGTTTTGACGTTTATAGGTCCACATATATTTGAGTGAATAACCTCTAAAAGGTCAACTGCTCGTTGCCCTTTGGGAAAGGGTAGCCTAGTCATTTTGCCTGATAAGCAATCTTCACACACGCGCAAATCATCACCTATTCTAGGTAGTAACCCACTACCCGACATTTAGTGTAATTTTATCGCATTCACATGACAAAGGTGCAGATGCCACAATAATGCATTAACCACATAACAAGCAACAATATACTCAGAATCAGCTATTTCATTAACCTTAGCAAAGTCATTGGAAATATCAAGTTTGAATAAACCATCCACAAGAGAAGCAGTAAATAAAATATTATTCTTCTATCCCACAGTTCCCTTGCCACCCTTGAACCTGACTTCAAATCCCTTTTGAGTCAGTAGAGGGATTGAAATCAGATTCCTACGAATAGTAGGTGCAAACAAGACATCTGTGAGTACCAAAGTGTTCCCCCCTAAAAGAGGAACATGAATAGAGCCAATCCCCAGCACGTCACAATAGATGTTATTCCCCATGTAGATCTTGTGCTCTCTGGGACTAATCTCTTTCATCTCAGCAAAAGACTCCTTTGCCATAACCACATGACGGGTTGCAGCCGAGTCAAGCCACCAACCTCTAGTGATAGTGTTCACAATCAGTGCCTCTGAGATCATGCACACTATGTCCTTTCCACCACCATGCTGTTTTCTTTTCTCGTTGCCCTGGGAGCCATTAGGACAGTTCCTGCTAAAGTGACTCATCTGGCCACAAGTAAAGCAGGCTCCCTTCTTCTTGTTTTTGGTCTTGTCTCCACCCTGGAACTGAGGCTTCTTTCCTTCCCTCTTGAAGTTCTTCTTTAAGGTGCCAGCATAGGACCCACCTTTCTTTGAGCCAACATGGTGAGCAAGGTTGGCAGATGCATTAGAGGCTTTCATATGCTCTCTCCTCTCCTGCTCCAAGCCCAGCTTGGCAGTAAGATCATCGAGAGTGAGCTTCTTATCACTCACGTTTAAAGCCACCACAACTACTTCCCATGATGGAGGGAAGCTAGTGAGTATCGTAGACACTTGGACCCCCAATGAAATTGGATCTCCAAGCATCTCCAGCTCACTAGCGATAATGGACATGGCATTTATGTGCTCAAGCACATTCTTGCCCTCCTCCATCCTCATGTTGGTATTGCGAGTGTGGAGCAACTTGATGTGTGCCTCAGTATGCTCTCCATACCTCCTCTCTATGGCCTCATACATTTTTTTTTGCCTTTTTATGCTTCTCAAAAAGCAACTCAATAGTAGGCTCCATAAAGGTAAGCATCGTGGTCCTTGCTCGTGCATCCTCCATCTGGAACTTTTCGTACTCTCTCTTTTGAGCAGCAGTACTATGTTCACCCGAAGGTTCAACAACTTGGTCCAATAGATGACCCAAGTTATCAAGGAACAGAATATGCCGGATGCGCCTCTTCCAGGCAACAAAGTTCGTGACATTCAACTTTTCAGTCTTTGCCAACTCACTAGAGACCATTCGTGATGCCATTGCAACTTTGGAGAAAAATCAGCAAGTGGTGCAACAAGGTGAAGATAAAAATCTTCAACCAGTGAAATGGGACAATAAGTGTTAAACAACATAGTTTGAATCACTAATTGACCATCAATGATCAAATAATTATATGGCACAAAATACTGCTTCAAAATAATTGGTTTTTCAAATCTTTTTCCGTCGATCGATCGTGTCAAAATACGTGATCGATTGTTATGCCGATCGATCACGTCTAAACTGCCGATCGATCGCAGCAGCCGATGCAGACTTTGCACAAACTTACAGTAGATACGATCGATCGTGTACATTGCCGATCGATCGCTCAACTTGTAAAGATATGTTCAATCGTACACCCGATCAATCGCGTCGATCGCTGCACAAATGCAAATTTTTCCAGTAGATACGATCGATCGCAACTAGTGCCAGTTGATCGTTTCTAACGCAATTTCGATTTTGATTTTTAACAGTAGATACGATCGATCGCAAATACTGCCGATCGATCGTTTCCCTCTTTGAACGACGCTTCCAGTAACTATGATCGATCGCGAACGGTGCCGATCGATCGTTACCAGTCGTCTTCTTCGTTGAAAACCCTTAGCGATCAATCGCGTCTAGATTGCCGATTGATCGCTAAATTGAGAAATGCAATTTTTGATTTCGATTGCTCACCTCATAGATCTTTTGGGAATTCTAACACCATAAACGAACGGAGGCTCCAATACCACTGAAGGGTAATTGAGCCGCAGTGGAAGTGGATCTAACGTCCGTTATGGTGTTGAATTCTTCAAATTCTATTTTCACGAGGAATAACCTTGCACTCACAGTACAAATATACAAACGAGTACAAGTATTTTGGCAATATAAACGAACGATTATTTATATCATGAGCAATCAAAGAAATTCAAGAATGTATACTACTAACCTGCGGCCTTAGTGCCCAAGTTACACCGTTCTTCGTAGAGAAATAGAAATAGTATGTCGGAGATCACCTTAATAGAACCGTCTGAGTGTGATTCCTCTGACTTGCTATTCTCCCAGAGAGCAATATCATTCAAGAGTTTTCTACTTTTTTATCTTAACTTCGATTCAATCTCTAAGAAGAATCTTAGATTGCCAATATCACCAAAGGAAAAGATAACAAGAGAGCGTCACCCAATGGAGAAGATGAGAGAGCAAATTCTTTTTTTTTAAACCAAAAACAGCCCAAAGACTTGGTAGGGCGTCCCCTCATTCCTCTTTTAATGCTTTTCAGTTACATGGTTTGGGGAATCAATTCCCAATCAAGCTCTCTCTCCACGTCCTATTCTAAATAGGACTTATTCCATATATGTACCTCTCCTTAATTAGTTACAATAAACTAATTTAAAACTCTTCCATAACGGTTCTAATTAATGGCGTCTCTTCCAATTTGGTGTGGGCCCCACATGGGCCCATGGAAGCCTTGCCATCTCCTCAAGTTCACACATACAAGGGAGGGCCGACTCCTCTCAAATAAGGCAAGTAATATGGGACACAATCCCATATATACTTACAGTGTCCTCCGCTCTTCGACATTGTCTCGGAGGTCTTCAGGCTCAAGTACTACTCCGCACTCTACAACTTCGGCGGCATGTCCAGCCCGGTCGGCTTTAGGATGAGGAGTCAATGAAGCAGAAGGCGGTGACCGGAGTGGTGACCAAGGAGCTGACCTGCTTTGGGGTGGACTGCTTCAAGAAGTCCTTCCTGATCATCGCCGAGGCAACACTGTTCGGGGCGGTGGTGTCGCTGGTTTTGGAGATGAGAATGTACAAGTTCTACCGGGGGGTAGCTACGGCAGGTTCAGTGTGGCCGACTGGGAGGTGGAGATCCCAAAACAAAATTACCTATTATCGACGCCAAAAACTGTTGCTAGAAGCCATTTATCTGTCGATACAGACTCCGAGCGTCGGAGAGATTGGACGAACAAGTAACGGGCCGTTTAGTTCGTGTAAAATTCAAAATATCCACAGTGAAAAATTCACTTTTCATTGTAGATGTCTGGATTTTTTACTAACCAGGCTGAAACACAGACTGGGCGTTTACATGTGAAAGATAGATCCCCAGAATGGGAAGCTGAGAGCAAAGTGCTGCTAGCCTGAGGGGAAGAAGCCAGGGCAGCTCGAGATGAACGGATCAGGAAATTAACGAGAATGGTTTCGCTTTGTAATACAAATTGGCTTGTAAATTACAACCAAAAGTGTTTGGTTTCTCTAATTTGTATCCGTGTTTTAACGCAACGATTCACACTACGTTGGAGTCATGGAAGATTTGAGCTTCAGGCACTAATGAAGCTAAGTTTTCGATTTCTATAGGTTCAAAGCTATTCCAATAAACTTCATGTGACAAATTCGAGCCATCACTAATAAGTAGATGCATTCTCGTGGGCTTCAGCATCCATGAAGTCTTATAGGAAGCCACGAACAGGGTTTCGGCCCTTCGCATGGCAACCTGAACGTGAAGTAGCTAAGATCAACAAGTTCAAGACAGCTTACGGTCTGTTTTGGTCGTTCTTTTTAAGTGATAGATACTACGTACACGGATGAAGTGACCACAAATGCTTCCAAAAACTGCGCCACACAACCGATTTAGGCTTAATCATATGTCACGACTCACGAGTAATTATCTTAGAAAAAAAAAATCTTAGAAGTGTCTCAATTGATTGACTTGAGGAAACGGGGGACTTTTTTTAATCTTTTTCTGATAGATGTTGACTTGAAAGCAATGACAGCGATTCTTGTATAAATCCGCTTCACGCTGCTTCGTATCCATAAGAGTCCCCTGAAGACGTGTCAATGTAGCCCCAATAAGTCAGCCTTGCCGACACCATTCTGTCATGTAATAATAGTTTCATGTAATGCTTAGGGACCGTTTGGGGCGTGTTTATAAGCAAATATCCACAATATTATACTAACTACATATGCATGTTAATAACTATCAAGGAAATGTATGCAATTTATACATACATTTGTATAACTGTCAAGGAAGCTGTCTTACGCACCTAGTCCCATTACACGGCTCCCAGCATAGCTAACAACTTGGTAAGCTAGTGCTTAACAAAAACATATATGGAAAAAGTTTAAATGAGATCGCTCTCATATTGCTTATATGAGGCCACTTTGAAACGTAGCCATTGGATCTTGATCTGACGGTTACAAATATCCATAATCATCTCACCCACTCCTTGATGTGACACACTTACCTACCCATTGATTTGATATCCACCCTCCGATCGAAATCTAACGGCAATAAAGATTGGCCTCATGCTCCTTATATGAGAATGATCTCATGTAAACTTATCTCATATATACTCGATCAAGTATATATTTATTATCATTCCTCTGAGGGATTTTTAGAAGGTGGGAGACCAGCTAAAGAATTTTATTAAAGATATAAATTAGTTGTTGACAGTTTTAAACCCATGATATATATATATATAGGAAAAGTTTAAATGAGATCGCTCTCATATTGCTTATATGAGGCCACTTTGAATCGTAGCCGTTGGATCTTGATCTGACTGCTACAAATATCCATAATCATCTCACCCACTCTTTGATGTGACACACTCACCTACCCATTAATTTGATATCGACCCTCCGATCGGAATCTAACGGCAATAAAGATTGGCCTCATGCTCCTTATATGAGAACGATCTTATGTAAACTTATCTATATATATATATATATATAGGACGGTTTACATGAGATTGCTCTCATATAAGGATCATGAGGCCAATTTGTTGGGCCATTGGATTCCGATCCGATAGTTGATATCAAATCAGTGGGTAGGTGAGTATGTCACTCGGTGGTAGGTGAGTTCTATGTATCTGTTTGTAGCCGTCAGATCAAGATCCAATGGTTATAAATAAAATTGGCCTCATATAAAGAGCATGAGGTCAATCTTCTGGGCTATTGGATTCCGACCCGAGGTGGATATCAAATCAGTGGGTAAGTATATGTCACATCAGGGGGGAGGTGAATTTTATGTAGCTGTTTGTAGCCGTCAAATCAAGATCCAATGGCTACGAATGGAATTGGCCTCATATAAGCTATCCTTTTCTCATGAAAATCCTCACAAAATATGCAACTTTCGTATTTGAGTTTTGCCGGTGTGATCGATCGCAGCGCTAGGCGATCGATTGCTGCTTCCTTTCGCGCGATCACAGTACTTATGATCGATCGTCGCCAACGACGATCGATTATTGCCTTAATTCGCCAAATTTCAGTACTTACGATCGATCGTCACAAAAACTGCAACTCACAGTAAAAATGATCGATCATCACCCGAGGTGATCGATCGCATCTGCCTTTACTCTTGGTAGTGAAACTATCCCGATCGATCGCGTATCTCTTGGCGATCGATCGCGTCCGAAATTTTAATAGATCAAATCTTTTTACTTCGAACTCGAAATTGCACACTGTCGGTGGCGTTGGAAAACTTTTTTCACGTACTTTAACACCGTATCGCAAAACACAACAAAACAATCTAAACATGCATCAAAACTTCTTATTTTAGATCAATTTTCAAAAATATTAGTTTTATTAAACATACTGATTTTTTGGGTATTACATTAATATAAAGTACATCAATAAGTAGGAATTATTTATTCTGTCCCTTATAATGATTAATTGTGTATCTTTATTTTTTTCAATGGAAAAAATCTATTTAACTGTCTGGGCCCGAGGTCCGTGGGCAGTGATAAGCATAAAATATACATATTTATATGCCTTATTTACCTATATGCTAGTGTAGTTTTGATGATAAAACATGAATAAAACGGGTTATTTGTGATTAGGGTAGTAATTAGGGGATTAATAATTAATTTACTCTAATTAACTATTTTAGATGCATTAAAGAATTTAAGGAATCATATTTTTTTATTATGCGTCTAATTTTAGTTTGGTTTTGTTATTGCAGGTTTAAAAATGCGAATTGCAGATCGGTAGCAGACGAGTGCATTAGACGTGTTTTGAAGTGCCAAAGTGATCCAAAAGCTGATATCACGCGTATTGAAGATCTGAACTGTTGATGATGTACTTAAGAGAAGACGGGCGTGAAATTGAAGTACAGACGTGCAAATTCGATCCGGAGGTGGAGATCGTTACGACGGGTTTTATTTCATTGAAAAAAAAATGAAAAGGAATTGAATTGGTTCAATTGAGTCTGGTCCGGTTTGGGTTGAAAAGAAAAAAATAAAAAAACTAACCCGAGCCATCGGCTCGAGTGTCGAACAGAACAAAACGAAAACAGGGCGTTCGAGCTTCTGCTCGAGCGTCGGCAAGCTCATGGCCTGGGCTGGTTTCACAGCGATGACTGGAGCAGAAGGCGACAACAGCGATCAGGATTTCGGTGGATTGATGCTGGCAGAGCTCGATAGGACGGCGATGAGTAGTGGCAAGATCTGGCGGGCGACAACAATGGCGGAATGATGGTCATGGCGGCAGAGTTCGAAATTAGAAGCGGCGGCCTGGAATCCGACGGGCATGATGGCTATGACTGTCGACGACGGAGCTTGAGAAGGCGTCTGCAGCTCAGAAACTGAAACGGAATTAAAAAAAAAAACAGAGGCGTGCTTGTGCGGGGGTCTCAAATCGAAATCAGAATTTTCAGTTTGGATTTGGATTAACTTGGAAGAATCACATTTGGGTATGGACTCTCGAAGTCTAGTATCTATAAAAACCAAGGTTTTCAAAACCGGACCGGCCATCGAACCGGAATGATGGCCGGTCCGGTCAGACCGGGGTCTGACCGCGGTCAAACCGGGGTCAAACTGGTGTGAGCCGGTTTAGGTGAGAGGAGTATAAATATATGATAAATATATAATTTGTGTAATATAAAGATCAAAAATACATAGCCCAAGTGGTTAAGTCTCTCACAGGGGAGGGGAGGGGGTTCGAATCCCCCCTCTTGCAAAAAATTTTTCAGAAAAAATAATTTAAATATTCCGGACCGGTCCGGTTCACCGGTTCGGAAAAAACCGGCCGGTTAACCGGCCGATTTTAAAAAAACCCGCCCGGTTCGTTGAACTGGGCTGAACCGGATGAACCGGACCGGTTTCCCGGCCGGTTCCGGTTAACCGCGGCCGGACCGGCTGGTCTGGTCCGGTTTTGAAAACACTGATAAAAACCAAGCGAAGAATTGGAAGAAAGGACGGATTTTTGGGGACGAAAGGACTGTTTTTCTCTATTCTGTTTCGAAAAAAAACAGAGCTGTTTTGGGCGTGTTTGGGTCGTGATTTTGCCGATAATCGAAGAGGAATCGACAGGGGAAGACCAGGAGAAGAAGAAAGCTTGGATTTTGAACGGATTTTAGAACGCTACAGTGTACACGAAATTGCTACAGTAACGGCTGTTTGGGGGAGATGATGAACAGTGCTCGCGCTGCTACAGTGTTTCTACTACAGTGAACAGTGCTGTGAATAGTGATTTGCTACAGTAATTGCTACAGTGTTTTCCCCCGATGCAATTTCTTCCGAATCTGATTTTTCTCTTGAATATGAATAGCTAAATCTTTTGTCAAAGCTAGAGGTGACATTATTTGATTAGTAGTTTTACGTCTATAAAGAAGTGTTTTTATTGCTTATTTGATTGAATGTGATGTTTTGGAAATAGTCATAATCTATACAATTATTTGATTTGTTGTTAACGTAAGGTACGGCGAATGCTTATAATCCCCTGTGATTAGTAGACTATGCTTGTTAATGATGAATTTTCAATCGATATTTTTATGTTAATGGTTATGATGAACGTGAATGAAATATCCTCCGATTAGGTCAAATCATTATTTGAACTTAATTGCGTAATTAAATAGACGTAGAGTATTAATTAAATAATTGATCCTTGAAGCTTTGATATCTCTCATCGATTATCTTTCTTATCCTTAATTAGTTTTAATTGCATTTTTAATCGTCATTTTAGTAGTTAATTAAATTACAATTTCTTTACAAAATTTTCAGATAAGAACTTTAATTTGCTGAGTTAAGTAGTTTTAGATTAGTTTGGAGTAGAATAATCCTACATCATTCCCTGTGGTTCGACCTTAGACTTACTGAGTATATATTACAATTTGTCAACCTATTTTGGGGGTTAGACTAGGCAGCCAAAGGAGGTGACTTTAGCCAACATGTCCTACACTTTATACATGTGAGGTTGGGTGGAAGGCAACTAGAAGTACACCATGATATATATATATATATATATAGAGAGAGAGAGAGAGAGAGAGAGATGAGAGAGGAGAGAGAGAGAGAGAGAGAAAGAAAGTTTTAAATGAGATCGCTCTCATATGTGTTAAAGACAACTATAAGGATCATTGTGAAATAGGATTAAAAGCAAGGGGTGTTCATAATTTAGTTTATTTATTGGAAAATTGATTAAAAAAATTAAGTTTAGTTTTCATAACTTGTTTTTCAACACAACATACAAATCTCCCACTACAATGCCCCAAATTTTCAAATACTTTTTTATACAAGTTATCAGAGTTACAGCATATCCTTCAAGTAAAACATGTATCTGATACATTACAATGGGTTTTTTAATACAGTTTCAATACAACGATTATTGAATATTATAATAATCAATATATATATATAGAAAATATGAGCCCTGGATGCAACAATATTGTCCAACATTCAGCCTTACAATAAATGCACCTACTCAGGCTCGCTCTTATGAGCTTAAATTAAATAATGGAGCTGTACAATGAATACTTACTACAACACTGTCTTCCCACATGTATTTCATGGTACCTGCAAAACTAGAAAGGTAGTGTAGCTGAGTATTTACATACCCAGTAGGACAAGAACATAATATAATACTTCACTTATGATAGTATTATAATCATCAATCATTAATACACACTACAACCAATTACTTAGAACAGCACATGCATCTTATGTGTAATACCTTACCTACAACTGTTCTAAGAATCCTTGTTGTTCTAGTATTTATTGAGGTTTCGGAGGTTATCCTCAACCTCTAACATTCTAACCTTCTGGCTCTCTAGAATGGATTTACTCTAAGGAGACACCCTAATTCTTCTCATTTCCTTTTGACTCAGTTTACCACTATAAATGGTAATCTCGAATTTATGGTTCCCTTGAGGTTGGATTATGGGCACCATAAACTTTGCCATAACCCATTCATGCAAGCTAGAACCCCTTGTCGATTCTATGCCTCGAAGATGGCCAATCATGGTTTGAGCCAATTCTTTGCTCTTGTGACTTGTAGTATTCCCTCTTACATACTTCTTGGTTTTTGTCTTTAAACCGATGGTAATTGACTTTTATCGTCTAACCTACATTTTTTTACTTCATTCATTCCAAGTAACCTATTAGTTATTATGAGTTTATGCTTGATGATTTTAAATTATACAAGTCATCTTTCCTTCCATTGGACAACCATTGGTCGATATTCTACATCGCATTGTGTGCATTTACTTCTACCAGAGGCAATATTCACTTGAAATAGCCAACACATTCATTCAAGTACAACTCATATGGTCATACACATATTTCTATTTATTCCAAACATCATCATGCATAATTCATTCATCACAACATTCATGATAGTATTACAGCATATCTCAGGTTTTTACATTCTTCTCATGTATATACATTTACTTTTAATTCTTCATCTTAAATTTACAATTCTCTGTCAGTTGGTCCGTCGACAAACCCCAATGACAACTCTTGTTGTCAATGCCTAGACAGTTCCAATACTTTTGCTATTGCCTTGTTGAGGCATGATTCAAGGCATATTGACCCAAAATATAATTCATTACATGTATGCTCATCATTCAACTTGCAACAGATCATGCCATGCAATCATTCATGTATAAAAATCACATTTTTATCTTCTAAGACATGAAAATTCTACATACAGCCATGTAAGAAGTGGCATGCTTCAGATTCATTACAATTCCACATCAAACGGTGCATGATCGAGCATAAAAACATCATTTTGCATACATAAATCATAACCATAATGTTGAGGTTAGTGATCCTACCTCTAAGACTCGTCGAAAGGCTCTTCTTCCTTTTGTCTGACAAATTTCTGAACCTTTCCGGCCTCCGATGGCTTCTCTTCTCTCTAGAGATTGCTAAGAGTCAAATTGCAAAAGGTGTATTTATGCTAAGGTTTTGCAAATAAAAGGAAGTTTATTGACTTAGACTGTTTCATGCAATGCCATCGACACCACACCATAGAAACATCCTTTTTCAATGCCACTTTGTTGATCATTCAAATTTTGCATTCTATTATGCCTTATCTACTATTTTTGCTTTCACTTGAACTACATTTAAATTTAGGATGTTACACCCATAGTTGATTGTGTTACATTTGCATATTTACTATTTGATAAATAAAGACAGTTCAAATCTTTAATTCAAACTAAAAGTCAAATACAATTATTCTATCAAAGACATCCAAAGCATATTGTACCTACCACTAATTTGGTGACCCCCCTATCCAATAAAGGTTATTTGTATTTTAAAATGAGTTAAATTTATTGGACTGTAAGGCCCCTACAAAAAAAAATAGAATTTCTCCTCCATCTCTTGTGATTTTAGAAGTGAGGGAGCAAAGTTGGCCATGAAATGATGGATTCGTGTTTTTTCGAATGCAGACAAGCTTTTGTAATGCCCTGATTTTTTTTAACAAATTTACATGTAAATCATTGGATAAAACATCCATGCGAAACCTTAAAACACATTCAAAATCATTAAAATTCGGAGCCGAAGATTGAGCACATATGGCATTCAAATCATTCGGCTAAATATATAATTAGAGCATTACCATTCAGCTGTTAGAACATGATTTATAATTGAAATCAATAATACTTGTTCAATTTAAATTATCTATAAAACAAGATCTTTGGTCGATGCGAGACATGGTCTATAATCAACTAATAATTTATTATAATAAATAGTCTTTGGTACACACATGTGACTATCAATTCTCAAATTAAAGTACTTCATAAAAGATAAACTCTTACTACATCTAGCTTCAAAGCTATTCTTCGCATATTCTTCTGGTCTTGTAGACAAAAGGTAAAATTGAATATGAACTACTCAGTAAGAAAGTTTATAACCAATCATGTAAAATCAAACACATTATACAAGAGTAAGCTACACTAAGAATTAATTCATTCATAACATTTTTGCATATTCTGCATTCTCTCTAAAACATTTTAGTATTGGAGTTTTCTATCACTTAACATCGATCTACTCTTAAGGTATAATACTTAGGATCACTCTTTTGTGGAATTTCCCCTTGGTACTTACTATTTTTATTTTGAATCTCATTGGCCATGTCCAACAAATGAGTTTCGAAAGGAATTCATGATTCCTCATGGTTTGGGTGTGTGGACACTATGAACTTCGTCACATCCCTGCATGTATTAAAAACCTCTTATGGATTATTGGGCCCCAAATATAGTCGGTCATGGTCTAAGCCTATTCTCATTTTGCACTTATGGCATCATAGATATTTTTCATTACTTTTTCTACTAGTTTGTACTTTGAACTATAATACTTTCTCACTTTTTTTCTCATCTACTATTTACTTCTATAGTGTATATTATCCATATCTAAACATATTAGTTCATTGTCCTAACTCTTATGGTTCTAAGACAAATATCTAATTACAGTGTCACATCAATTACTAGGTATTATAGCCCTAAAATATAACTTTATTCCAAAATCCCTCGGTCTATTTTGCTATCTTACCATTGACAACCGGGCATCGACACAATTTCATGTGAGTAAACTGTGTTGGTGGTTTATATAACAAAAATTCTACTTTTTATCTACTATACTCACAATCTATAAGCATTATGGCCCACCATTCCTATAGTAAAACAATTACACAAAATACACCTCTGTTATTGTTCTAGGCCATCGACATAATTTAGTGTCGGTGAGATGTCGGTACCCCTGACAAATACAAATCCGCCATTTTTTAGTCCATTAAATTCACATTCTATTCATGCCAAGACACTCACTCTAGCATAACAACAATAATAAATCATTATACAATTCATTACAGTATGATTCTACATATAAATCATCGTGTTTTCTCATTATAACGTATTAACATCACATCATGTTATCAATATATGAAAATATATACTTTTCATATATATCTCATTAAAAAAAACGATTTTGTCATGCTAGATAACCATAAAGCTCATTAATCATGATAAATAATTCAAATAATATTTAAATAATCCTCAAAAGACATATTTTTTATTATTTAAGGAACATCACAACAAGCACAAGATGAATCTCATAATTTGATCGTAGGGAATCACAGATCTATATGGTCACTAGCTTTCCTACCTAGATTCTGACAATCCGAAATCGAGATCCTCTTCTCATTCTCCTAGCCTCAAACCCTAGCATGGAATGCCAGCTCACTGATATATCGGTATCGGAGCCCAGCCGATACACCGATACTAACTAGTATTGGATTTTTGAAAATTTCCAAATATCGCAGATATATCGGTATTTTTTGAAAAAAAATTTGAAAAAACTTTTTTTTGAAAAAAAACTTTCATGTTTGTTTCCTATCCTAATATGCATATTTTGAAATCTATTTTTTGTCTAAATTAGTATAACTCATTTTAGAAGTTAGATTGTGAAAATATATGGTAAAAACTAGTTTTTGACGACCGATATTTTTTACACAATATCTCCGATATATATCCGATATTTCATCTCTTTGGCCTACCGATATCCGATACGACATTCCATGAACCCTAGCTTATTGCCTCTTTCTTGTCTTGGGATGTGCAAAAAATGGCTTAGTTCGGGTTAAGTTCTTTTTATACCCTTTACTTAACTATAATACTAGAAAACTATATAGATTCAATTGCCCCGAACCATTGACACCATTTTGTGTTGGTACCTGTTTGTCGGTGGTTTGCAAAAATATATTTTTTGTTGTTTTTTCAACTTGCAATTTTTTGGGGCATTATAAGATTCATTGTTCGGATGGAGTATTTTTTATAGAACATTTTTTGTTGTTTTTTCAACTTGCAATTTTTTGGGGCATTATAAGATTCATTGTTCGGATGGAGTATTTTTTATAGAACAAGT